>CM076575.1:1504650188-1505230250 GCA_034641835.2 Pinus albicaulis | reverse complement strand
CGCTTCCTGTTGTACATTCCCGTTGGATTGTATTTGCAATATCTTCTAGCGCACAGAACCTCATGGCCGCCGATTTCGATGGTGGTTCGTGGATGTTTATTACTGTTTCGGTAGAAGAATTGAATTGATTTTATGTTTCTAAACAACCACCCATGGTGCGTATAATGCAGAGATCCTAAAAGAAACTTCGTATACCCAAATAACTCCGGACGAACTCAAAATCACAAAGAAATCATCGTAATTGAAGAACAGCTTGATTTCTGCAATAAAAAGAAAAAACTGCCGTTTATCGTACAATAAGTCTACGCCGTAGCCTGGTTCAAGGTTTGAGTAATATTCCAAAGCTTCTTTTTCTCTCTTTCCTAATAACAATGGATTCATCTATGTCTAAATCTGTATCATTCAGAGAGCTTGCAGAAGAAGAGCAAGCTGAACAAAATCCTCTCAGGGATATGTTTGCATCAAGTAGTAGTCGAGTGATTAATGAGTCTAACTTGTTGTATGAAGAGGTTGAGCCTCAAGCCCATTGGGTCCTTCCCAACATAAAAGCCTCTCAAGTATATTCTGACTTAAGTGTCTGGCACCTAAAAGCTGCCACTAGAATAACCATTAAAGAGTCAGTATCCAGTATTCAGGAGAATAGTGATCAAGCCCAGTTGATCCCTATATTGGATCCCAAAGAACTTCAAGCTGAAGCTAAAAGATTGGGAACCGAGTTTTTACATCTGGGATGTTTGCGAGTTGGTATTAATGCACTGGTTCATCCAGGAGTGGAAGCATACGTGTTAGCAACTGTCAGAGATCTAACACATAACAAATACACTGATTCGTTGATTGGAGGGATAGTTGCTCCACTATCCAATGGGCCAGTCTGGTTTGACTGTTACCCAAATTTCTCAGTGTCTGTTTTTGATGAAACATTGGCCGATATTCTTCAGTTGCAAATCCGGACCACTGGATTTGATATGAATAAGAAAAGAAGAAATATCGCAATACAATTCCGTGGTCATCACACACATCCACAATGTTTCCTGCAGTCTTACATGCCCCCAGCAAAGATTCAAAAACCAGTGTTGTAGTCATCACTGATGCCAAAAATCAGAAAGTTGAGCATCAGGCAATTAAATGGGAAGATCTACAATTTCCCAGACATTGGACAATTTCAAATCATAAGCCTTTGCAAGTCCAAAAAATTACCTCTGCAAACATAGTTGAGAATCAATCCTCTGCAGTTCTGTCTTTCCCCAGAAGATCAACCATAGACCGCAGAAGAATTGAGTCTGAATGTAAAAAGTCCTCCCGGTACATAGAACCCGATTGTACAGATACGGGTTGTAGTTCACTTGTTTCAAATTGTAGTCATGTAGCTTTATTTGAATTTGCTCAGTTTGTAAATTATCGGCCCCTGAGTGTTCAATGTTCACAATGTATTCAACATGTCAATTTGTAGAGTCTTGCCTATGCAGTTCTTCATAAGAACCATAACAATAGGACCGGTGAAGCCCCTCCTGCGTCTTCCACAAATCCATGTCCTAATCCTAAATGCTCTGACATTCCTTTCCCACATGAGGACGACAACCTCACGGTCATGATGATGCATTTAGTTCCTTCTATGGAAGTAACAAGATCTAAATAATTCAGCACTTTGTTGAGTCAGAGACCTCCAGGTACTCCAAAATATGGGTTGGGTTATGAAGAAAGAGCAAATCAGTTAATCCCAGCCTGCAGATTCAAAGACCTGCCTCCTGATGTAAAGAAACCCTCTGTTCCTGAAATCCATAAGTTTATCACTCTCATGGATGGTTGTTCCAGAACTTTAATCCCTTACAATTGGATGAAGAGAATGATAAATTGGGATTTATTCACACATCCGGATGCAGAGAAGTTTGCTGAAACTTTTCCAAAAGAAGAAAAGATGAAGATGTCAGCTGAGTGGAAGGAGTATATGGAATAGAATGGAGTATGGATCTCTTTCTATTCATGGAAGAAGCAAATGGAGAACGATGTAGTCTTGATGGCAGACACTACATCCTCGTCCTCTCATTCTTGGACTGCATTAGATGGCAGTAAAATAGAAACCTCTACAACCTACCCTCCTTTTCGAAGTATTGTCATAGGAGAAGGGTCGAACTCTGCACATGCTATCCCCTTGGTTCAACATGATGATTCTTTATCAGATCACGATAAAAGAGTTCAAAAAGTGAGTGAGCAGTTGAACTGGACGAATACTGCACTCACAGGTCTAGAGAAAAATGTTGCCAAAACTGCCCTGGTCAAAGATCAAATTGATTCTATCCAAGTTTCTGTAAACATGTCCATAGAGTTTTACCCGCACAAAGGTGATTTGCAAGAGTTAGAGGTATACCGTAACATTCTTCTCGTTAGATTTCAAGAAGTTGAAGAGTGTATTATAGACCACGGTCCAATGACAATCGTATATAAGTTGTCCGAAAGTTTGAAAATTTGTCTCAGTTTTCGAAGAAGACCAAGAACCTATTCCTATGTTCTTTATTACAAGGTTAAAAGTGTTGTGCCTCATGAAATCCCCAGACTAGAGTCAATTCCTCCGCCGATCTCCTCTTCTCTATCTCGCGATGCCAAGGGAAGTTCCTCATTTACCTGTGTCAAAGTCTAAGCCAGAATCGGCCAAAGAAAAATCTGAAAAGGTTACAATTACTGAAGTCTTAGAAGATTCTGAGCAAAAAGATCATGTCTTTCCCATCTATGAACATTTGGAACCACAGTTCACCCGTCATGCAGCCCCTGATCTATATGGTGCAGGAAAGATTCCCCCTCGGGAAACTTTTCATGAAGGAGCTTTTACATAATGGAATATAGATAATATGTCCGCCCCTCGTGTCCGGACAAATTTTAGATCAAATGACTGGTTGAATATAAATCGATGTGTGTAAGATGGGAAAGACCGAAGTTGATGCTTGTAAACTCTCATGTGTTGTTTCACTGCACTCTTGCCGTGTGGTGGGAATTGGAATCCTCTCCGCATTGATTGAAAATAATGGAGCTGAAGTTGCCAAAGATGAACAGTGGTGATGTTGTTTAACCCTGATGGCACTTCAAATAATATGATCGGGTGCTCTTACAAAGACTTATTTATGAACATTTTTAGGTTTCAAGGGATGTTGGCAAACAGAGCAGAAATGAAATGATTCTCGATGAATCTCAAGTGCAACAATATTAATAAGTATGAAGACTTCCACAGAGATTGGATACAGAGAATATTTTGGGTTAAGGAGCCCAAGAATATTCTGTGGAAGCAAGTCTATCTAGCTGCTCTGCCTTCCAAACTTGTAGATATTTTGAGAATGGAAGATGCTTTTCCTTTGCCATTAGAGACCTATGTTTGGGGAGATCTCTATGGTATTATCACAAAGTTTTTTATTTCACTTTGTACCAGGTCTAAGATGCAGAAGTCTATAGAAAAATTGAACAGACTTCCTGGTACTAAGTCATTTTGCAGCAAATATGGCATTACAGTGGATGATCCTCTTGTACATCACCGAAAACATAAGAGGCAAGTAAAGAAGGCTCATAAGAGAAGTACAGTTGCTTACAGATTAAGTTCTTCAAAGCGAAGAGAAATTCGCAGACCGAAAGTTCAACACAGGTCTAAAGCACCAAAGCGACAATCCAGATGGAAGCCAAATACCCACTATTATCAACCTCAAGACATCAGGCCTAAAGATGTCAAGTTAAATAGAATGAAGGAAGTTGAGTGTTGGCTATGTGGTGCTAAAGGGCATACTTCTAATATGTGTCCTACTGCTTTAGAATCCAAACGAGGTCTGGGTAAAAAGTCTAGTAAATATGACAAGGGTAAGCAAGCCACTTCTTCTCATACCAATCGGCCAAACGTGACTCCATGTCTGTTTCACTGCTATCTACTTATTAAGTCCTTGCACGTCCTTCTCATCTGTCGCCGCCAAGCCATTATGCAACATGCCATTCCTTCTGATGATTACGCGCCAGTCCTCTTCCTCGATGACTATTCATCATCCTCTTCTGATAACAAGTCAATATGTATTGCCATTGTTCGATGCATTGATGTCGTAAATGTGATTCCCTTTGTCGATCATTCTCATTCCTGTCTTCTCACCAAGATTCTTCTCATCGTGCCCTCATGGCCTCGAGCTGCATGATGATCTAAGTGTTTTTATCTAATCCGTGCTGTGGTGGGACAAAGTGACCTCAAGACTGCCCTTCTTGATACTTATCTGAAGAATCTTCCTGGTTCCTCTAGTTCTTCCTCATCTTCTCGTTATAAGAAGCCTAATTTTGTTGATGCTTCTTATGACCGCAATACAAAGCCGTATCTCCAAAGAGAAGAAGCGAAAGCTCTGTGGCCTCAAATAGGGAGGTGACACAGAGGAAGATCAAAATCAAGGGGCAAGGAGGAAAATGAGCAAATGTCTTGAAGCACAAAACAATCAGTCTGCTTCTCCTGTCTCCACACAGCAGACTAATTATACACTGCATACTCAGCCCAGAACTGAAACACAAACTAAATTTGTGTCTTCAGGTTACAGAGAAATTGGGGACATGCAGGTCCTCACAGTTCAGTATCAGCAACATCACATTCTAGTCAATCTTTCTGTTGCTGGTAATACTTATCAGGTTATTGCATTAATAGATTCTGGTTCAGATCTTAACCTGATTTCCAAGCATATCATCCCTTCAAGATATTGGACTCCTGCAGAGAGAGAAGTCCAGGGATTAGGGGTGAAACAACTAAAGTTTGAAGTTTCTAAAGCTACTGTTTGCTTTGATTCAAGTTGTGTGAAATTATCCAGTGGGCCTCGACATTCCCGTTGATTGTATTTTGGGTAATATCTTCTAGCAAGAAGAGGAACCTCATGGGTCGCCGCATTTCCCGATGGTGGGCTCAGGATGTTTATTACGTTTCTGAAGAATTAACATCTTATGTTTAAACAAACTTTTCACCCATGGTGCGTATACGCAGGAGAAAGTAAAGAAACTTCTTAAGGCCGAGAAAGTCCGGACGAACTCAAAATCACAAAGAAATCTATCAACGAAGAACAGCTTGATTTCCCCGTAAATAAAAAGAAAAATTGTCATTTCCCGTAAAGAATTTGAAGATACTTGTTGTTCAAGAGCTGGCCAGTTTCCTCAAAATAAGGAAAAGCAAGATGCGTATACAACTCGCCGGAAGGATACACTGGCAGACCTTGTAAGTCCAGATCCATTTCTATGTTTGTTCAGGACAGACAACACTGCCAGCAAGAGATTGAACAGCTTCTTAAAAAGAAGTTGATCAGAGAATCCCATAGCCCATGGAACTGCTATGGATTCTACGTAAATAAAAGAAGTGAACAAGTCAGGGGAGTTCCAAGGTTGGTGATAAATTATAAGCCCCTGAACAGAGTATTAGCAGATGATACTTATCCAATCCCCCACAAAGAAGATTTGATAAGGAGAATTTCTGGAGCCAAAGTATTTTCAAAGTTTGATCTTAAACCGGGAGCCTCAAAGTTGTCGTTGCAAGTAAAAATGATATGGAAGATGCATTAGTGCTCCTATGGACACTTATGAATGGATCAAATGCCTTTTGGTCTGAAGCATGCACCATCAAAATTCAAAAGGTAATGGATTCTATCTTCAAACCATAGGCTGTAGGCTTATTGGTTACTTGCTCTATCGATGATCCTGTCATATCTCAAATGAATGACCATTTCCAAACATCCTAGGAATTTTCATGAAATTGGTCAAACATAATGGACTTGTCCTAAGCAAAAGAAGATGAACTGGGTTCCAACAAAGAGAAATTTCTGTGGGATACAACTGAATGGCGTATTGCTCTACATTAATAGTGTATTGAATTTATTGATAAATTTGGCGTTATCCTTGATAAAACCCAGCTGCAAAGGTTCTTAGGGTGCCTAAATTATGTGAGAAACTTCTATCCAAACTGCGCCATTGATAGATCTCTGTTGAATCAGAGACTTAGAAAAAACCCTAAACCTTGGACTGACAGGCACACCCAAGCAGTCAAAGAAATAAAGTCCAAGGTAAGATTTCTGCCTATTTTACATGTTGCTGATGATAATTTCTATAAGATTGTTGAGACAGATGCAAGCAACATAGGATGGGGAGGTGTGCTGAAACAGAAGCCAAAAGCAGAAGACCCAAAAGAAGATGAAAGAGTTGTTCTTTTTGCCTCTGGAGTTTGGAGTAAAGCAGAGATGAATTATGCTCCCATCGAGAAAGAGGTAAAGGCAGCGTGGTATTGTCTAAGAAAGTTTTCTGTTCATTTGGCCAATAAATATTTTCTGCTCAGAACTGATGCTAAAGCTCTGGATGGAGTTTTATCTAAAGAGATAAAGAACCCTGAGGATGCAAAATTTGCAAGATGGCAAGCCCTCTTTGCATATTTTAGTTCTGATGTTGAACATATTAAGGGTTCTGAAAACTGTATTCCAGATTTCCTAAGCAGAGAATATATCCAGCATCAAGGACAAGAAGATGACAATGAAGATCATGTGCAATATCATTGTTTTTTCATCTTGACAGAATGGAATCAGGCCCAACAGAAAGAAGAACTCAAGTTTATTGCAGATAATGAGCCTTGGCCTGTATACTTGGAAAAATGGAGGCCAACTTGGATCCTCCGCAATACACAGGTGTTGGACGGTAATTTGCAAAACCATTCAGATCTGCAACACTTGGTCCCTGGCAGAAAAGTATATCCCAAAGGAAATAGATGGATACATGAGAAAATGTATTCACACCGTGCTCATTTTAGCACGAAAGTGAGATCATAACCCCAGGAAGATTTTTTGATACGTATGTCATTGATGCTGGTGGCAATAACGAGATCAAGTTACAAGAATTATGTGATAAACAGTGTTAGAAATACAAATTCCTACACTTATGGTAAATTCACATCATGGCCACATGATGACCCTAAACTCATTTTTCCTGACACAGTTTATGATTTTGCAGGATATGAAAGATTGTGGTGGAATCTTCTTAACAGAGATGGTCCAGAACAAAACCACTACACAAAGATAAAGTTTGCACCTACTTGGATAAATGAAAGAGAGCCATCCATTCCTTGGCTGACAAATTGGTGGTGGCACTATGGGGTCAGTCCCTACAGTATGGATCCTGATCAATTTCAGACTTATCACAGACATTTTTGTGATGAATGTATCTCAGGACCGGCCGGAGAATGTTTTCATTACCCTTGTAAAACTGTTGGGGAAATGACCAGTATTGAACATACAATGTTAGACCATCCCATACTAAAAATGTACATGCAAATGCACTATCAATGGGCAGTAATGACAAAAATTAAGCATCAAATAGTGCTTAACAAACCCATGATATTAAGGCGAATTTATACAAAAGCCTGGGATGATGAATGGTACCATGTTAGATATCCAGGTGTCAAAATTCTAGAAGAACTTGCAGATGAACCCAGTACTAGTGGTCCTCGGGAGCCCCACTCATGAAAGGCTTTCCCTGTGTATATATGATACCTAGTCACGGGTTTACGGTGACATAGTTTTCTCTTGGACTTTTCCTATGTCTGAAAAGTATCCAAAGTGTAATTGTTTGATTCCTCGTGGGCCTTTGTAAGGTATCCACTGTGTTTTCACATGACTTTCACTTTTTTCGGCATGTTAGATCTCCGTGCGGATGTCACCTCACGGTGTTACCCGAAAACGATGATCTACTGCCAAGTGTCAATAATCGGACGAACCACAGTAATGCTTGTCCCCCTCTCATTCCTATAAATGAAGAGGTAAGGTTCATTTGTGGATCATTTTCATTTGGAGTGTTTTGAGTCTTGAGTCCGAGTAGTCTCTCCCTGCTCTGCGTCTGCGCCATCTTGGTGATCTGCTCGCATCACGGAGTTCATTACTCATAAGTCTGAGTAGTTTCTTCCTACTCTGCGTCTGCGCTATCACAGCGATCTGCTCGCAACACGAAGAACTTTGCTCACAGTCATTAGGTCGAAGTGAGAAGCCTGCGCGTCTGTTCATGTGACAGGCGAGAACCTAAAGTGGCCACTTCATTAGTGTGTTTGCATATATATGTGTTTATGTCTATAAATCTCTGAGACAGAGTCTGTATATTGGCCAGGAAGCCTCTGGTATCGATCCTTCATTCGTGAAGATCAGAAGTCCAGTAAATGCCATTACAGTCCATCTCTGATACGGAGAATCCATTGTAATCTGGTTGTGAAGCATACTGATAAATAAAGAGAGAAGACTTTGGTGTTTGAGTTTCCGCATTATTTATCTATGTGTTGTTGTTCTTTGTCAAAGAACGCTTGCACTACTATAAAAATTTCTCATAAGTTCACGGGGTTCGCAGAGAGCTACGGATCGCTAGAGCCGTTTGAAGGCGTGTCGAGCCGTGTGGTAGGCCGGCGGGGAGGCGTGGGGGCATAGTAGGTTCGCTGAGTTCCACGGTTGGGTTCATAACAAGTAGTGTTCGAGACATTTGACAAGGCCAAGTCGGTTGGTTGACGACGCAAGCAAGCTTTTGAGAAGCCTGCGCAATTTCACAACGGAGAGGCTTCTCAAAGCGCTGTGATGATTCAACTCTTCGAAGACATTTGATGAAAAGGGCAGTTCTCTTCTTTACTCCAAACTCCAGAGGCAAAAAGAACAACTCTTTCATCTTCTTTTGAGTCTTACGCACCGGCTTACATTTGACACACTCACATCTATGTTGCTTGCATCTGTCTCAACAATCTTCTAGAAATTATCATCAGCAACATGTAAAATAGGCAGAAATCTTACCTTGGACTTTATTTCTTTGACTGCTTGGGTGTGCCTGTCAGTCCAAGGTTTAGGGTTTTTTCTAAGTCTCTGATTCAACAGAGATCTATCAATGGCGCAGTTTGGATAGAATTTGCTCACATAATTTAGGCACCCTAAGAACCTTTGCAGCTGGGTTTTATCAAGGATAACATCAGGAAATTTATCAGCAAATTCTAGTGCATGACGCTGCAGAGCAATCTGGCCATTTTCAATTTCATGTCCTAAGAATTTTATCTTTGTCAGACACAATTCCATCTTCTTCTTGCTTAGGACAAGTCCATTATGTTTGACCAATTTCATGAAAATTCTCAGATGGTCATTCAAATTTTTGGAGAATATCAGCAGATCATCGATATAGGCGAGTAACCAATCAGCATATGGTTTGAAAATAGAATCCATTACCTTTTGGAATTTTGATGGTGCATGCTTCAGACCAAAAGGCATTACATTCCATTCATAGTGTCCATGGGGAACACTAAATGCTGTCTTCCATCTATCATTTTCTGCAACAGCAACTTGCCAGAAACCAGACTTTAGATCAAACTTTGAAAATACTTTGGCTCCAGAAATTCTCCTTATCAAATCTCCTTTGTGGGGGATTGGATAAGTATCATCTGCTAATACTCTGTTTAGGGGCTTATAATTTATCACCAACCTTGGAACTCCCCTGACTTGTTCACTTCTTTTATTTACGTAGAATCCATAGCAGTTCCATGGGCTATGGGATTCTCTGATCAACTTCTTTTTAAGAAGCTGTTCAATCTCTTGCTGGCAGTTTTGTCTGTCCTGAACAGACATAGAAATGGATCTGGACTTACAAGGTCTGCCAGTGTATCCTTCCTTGTAAGGCAGTTGTATACTGTACTGCTTTCTGTGCCAGAAGGCATTTGGCTCTTCTGAACAACAAGTATCTTCAAGTTCTTTCTGGAAAGCAGCAATTTTTCTTTTTATTTCTGGGGAACTCAACTGTTCTTCAATTCTGATGATTTCTTTGTGATTTTTGAGTTCGTCCAGACTTTTCTCAGCCTTCTGAAGTTTCTTTACTTTCTCCTGCATTATCTGCACCATGGGTGAAAGTTTGTTTCTGGAAACATAAGGTAATTCAATTCTTCATTAGCTTGATAATAAACATCTGAACCACCATCGAAGTCGGCCCGACCCATGAGGTTCTACGCGCTAAGAAAATATTACCCAAAATGATCAACGGGAATGTACGGGAAGCTGCTTGGGATAATTTCACCGCTTGGACCAAAGCAAACGTCGCTTTAGAAACTTCAGAATTTTAGTTGTTTCACCCCTAATCCCTGGACTTCTCTCTCTGCAGTAGTCCAATATCTTGAAGGGATGATATGCTTGGAAATCAGGTTAAGATCTGAACCAGAATCTATTAATGCAATAACCTGATAAGTATTACCAGCAACAGAAAGATTGACTAGAATGTGATGTTGCTGATACTGAACTGTGAGGACCTGCATGTCCCCAATTTCTCTGTAACCTGAAGACACAAATTTAGTTTGTGTTTCAGTTCTGGGCTGAGTATGCAGTGTATAATTAGTCTGCTGTGTGGAGACAGGAGAAGCAGACTGATTGTTTTGTGCTTTTAAAATATTAAGCTCATTTTTGATACTGCGCACCTCATTTTTTAAGTCTTGTATCTCCTTATTCACCTCCCCCAAAGTGAGGCCACGAGCTTTGTTATTCTGCTGGAGATATGGTTTAGTATTGCGATCATAAGAAGCATCAACAAAAGTAGGCTTCTTGGATCGAGAAGATGAAGAAGAACTAGTTGAACCAGGAAGATTCTTCAGATAAGTATCAAGAAGGGCAGTCTTGAGGTCACTTTCATCCATGGCACGGATTTGGGCAAAAACTTTGAGATCATCATCTGTCGAGGCCATGAGCACATGAGGAGAATCTTCCACAGCTGAAGAATAGGAATCAGAATCAGATTCTGAAGAAGAGGCGCATTTGCAAGCATCAGGATCTGAACAATTACAATGCATATTGACTTGTTCATCAGAAGAAGGATGATGAATAGTCCTCGAAGAGGACTCGGCGACGGACGAAGGAATGGCATGTTGCATAATGGCTTGACGGCGGCCGGGTAAGAAGGACATTATGAAATCTTGTGAGAAGTAGAATGGCAATAAGAACAGGCATCAGGGTCACGTTTGACAGTGGTATGAGAAGAAGTGGCTTGCTTACCCTTATCATACTTACTAGACTTTTTACCCAGACCTCGTTTGGATTCTAAAGCAGTAGGACATATATTAGAAGTATGCCCTTTAGCACCACATATCCAACACTCAACTTCCTTCATTCTATTTAACTTGACATCTTTAGGCCTGATGTCTTGAGGTTGATAATAGTGGGTATTTGGCTTCCATCTGGATTGCCGCTTTGGTGCTTTAGACCTGTGTTGACCTTTAGGTCTGCGAATTTCTCTTCGCTTTGAAGAACTTAATCTGTAAGCAACTGTACTTCTCTTATGAGCCTTCTTTACTTGCCTCTTATGTTTTCGGTGATGTACAAGAGGATCATCCACTGTAATGCCATATTTGCTGCAAAATGACTTAGTACCAGGAAGTTTGTTCAATTTGTCTATAGACTTCTGCATCTTAGACCTGGTACAAAGTGAAATCAAAAACTTTGTGATAATACCATAGAGATCTCCCCAAACATAGGTCTCTAATGGCAAAGGAAAAGCATCTTCCATTCTCAAAATATCTACAAGTTTGGAAGGCAGAGCAGCTAGATAGACTTGCTTCCACAGAATATTCTTGGGCTCCTTAACCCAAAATATTCTCTGTATCCAATCTCTGTGGAAGTCTTCATACTTATTAATATTGTTGCACTTGAGATTCATCAGAATCATTTCATTTTTATCTGCTGCAACATACTCTAAACCACAAAAATGTTCATAAATAAGTGCTGTAAGAGCACCAATCATATTATTATTTGAAGTGCCATCAGGGTTAAACACAACATCACCCTGTTCATCTTTAACAACTTCCCGCTCCATCCTTTCAATCAATGCGGGAGAGGATTCCAGTTCCCACCACCTGGCAAGAGTGCCAGTGAAACACTGCATGAGAGTTTTACAAGCATCAACTTCATTCTTTCCATCTGCACACATCAGTTTATATTCAATGATCATTTGATCTAAAATTTGTCGGACCTGAGAGGCAGACATATTATCTATGTTCCATTCCTTATGACTCCCTTCATGAAAATTTTCCCGAGGGGGAATCTTTCCTGCACCATATAGATCAGGGGCTGCATGACGGGTGAACTGTGGTTCCAAAGGTTCATAGATGGGAAAGACATGATCCTTAGATTTAGAATCTTCTAAGACTTCAGTAATAGTAACCTTTTCAGATTTTTCTTTGGCTGACTCTGGCTTGGATTCTGACACATGCAATTGTGGAACTTCTCTGGGCATGAGATGAGGGAATCTAGAGACAGGAGGACTTGACTCTAATCTGGGAATCTCATGAGGCACAATAGCTTTAGCTTTACCAGCAATAAAAGACATAGGAATAGGTTTGCTGGTCTTCTTTACAGACAAATTGTCAAACTTCTCTGATAACTTATATACAGATTGCCGCGTGGACATAGACTCGTCTATAATACACTCTTCAACTTCTTGAAATCTAACAGAAGAATGTTCTGTTATACCTCTAACTACTTGCAAATCACACTGTACAGAATTTAAAACTCTATGGACATCATTTACAGAAACTTGGACAGAATCAATTTGATCATTGACCAAGGCAGTTTTGGCAACATTTTTCTCTAGACCTGTGAGTGCAGTATTCGTCCAGTTCAACTGCTCACTCACTTTTTGAACTCTTTTATCATGATCTGATAAAGAATCATCATGTTGAACTAAGGGGATAGCATGTGCAGAGTTCGACCCTTCTCCTATGACAATACTTCGAAAAGGAGGGTAGGTTGTAGAGGTCTCTATTTTACTGCCATCTAATGCAGTCCAAGAATGAGAGGACGAGGATGTAGTATCTGCCATCAAGACTACATCTTTCTCCATTTGCTTCTTCCATGAATAGAAAGAGATCCATACTCCATTCTCTTCCATATACTCCTTCCATTCTGCTGAAATCTTCATTTTTTCTTCTTTTGGAAAAGTTTCAGCAAACTTCTCTGCATCCGGATGTGTGAACAAATCCCAATTTATCATTCTCCTCATCCAATTGTAAGGGATTAAAGTTCTGGAACAACCATCCATGAGAGTGATAAACTTATGGATTTCAGGAACAGAGGGTTTCTTTACATTAGGAGGCAGGTCTTTGAATCTGCAGGCTGGGATTAGCCTATTGGCTCTTTCTTCATAACCCAACCCATACTTTGGAGTACCTGGTGGTCTTTGACTCAACAAGAGGTCAACAATTCTTGGATCTTCTTCTTCCATAGAAGGGACTAAATGCATCATCATGACATGAGGTTTGTCATCCTCATGGGGGAAAGGAATATCATTGCATTTAGGATTAGGACAAGGATTTACCGATGTACTAGGAGGGGCTTGTCCTGTTCTGGAATTATGGTTTTTATGCAAAACAGCATAAGCAAGACTTTGCAGATTTACAGACTGCTTACACTGAGGACACTCAACTCTAACTGGCTCAAAATTTACAATTTGGGCAAATTCAAAAAGAGAAACATGACTACAATTTGAAACAAGTGAACTACAACCCGTATCTGTACAATCGGGTTCTATGTACTGGGAGGACTTTTTACATTCAGACTCAATTCTTACGCGGTCTATGGTTGATCTTCGGGAAAGACGAGCGAAGAGGATTGATTCTGCTCTGTTCTTGAAGGTAATTTTTGGACTTGCATAGGCTTAGGATTTGAAATTGTCCGATGTCACAGGAAATTGTAGATCTTCCCATTTAATTACTTTGATGCTCAACTTTCGATTTTTGGCATCGGTGGTAATACAACCTTTGGTTTTTGAATCTTTCTTGGGGGCATGTAGGCTAGGAAACATTGTGGATGTGTGGCGAAAACGACCACGGAATTGTATTGCGATATTTCTTCTTTTCTTATTCATATCAAATCCGATGGTGGGATTTTAGTAGAAGAATATCGACCCAATGTTTCATCAAAACGGAACCTAAGAAATTTGGGTAACGATCAAAATATAAGTGACATTGGATAATTGGAGCAACTATCCCTCCAATCAACGAATCAGTGTATTTGTTATGTGTTAGATCTCTGACAGTTGCTAACACGTAACAAATACACTGATTCGTTGATTGGAGGGATAGTTGCTCCACTATCCAATGGGCCATAATACTGAAACATTAATTTTCTTAAAAGCTTGAAAGGATATATATATTTGAAAATGAATTTTGTGTTGAAAAAGTAAAATAAAACTAAGTGTTATTACCACATTTCCTTTAAATATGGATAAGTTATTCACAAATGTTTTATTTTTAGTCTCTGCCCAAAGGGCTGGCCGGGATTATTGTAATCGATATGCATGGGATTATTGTAATCGATATGCATTGGAATGTGAGTTTTATAAAGGGATTAAAAACATTTTAATTAAAGTTTTGCTACATATGTTGTATTCATTTTTTGCGGAGCTTATTAAACACTAAAAGCCATTGATGTAGTTTTGTATTATCCAATAAATTGTTTGAAAAATTAGAGATCTTATTTAGCCTCTTCTTGAGGAAAATAGGCACATAGATACAATGGAACCATTTTTCCACCCTTGAGTAATAATAACATTAATAGAATTAATTCTAGCATTAATCTGAAATATAAAATGTTATTTCCTTAATCTTAGAAAACTTTGCATTAAAGAAGACTTAAGTTATTACATGTGAAGCTAATACGTGTAACTGGGTGTCTCATTGTGGTGGGAGGTGTCTCATTGTGATAAGAGATGGCTAGCATGTTAGCCATGTACCATGGCTCTCATGGATATTAATACAATGCTACTTTCATTACCACCACATCCAATTCTTTCGCTCGACACAACTTTGAACAGGTCGAGAAGGTTGGGCAAGGTTGAGCTTCAACGACCAACAAATACTTTTTCTAACCTGGTAGCCATCCTGCCTGATATATGGATGATATATGAAAGGAATTTGTATTATTGATGCTTTCAGCCTGCCTGATATATGGAAGGAATTTGTCTTATTGATGCTTTCCTATGCTACAAAGGAACCTGAAATAAGCTAGCACTTATCTTTCTATTTTTTATTCCATGCTTCCAACTGCAAGATTTTTTCTCCGTCAGTGCTTATCGCAGGAGGAAGTCGAGGAACTTGAAATAGGGTAGAACTTATCTTTCTATTTTTTTATTTCATGCTGCAAACTGTAGGCTTTATCTTTCAGTTTTTTATTCTATGCTGCCAACTGTAGGTGGCTTTGTTCTCAGTAGGTGCTTATCGCCAAAGGAAGTAGAGGAACCTGAAATGCGCTAGCACTTATCTTTCTGTTTTTTATTCCATGTTGCCAACTGCAGGCTTTGTTATAAGTCGGTGCTTATCGCTAGAGGAAGCGATTATCCCCTCAAGGACTATGGTATGTTCTTTGTGGGTGCTTATTGCCAGAGGAAGTGACCATCCTCGATCAGGGATTATTGTATTCCTGCAAGGCACAAACACTCTCTTACCATTTTAATTTTATTTTCAGTAACTCTTACATTTATAATTGATAAAGCTACTACTCACACCCTCCAGTAATACTTGTTGGAATATAATTTCAACCGCGCGGATGAATCCACAGGCAGATGCAAGTTCGAACAGCGCAGAGTTTAAAGGGGGAGAAGATTGGCGGAAATCAACGAAGTGCAGGAGGTTAAACAGCTCGATGGTTAACGGAAGTGTACCCCCCGCAGTTGACCCGATGATCTGGGTTGACCAGCCGATCAACGGCTGTGGTTTATTACGGGGGCTCACCCATTTGAGGTGTACGGGCATAACCATACCCCCTGTAACCACCAGGAGAGGTGGCTCCGCCCAAATGCACCACCATCGCGCCACTGAACCACCGTCATGGGAAAATTCTACCACCATGCGAATTTGAAATTAGTGCAAATTTTAAACGGTGCCGACGTATTTATGATGCCATAAATGTTATTTTTAAGCGGTGAATTTTGGCAATTTTGTCAACGAATGACATTAATTGTTCTTAGATATTTTCCTTGTTTTATATTTATAAAACAGAATTGTAATTTTTTTAGTGTAGTTGAGAACACAGCAGTGCGTCAATTGCTAAAAGGAAAGTGAGAGCAGAATTTAAAATAATACACATCAGTGTATATTTTATAAAAACACAGTGAGTTGTTTTTAATAGACAGAGAGCTATTTATTTTTTTACAGAGAGAGACAGGAAGCTTATTTCTTGTTGAGACAGAGATTTTATGTATGCACTGTGTTAGGAGTAGTCAGCAGTTTGTAATTCCCTATGTGTAGAGAAAGAACTTGTAACAGATTTTTTATGAAATAAAAATTTTGTTTTATAGAGTTGAAAACTCTGTTTTCTGAGATTGAATTTATTTCTCTGTGTTGTGGAGGGGAAGTTTTAATTTCTCCATTTTTAATTCTGGAATTTGCAATATTCCAACATGGTATCAAAGCCAATTGAGGCTATTTGAAGGTCAAATAAGCTAAAGAAAATGAATTTGTTATTGCAGAAGCCTCTCCAGCAGAGTGAAGGTTCATACAAGAAGAATTCAAAGGTAATTCTCTATATAGTTTTTGTGTTACTGTTGCAGTACATTTAGTAAATTTAAAAACACAATCAAGTGTTTTTGAATCATAGTTAAGAGTGCAGAATGGCTGGAGCCAGCACTGGTATGGATATGGGAAATATCCATCTCCCACAATTTAATGGGAAAAATTATGACTACTGGTCAATAACTATGAGGGCCTTATTTGTCTCCCAAGACTTATGGGAATTTGTTGAGGATGGCTTTGAAGAGCCAGCAGATGAACTTAAGTTTAATATGTTAACTCAGGCAGAAAGAGAGATTCTGAAGAGCAATAAGAAGAAAGATGCCAAGGCTCTTTTCTTCTTGTATCAAGCAGTGCATGAAAGTGTGTTTCCGAGGATAGCAGCAACTAACAGATCCAAAGAAGCATGGGAAACTCTCAAGACAGCTTACCAGGGCATGGAGAAAGTGAAGACAACAAAACTTCAGTTGCTGAGGAGAGACTTTGAGACTCTCTGTATGAAAGAGTCAGACACTATTGACTCATTCTTCACTCATGTGATTGGAATGGTCACACAAATAAGATCTCATGGAGAGACTCTTGAGGACAAGAGGATTGTGGAGAAACTCTTGAGGAGTCTACCCTCAAGATTTGATGTGATTGTCACCACCATAGAGGAGACTAAAGATCTCACAAAGTTTTCAGTGGATGAACTTCATGCATCACTGATGACCCATGAACAGAGATTGGGTAGGAGTGAAAACTCATCTCTTGAACATGCTTTTAAGACCCAGATGTCTTTCGGAAGAGGAAGAGGGCAAGGCAAAGGAAGAGGAAGAGGCAGAAGCCAGAACGAAGGTGGAAGGAACATCCCTTCACATTCACATGGAAGGTGCAACAGTCAAAATCACAGCCACGGCCAAGGCAGCCAGCGAAGTGGACAGCAGAATGATCAAGGACAAAGGTATGACAAATCCAATGTCCAATGTTACAATTGTAAAAAATATGGTCATTATGCTAATGAATGTAGAAAGAAGAAACAAGATATGAGAAGTGGAACTAGTGCAAATTTCACAAAAGAAAATAGCAGCCAACACAATTTTTTTTTAGCTTGTAATATGGTTGAAGAAAAGAATGAGGATTTATGGTTTCTAGACTCCGGTTGTAGCAACCATATGACAGGAAACTTAGCAATGTTTTCTATGTTAAATGAAAGTGTGCAGTCACAAGTCACACTAGGAACTGATAGTAAAGTTTCTGTTATGGGAAAAGGAGATATAAATTTTTTAACAAGATTAGGTGCAAGGAAAACCATAGCAGATGTTTATTATGTTCCAGGAATGAAGTGTAACCTCTTAAGTGTTGGACAGCTTGTCCATAAGGGGTATAATGTTTTCTTTGATAATGATGTTTGTACCATCATGGATAAACCACCCAGCAAACAGTGTATTGCTGAAGTGAAGATGACAAGGAACGGGATGTTCCCTCTCAGAATGAGAGCAGACTTGAAGAATGGTGAAGAGAAAGCAGCAGTTGCACAGGAGACTTACCAAAGCGAACCAAAGGATGATAATTGGTTATGGCACTTGAGATTTGGACATCTCAACTTTGGAGGTCTTAATTTGTTGAACAGAAAAGGGATGGTAAGTGGTTTACCATTAATAGAGAAACCGGACAGCCTTTGTAAAGGTTGTATTCTTGGGAAACAACACAGAGAAAGTTTTCCTTCCGGGAAAAGCATAAGGGCGAAAGCACCCTTAGAGATTGTCCACTCGGATGTGTGTGGACCGATGCAAACTCCATCACTTGCTAGCAGCCACTATATCTTAACATTCATAGATGATTTTACAAGAAAAACTTGGGTTTACTTTTTGAAAAACAAAAGTGAAGTGTTTGAAAAATTTTGCAATTTCAAAGCACTTGTTGAGAAACAAAGTGGGCTACATATCAAAGTCTTAAGGACTGATAGAGGAGGTGAGTATATCTCTAAATATTTTCTACGTTTTTGTAGAGAAAATGGTATTCAAAAGCATTTTACAACTAGATATACTCCGCAGCAAAATGGAGTAGCCGAAAGGAAGAACCGAACCATAATGGACATGGCGAGGAGTATGTTAAAAGCAAAGCATTTGCCTAATGATTATTGGGCAGAAGCTGTACATTGTGCAGCGTATATCTTGAATAGGTGTCCTACAAAGGCAGTTATGAACAAAGTGCCGGAAGAGGCATGGAGTGGCACAAAGCAAAGTGTCACACACATGAAGGTTTTTGGATGTGTAGCTTATGCACACATTCCGGATCAGCTAAGGAGGAAGTTGGACAGCAAGGGGGAGAAATGTATTTTCATTGGATACAATGAGGAATCCAAGGCATACAGGTTATATAACCCATCCATCAAGAAGTTCATTGTAAGCAGGGATGTTCAGTTCATTGAAGAGGAAGCTTGGGATGGAAGCATAGAGAAAACAGTGAATGTTAAACACTGTTTATCTCATGATGAAAATGATGATGAGTTGGTTGAAATACATCCCCAAACAGCAACACCAACAAGAGAGCAGCAAAGCACACCCTTGAGGAGAAATGACAGTGCTTCTCTAAGCACACCACAAGGAGGAAATTCAAGTGCTTCTTCAAGCATTTGTACACCTACTGAAAGAGGTAAGAAATTCAAAAGTTTGAAAGAAATTTATGAACAAGATATAGCTAATGAAGGTATCAATTCTTTCTTTTCTTTATATTGTCATGTTGATGATCCTGTTCATTTCGAAGAAGCCATCAAGGATGAGAAATGGATAGAAGCTATGGATGAGGAAATAAATGCCATAGAGAGGAACAAAACTTGGGATTTGGTTGAACTCCCAAAAGGTAAAGATGTCATTGGTGTTAAATGAGTCTACAAGACCAAGAGTAATGCTGAAGGCAAAATAGAGAGACACAAGGCAAGACTTGTTGTCAAAGGCTATAAGCAGAAACATGGGATAGATTATGAGGAAACTTTCGCTCCGGTTGCTAGAATGGAAACCGTGAGAGTAGTGTTGTCCATAGCAGCACAAAACAAATGAAAAATTTACCAAATGGACGTGAAGTCAACATTTCTGAATGGAGTGTTAATGGAAGAGGTTTACATTGAACAACCTCTCGGTTATGAGAAGAAAGGCCAAGAGCATAAGGTCTGCAAGCTGAAGAAAGCTCTTTATGGGCTAAAGCAAGCGCCAAGAGCATGGTACAGTAGGATAGATTCATATCTACTGGAAAATAGTTTTGAGAAGTGTGAGGGAGAACCCACCCTCTACATCAAAGAAAAAGACGGTAAAATCTTAATTGTAGTCTTGTATGTTGATGATGTTATTTTTACAGGTAATGATGATTTCCTTATTGAACATTTCAAAACAGTCATGAAAGAAGAATTTGAAATGACTGATATGGGTTTGTTGAGATACTTCTTGGGAATAGAAGTAGAGCAAGAGAAAAATGGGATTTTTATCTCACAGGCAAAGTATGTTAATGAGGTGCTTGAAAGATTTAACATGTAGGAATGCAAAGCAACAATCACTCCACAGTTACGGGATTAAAACTCAGCAGAGAGGACAACAGCAAGGATTTTGATCCTAGTTTATACAAGAGCATAGTTGGCAGCCTCATGTACTTGACTGCAACTAGGCCGGACAAAATGCATGATGTTAGTTTGATTTCCAGATTCATGGAAAAGCCAAAGGATGCACATTGGCAAGCAGCAAAAAGAATTTTGAGGTATGTTAAAGGTACTAAAAGGTTTGGTATTTTATATACTACTTCAGAATATTTAGATTTAGTTGGATACACTGACAGTGATTGGGCTGGAAGTGTTGGGATCGGAAGAGCACTTCCGGTTATGTTTTTCACATGGCTTCAGGAGCCATTTCATGGGCTTCTAAGAAACAACCCATTGTAGCATTGTCTACAGCAGAGGCGGAATATGTGGCAGCTACAACAGCAGCGTGTCAAGCAATTTGGATGAGAAAAATGTTGAGAAGTTTATGCCAAGAACAGGTAAAAGGGACAGTGATATTTTGTGACAATAGCTCAGCTATTGCATTGTCTAAAAATTCTGTTTTTTATAAGAGGACTAAACACATTGACACCAAGTTTCACTTCATACGTGAATTGGTTAACAATGGCAAGATCATTTTACAACATTGTAGAATGAAGGATCAATTTGCAGATATCCTCACAAAGCCACTTGCGCAGAAAAGCTTTGAACATTTCAGAAAATGCTTGGGTATGCAAGAAAACCCAGTAGTTGAAATTAAGGGGGAGTGTTGGAATATAATTTCAACCGCGCGGATGAATCCACAGGCAGATGCAAGTTCGAACAACGCAGAGTTTAAAGGGGGAGCAGATTGGCGGAAATCAACGAAGTGCGGGAGGTTAAACAACTCGATGGTTAACGGAAGTGTACCCCCAGTAGTTGACCCGATGATCTGGGTTGACCAGCCGATCAACGGCTGTGGTTTATTACGGGGGCTCACCCATTTGAGGTGTACGGGCAGAACCATACCCCCCGTAACCACCAGGAGAGGTGGCTCCGCCCAAATGCACCACCGTCGCGCCACCGAACCACCGTCGTGGGAAAATTCTGCCACCATGCGAATTTGAAATTAATGCAAATTTTAAACAGTGCCGACATATTGATGATGCCATAAATGTTATTTTTAAGCGGTGAATTTTGGCAATTTTGTCAACGAATGACATTAATTGTTCTTAGATATTTTCCTTGTTTTATATTTATAAAACAGAACTGTAATTTTTTTAGTGTAGTTGAGAACACAACAGTGCGTCAATTGTTAAAAAGACAGTGAGAGCAGAATTTAAAATAATACACAGCAGTAGATATTTTATAAAAACACAGTGAGTTGTTTTTAATAGACAGAGAGCTGTTTATTTTTTTACAGAGAGAGATAGGAAGCTTATTTCTTGTTGAGACAGAGATTTTATGTATGCACTGTGTTAGGAGCAGTCAGCAGTTTGTAATTCCCTCTGTGTAGAGAAAGAACTTGTAATAGATTTTTTATGAAATAAAAATTTTGTATTGAATTTATTTCTCTGTGTTGTGGAGGGGAAGTTTTAATTTCTCCATTTTTAATTTTGGAATTTGTAATATTCCAACAATACCTCCATCTATTGTTAGCACTCGATATGCATCATCCCTATCCTGAACCCTTAAGCCTTGGCCCCTTTCAGCTCTTGTAGTGTGGAAGAGATTTCCAGCAACAAGTTTCTTGTTTACATAGTAGACTATAAACAAGAAACATTTTTCTACCTCAACTAAAAATAGAAAATATGCATTGTTATATTTTTCTATTCAACTAATTTCTTACAAAATATTTTACTAAGAAAAAAATATACCAAAGAAAAAAATATACCATTGATTCTAATAGAGATTATATCAATAAACCGATTGAGGGCCTGGGAATCAACATGTTACACCAACAAAAGTTGAATCTTTAAATTAATTAATAGAAAAACATGAATAAATGGTGAGAGAAAACCATCCATTATTACAAAGGGAAATTGCAACGAAAGTTAAATCTTTAAATTAATTAATAAAAAAACATGAATAATTAATAGAAAAACATCAATAAATGGTGAGAGCAAACCATCCATTATTACTTAGGGAAATTGCAGAAAGATCAAGGATTTTCTTATTGCCTTCCCAAGTTTGGAATGTGGTGCCCCTGTGGGCTATTCTGCCACACATTGAATCCTAAGATCTGGTCTTAGTCTGCCACAGAAAGAATCTGCAGCTCATCCAAAAATCTTGATGGGTGTGAAACCTGGTAGAAAATATAATTTGTCACCTTGTGAACTGTGAACGCCATCTGTCAAAATGTATGCGCTCATACTGTGGCATATTTCCAACCTATGGAGTTTTGTCAGCCGCATAGCCTATCTGTTTATTTGAAATAATTCATTGAACTCTTTCGATAAGATATAATTTCACTCCTACCACAAGTTTTTGGATTATGTTATTATTTTGTTTTTTTTTTTAAACAAATACTTAAATAAGCAAATCAAATACATTTTGATATCACTAAAAAACTTAAAAACTAATTATAACCTTTAAGTGTAATGCCTATTTCCAGGCCAGTAATTTGGAATCAGAAGAGAAGAACGCTGGGGCGCTAGGAAACAGAGGAGCTCCTGTAGTGAAGTTTCTATTCTACTGTTTAGTCCTGCGAGAAAGAGAGGGGTCTACCTTTAGGTTAACTTTATCCAAGAGGGAAGAAGATCCTTTGTAATAATATCCCACTGAATGCTCAATATTCTTTTCCAATTATCACCAAAATTATTAAACAAAAAATCTTATAATATCCACAAATCCTAAAATCAACTCATTCCGCAACTCCTAAAATCAAAATCATTTTTTTTTGCATGCTGAATGTTTTGTACGTAAAGAATTTGTTGTCCCATACATCCTATAAATGAAATCGAATTCTATTTTTTTTGCATGTTGAATGTTTTGTACGTAAAGAATTTGTTGTCCCATACATCCTATAAATGAAGTACCTTAAAAAATTGTAAAAAAAAATGTAACCATTTGAAATATTCCTCGGTATTGTTAAGTACATATATAAATTTCATTGACAAAGAACAATAATAAGTAGATATATATAAATTTCATTGGCAAAGAACAATAATCATGTGAAAGATTCTTCGGGTCTTCTGTATTGTTGAGTACATATACAAAATTTTATTAGCAAAAAACAAATTTGGTTGTTAACTTCATTGGCAAAGAACAAATTTATATGCTAATTACATATACAATGACTTCGGTACTGTTGAGTACATATACAAAATTTCATGGGCAGAAAACAAATTTGATTGTTAATTTCATTGAAAAAAAACAAATTTGTATGTTAATTATATATACAAATTTGGTTTTTAATTACATATACAAATTTCATTGGGAGAGACTTGTTACTTCGCAATTTCCCTGGTTTAAATAATTATGATATGGACGATTGAAGATGAAATCTTGTTTCAGCAAAAGAGCTAGTTAACTTTACTATATTTATGATAGTTATATATCTTTAATAAAAATGAAATATATTCGATTCATAGTATTTTAAATAAGTTATCCATTCATATATATATATTCAATAATACAAAATAAATGTATTGTAAATGTAAAATTGAAATTACATAATACTAAAGGAAGTGGTTATATAAATGTTATAAGTGAAAATTTTATAAGTGGTCATATATCTCTGATCCACGTACAAGTCAATCACCAGGTGACGTGACTTTGAAGCATAAGTTATTTCATGATTATAATGTGTTTTGATTAATTTTAATTTAGTTTTAAAATATTATTTTTTTAAATATTTTGAAAAATAATGATCATATTATGTATTAAATTATATATAAGAAATTTATCTTTATTTTTAAATAGTTTGGGTTACTAGATATTTGTTTACGCTCTTTACATATATGAATGATATTATAAGTATTTATGTTTATAGAAGTGTAGATGAATGTAAAATGATCCAGATGTATCACAATAGGAAACAAGAAAGTGGACGTGAAAGGTATGAAGAATCATAAAGCTAAAGTATTGGTAAGGTAGAGCTTTCCAAGTGGGTATAAATGCATTATAGAATTGCAATATATCAAATTTATATCACCTCCTACCTAAACTAGAAGTAATATTCGAGGAGATGTCACTCTGATATTCTACCTTTTTTTTGAACAAAATTATGGAGTTTAAGATGACAATTTGTTTGGATGGGGGAGTTTTTTTTTTTTTTTGAGAAACAGGCATTTCATAGGGTGCTCAAAAGCCTAAAAAAAATGAATTGGTGTCCTTCTCCTTACATTTAAGGAAACCCTAAGTATTTTTATCATGTTGTGATTTTGCATGGGAAAGAAGTGGATTACTTTTTCTCATTATTGTTTAAAGTTTGGAAAATGAAGCTTGAAGGACTAAATAGATTGAAAAGGACAACAATTTGTTTTCAAACAAAACATAGAAATTTTGAAAACTTGATGCCTATTGGAATTCAAAGAAAAGTAAAAATGATATCCTCAACTCCATTTTATTGTTATAATTCCCCTCCATCTTAAATAAACTTAACTTAAATTAAATTAAATAAAAATTAAATAATTGCATACTTATGTATGTGATAATTAAATATAAATAAATAAATATATGTAAATTCATTTTAAATGTGAATTTATGAAGCATAGAAAAGTGTTGAATTTGTTAATACATGTTTTTTTTCAATATAAAAAAATTAATACATAATAAAAAAATTAATATATATATATATATATATATATATATATATATATATATATATATATATATATATATATATATATATATATAGATATACTATTTTCTATTTTTTAAGTGAGTTGTTGGTACCAAGTCAACCCACATGTATACTCAAAATTTCCCAAAGATCAAAATCAATATAACAATATTCAAGACATTATAACTCATTATAACTCATTATGTTACTGACCAAGCTTTGAATCTGTTAGAGATGATAACAACCATTATACCCATGTCTATATAAATAGAATTGAAAAAATTTAATCTTTTTAATATCCAATAAAACTATATTTAAAATATTATCACTCCATTATAATACTTTTATTTTTTATTTTTTATTTATAATATATTTTTCCATATATTTTATTATTTCAATTAAATTATATTTAATTTGTTACTGTATTTAAATATAATCTATATGAACCTATATACATTGATGAATTATGAGAGATAAATTATTGATATAAAATTTACCAAAACAAATATCATTTAACAATGTTAAACCAATAATTTAATTTTTTCATTTTAATAATTTGAAAAGTTCATTTGGATAGTTTCAATATTGAATTTCATGAAACTGCCTATCGACATAATTATTTTGAACATATATGCTTTAAATATATTATTCCAATTTTATTTTTAATATGGGATATATAATAATAAAGTAATAATGTTTTGTAAACAAAATTGATAAGATTGTTATAAAAGATATATAAAATAAGTAAAAGCTTATAAATTTTATTGTGAATAGAATTATAGTTTTTATTTGTAATTGTTATTGAAGAATTACACATATATAAAATTAGTTTAGTTGATAAAATGGTTGAAAGTTTTTGGAAATTTTGAAATCTATGAATTTTAATGTTTCATGAAAATTAATAATAAAGTTTATAAATATAATAAAATGTTCTATTCCCTTTATCTATTTAATTTTATGAGTTCAAATTAAACTAATAACATTGTGATTATATGGTTATTATTTTTTATAAACGTAACATTGTAAACTTGGTGCATTACATTGGAGATCATGACTCCTAAGCATCGAAGACAAACCCAAGTCATGCGTGAGGTGGAAACCCCACCTCCTACCACTACATAAATTGGAACCCCAGCTAAGCAAGATATATTACGTGCCCTTGGGGAAATGCCAAGCATCTTTAAGGATTCGGTCACAAGCCAAGGTCAAGTTCAAAGAAATGATCCAGGTCAAGGAAGGGAGTTGGAACAAAAACATAGGGAAGACTTAAATTCTCAGTTCAATGGCGAAGCTAGACAAACAAACCTTGATATTATGAAATAATTTCAAAAATCAAAATTACCAAACTTCACAGGTGAAGATGGCGGTTAAAAGGCAGAAGCATGGGTAATCAGTGTCAAGAGAGCGGTTAGCTTTAAGGAATATACTTCAAGGGAAAAGGGTCAAATAGCAATGAGTCTACTAAAAGGAGAAGCCTTATTATGGTGGGTAAATGAAGAAATGAAGATGCAAGTCACACCACTACAAGTTACTTAGGAAATCTTTGAGGAAGCCTTCAGAACCAGGTACCTATCAGAGGACTACAAACACCAACAAATGGGGGCTTTCCATGCAGTGTGACATAATGGTAGATCTATCAAAGACTATGAAGCTGAATTCTATAGGTTGGTCCATCATGTGGACTATATGGAAGATGAAAAACTTCAAGCTGAAATATTATTGCATGGGATCAATCCTTTGGTTTGAGCAGAAATCACCATGTGCAAACCCACCACTATGGCAACAACCACTAGTTTAGCCAAACAGGTCCCGAGGATGATAAATATGAGAAAGAAAATGGTGGTTGATGGAAATATAGAGAAGGATCACCCCACGGTGAGGGTAAATAGATCAGGGGGCACCCATATGGATTCCAAGAAAGACGAAAAAATGTTGCTCTGATTTCTAGTGAAGCTTTTGGGTTGCCTCCAGGAGGACGTAGGGGTCAGCCCTACTTGAGAAGAACTAATGGTAGAGATAGAGGATTTGATTGCCAAGGATTGGGACCAAATGAGAATCGAAGTCAAGCAGAATGTTGGGAATGTGGAGGTCCACATTATAGAAGGGATTGTCCAAGGTATCAAGTAGGGATCAAACAACAGGGACATAAAGCAAGAGGAGGAATACCACAAAACCCACATCAAATTCATGCTACCATTAACCATCACTAGGATGAGCATGAAACCACAGTTGTGGAGTCCGAAAGTATTATAAAAAACATTCCTCTATCCATGTTAATTGATCTAGGTGCCACTCATAGTTTTATTTCTCCTTCAACATTGCTTAGATGTGGATTGATATCTCATGAGAAAAGTAACTTTAGAATGGTATAAATGGGATTAGGCTCTCAGCAATCAGTATGATCATTGGTAAGGGATTGCATTATTAACATTGGGGGATGTGACACCAAGATGAACCTGTATAGCATGACTCTGGGAACTTATGACCTAATTGTAGGAATGGATTGGCTTGAATCTCATTAAGCTATAGTGGATTGTTATAATAAGACAATTAACTTCAAAAATGACTAGAGAGAATCCACAACAATCGAGGGAATTAAACGTGATGTTACGTTGCGCCTCATATCAACCAAGAAGGTTAATAAGTGTATGAGGAAAGGATGCAATATTTATTTAGTATAGATGGTTAGTTTCGACGGGAAGTCCTTTGATAAGTTGCACCTTCTACTTTCTGAATTTGCAGATGTATTTCCTCCAGAGTTACCAAGCTTGCCTCCTATTCGAGAAATTTATTTTTCCATTTCCTTGAAACCGGGAACAGAGCCCATATCCAAAACACCTTATCGAATAATTGTTTCATAGATTAATAAGTTGAGTATACAACTTAAAGAACTACTTGATCAAGGATTCATCCAACCCAGTGTATCACCTTGGTCTGCACCAGTGACCTTTGTGAAAAAAAAATGGAACTCTTAGGTTATGTATTGATTATCGAGATCTAAATAAAGCCACCATTTGAAACCGATAGCCCAAGCCTCGCATATATGACCTCTTTTACCAACTAAAAGGAGCTTCAATATTTTCCAAGATATACTTACGGTCAGGTTACCATCAACTAAGAATCAAAGAGGAGGACATACCTAAGACAACATTCATAAAACGATATGGGCACTATGAGTTTATTGTTGTGCCATTTGGTTTGACTATTTCCCCGAAAAGCTTCATGAACTTGATGAATATTAATTTTCACGTATATCTAGACCATTTTGTTCAAGTGCTCTTGGATGACATCCTCATTTATTCCGATAATGATAAGGTGCATCAAGAGAATTTGAAACTAGTGCTTCAATGTCTTAGAGAACATAATGTTTATGGAAAACTTACCAAGTGTTATTTCTTTGAGAAGGAAATTCAATATCTAGGCCATACCATTAGTGGGGAAGGCATTGCAGTGGATCAGAAAAAGATTGAAACTATAATGGATTGTCTTGCTCCTAATAATGTCAAAGAAGTACGCAACTTTATGGGGTTGGAAGGCTATTAAAGAATATTTGTAGAAGGATTCTCACAGATATCAATTCTTGTCACAAACCTCAAAAGGAAAGGGGTTAAGTTTGAATGGAAAATTCAGTGTGAGAGAGCATTCAATGAGCTAAAATGATGCTTAACAACTTCCCCAATATTAAAGGTGCTTGACATGGACAAGGACTTTTGTGTGTGCACAGATGCATCAGGAGAAGGATTAGGTGTAGTATTGATATAGGATGGAGGGCTTATTTCTTATGCTTCACGTAAAATCAAGACCCATGAAATAAATTATGCCACACATGATCTGGAATTAGTTGCAGCTGTAATGGACCTGAGACTATGTAGACATTATCTAATGGGGGCTCCAATTTGAATTAAGAATGGATCATAAAAGTCTTGAGCATATATTCACCCAAAGGACCTTAATGCTCGACAATTATTTTGGAGGCTTATCGTGCCCTCATGTTGTTTCCTTGAATCCAGGAGAGACATCATCTTCATGCATTGGGGTAACATTAAGGTGTGTTTTGTGGCAAGGAAAGTCAATTTAACTTGGGGAGATATCTACAAAATCAACATCCACTTTTGGTTGTAAACTCTCTCCTTTTGTATTAATACAAAGAGTATACCATTTTCTTATATGTGTTTTGTTATGTTTACTTTCATATATTTCAATGTTATGCTGATCCATTGAATATAGTTATTGGATAATGCTACATAGATGTCGTAGATATTTGGCTTGTCTTAATTTTTTTTGCAGGTTCTAATTATAGCGATTGAAGCTACTGTTGGAACTTACAAGCCAACAGGGGAGAAGAACTTGTGATGGATCACAAGTAAGAATCTTTCCATTCTCAAATTTCTAAGGAGAATTTTATAGTCTTTGATTTCTGCTGTTCAAGACCAGACCACTAGGTCTAGGGAAGATACTTATGTATATAGTCGTAGATTCTATATAACAGCAACCATTGTATTTTCTCCAAAATTTATTAAATATCTCCACTACTTATTTATCCTAATTTTATTTAGCTAAATATATATATTAATTGCTAAAATTGCAACATTAGGAATTTCCGTTTCAAAATTTTAATTGGGATATGACATCCAATTTTGTTAATTATTTTCAAAATTGTATACTAACCATCTCTAATCATTTATTCAATAGCCTATTTCCTTTAGGAAGAAACCAAGGTAAGAAAATCTTGTGCAGAGAGGCATGACTCTCATGTTGAACATCTCCGAGGTGATCTCCTGTGAACAATCTAAGTCCTCTCCTGACTCAATGAAGTAGGACTTTTCACGAATGTTACACAGTATTTTGCCACCATCCCGACAATCCCCATCCCGCACGTTGCAGGACCATTTCAGTGACTTTTGTGTGTTGTCATACATTTCAAAACGTGTCATTGCATCCCTTGGCATGTGAAGAACATTTCCTTTGTTGATCATTCCTGAAGCAGGCTCTCAAAAACACATGAATTTGGGTCGGTGCTGGTAGGAAGTTATGACCTCGCTCCCATAGAGAAATTAACACTAGACCTCATGCCCATTGGCACTCTACATCAATGGACTACCCATGTCAAGCTGTTTTTGGAATTTTTTTTAAAACAAAAGCGAAGTTTCCATTCGTAACTACTTCGTGAGCAGAGTCATTATGGTTTTCTAGACTGAATAAAGTCGAAATCCTCCCTTTGGCTTCTTGTTTCCTACATTTGTGAAACTCCCCAAAGGGATAGGACCTCTCTTCCACCTTATGAGGGATCCCAAACCACCTCCTCCGCTCCTATAAATACATCCTTTACACATGGTTTCAGCTAGCTGAACAGTCCTTACTATAGCTGGTGTGAGGAATAAAGCAGAGACGAATCCATTGTTGAGAGAGAGTTTGGGCCCATTACCTTATCAAGTCCGATCCCCAACGAATGCTGGAGATGCACTCGACTCGACCCGTCGAAGGAGGCTACAATGTCAAGGCATTATGGTTGTAAACTACTTTTCTCTACTTGTTAATACATGACTGATTTTTTGGTTCCAATCTCGCGTTTAATGTGTTTAATCTCATGCAAGATGTTTTGATCCTCCTTGATTGATCAAATAGTTGTAAGTGAAAGTATGTTTTCGTATGCTGTTACTTTCTACTTGATCTCCGTACAGGTACACCGACTTTACTACTGAAGGACTGTGGTGTGTGAAGACGAAGATCAGGATATTGTTGATACAAGCTACGACAAGAGCATTAGACCAAGGTAGGTTATCTATCCCAACTCATTTTCATTTATAAGCTAGGAGTCTGAAATTCCAACATGTTCCCTTGTTGCTAGATCCACCCTAGGGATAGAGGGATCACCTTTGCCTGCAGAGGGGATTTATCTTTCCAACAAGTTGGCGACCATATTGGGGAGTTTCCTTTGAGTTTGTCACTCTTTGAGGTCTTAGTCATTCGATGAGTATAGTCGAAAAACAATTTCCCTGTTTGTTCCTATTTTTTTCATCAATTACAATATTTTAGTTTTTGCTTGAACTGGCGAGTCTCGTCTTGTTTAGGAGAAATTATTTGCTTTTTTCTTTTTTCAGGAATTGGCGCTTTTATTTGTCTGACAGTCGCGCCGATTGGCACTAGTTGTCAGTTATAAAGCCGCTCCATTGGGTTGTTGGCGCTAGTTTCAACCCCAAAAGTTGCACCTATTCCAGTGTGTATGAAAAATTAAGGTTTTTTCCCTAAGTCTTTCACCAGTGTGTCTAGCCCTTCCGATCCTTTTCTCTGTGTGATTTACATGTTCTCCCTTTCGCTCAAGTTGGTTTGGTTGGCTCGTTGGCTTGGTTTTTGGTTGGTTTTATTTTCCTTTTTGTTTGGATGTGCATCCTAATACCTTAGCTTTTTCTAGGATTGTGCATTTATTGCCTGGTTGCATGCTCCATGGGAAATCGCCCTGCTGATTGAGTTAGTCTCCTTGTTTGGTGAGCTATCTCTAATTGAATTCCTTTTTCTTTTTGGTTGATTGAGTGATCAAGTCTCAAGTGTCTATCCAAGTTCATTTGATCTGCTTGTTCTCTTCTGAGCATAGATTACATTGCTCATTGTTCAGATGAAAAGTCTTCTTTGTATGATTGCTTGATGTAAAAAGGAATGAATGCCTTATTTTGAGCCCGACCTTTCGAAGTCCTTTTCATGCTTGAACTCATATGTCTTGTAGCATTTTGAGGAATTTCATTACAAAGTGTTCAAATCAATGATTGCATTCTTAATGTTTGTTTGCATCCCTTTTGCATTCATCCTTCCATTAAGGAAATTTGCATTCATTTAGTTTTCATCTCAAAGATTGCTTTTCGTTAAAATGCATTAGGTCAAGTTGCATTGAAAAGTCATGTTTGAAATATATCATTGAACTTAGATTACATTGTTCAATGATTGAAAACTAAAAGTCTCTTTGAGTGCATTCTCTTTCATTAAGATCATGCATTAAGTAGATTCACATTTCATCGAAAAATTCATTGAGTGAATTTTTATTCATTCAAAAGAAGAAGGAAATTGTGCATATATTACAATTGAATAGTTTTCTAAAAGAGATTTTTTCATGGATTACATTGCATAATTCACATATTTGAATGTTTTAGATTACTTTGGGATCGTGAAAGTCATCTAGTTAGGAAGAAGTTTCATTTGAAGTATTATTGTTTGTTTCATCTTTGTTTGAGACTCTTCCCTTTACTAGATAGCATTCATCAAATTGAAAGATTTCTTTTCTCATACACACTACAAGGAAAAGACCCTCTAGCGGATGTTGTTGAGGAATCCCTTATAAAAATACCCCAGACATCTGCTTCTAGCGGAGGTTACTAGTGGAGGTTTTTGTGGATGGTTTTCATCTAGTGCACTTATCATCCTAAACCACACCGGTGTGTTCAACAAGAGAAAGCACCAGTGCACACAAAAAATTGGCACACCAGACACTGTGCGCTCTGTACACACCCACTCGGTGCATCTTATTATTGTAGCGCATCAGTGCTTTACAAATATTGTGCACTAGTGCATCATAAAACCCCATGCCAAAATAGAAACCGCCCAGTGCCATCTTAAGCAACCGCACCTGTGCACCTATAAAACCCCACGCACTGGAACAGGGTTAAATAAAAAAAATATTACTGTAAAAAAACCACATTTTTCACTATTCTCAGTGCTCCAGAGCTCTTAAGCACTGGTGAAATTTATCCTTGTCTGAGCTACCCTGACATTGGTGCTCTTGTTGCACCCATTGCATGCACTGCTGTTGTGCATTGCGCACCAATCTCCAGCTTGAATTTTGAAAAATGGTGGGAACATTTTCTTTTGCAAATTATACAGCCAATATGCCTCCTCGATGGCCAAATGTACATGTGTTTTTCTTGTTTTTCCAAAATTAAGCCTTTTAGCATATTATAATTCCAAATTACCTTAAAGTTAATGATTTAAAAGAAAAAAAAATTGTCGCACGGTGCTCTCGATGTGTTTGGCTCACACCGGTTCGCAGTGTTGCCTATAAATTTACAGGGTGCACTGCAACCAGTGCGAATGGTATCCACACCGGTTCTGTGGTAGTACCGAAGGTGCACCGTGTTATTTTAAAATTTAAAAAAAGTGTGGTGTAGTATGTTACCCAGCCACACCGTCGACCATGTGGAATAGGGGCAATGCAGTGCATGGACTTAAATATCCACCCCAAGGTGGGTATTTTTGTCAACGCACCATATTCCAAATTTAGACATGGTTAACGGTGCGGCTTGGTAAAATACCGTACTGTTGACTATGTAATGATTTCAGGAGGTCGGTGCGTTGACCGAACTATATGCCCTGGGGCATAGAGTTTAGTCAGTGCACCACACTCTTGACACCATTCATAGTCAACGGTGCGCTACAAATTTTCAAGTGCACCACGGCCAGTGCACTGAACATTTTTTGGTGCGCCGCCGCCGATGCGCGACAAAAAAAGATGCACCGATACCGGTGCATGCTTTTTTTTTGTGGCGCACCGACTGTTTTATATGTGCTGTTTTTGTATTTTTTCTGGGAAACACAATCAGAATATGTGCTGTTTTTGTATTTTTTCTGGGACAGATGTTTTTTTTCCTCCAGCTACTATTGATGGTCAGTCTGTATTCTTTATTCTTTCTGGGAGACATGTTTATTCTTTCTTGGAGACATGTTTAATTGATCTTGAAGAAGGTGATCTTGTTACAGAAATTGATCATGTTTATCCTTTTTGAAGAAATTGATTTCTTACCTAGCACAGTTGTTTTCTTGTGTGAGAGAGAGATTTAATTTTGTATCTTATGGCAGATCAAGGGATTTGGCTGGCAGCCCTGGACCTCTAATATCTGCCGCAGTAGTTTCTGTAAATACGGAGCTAGCGAGTTGGAAAAAGTAGGCTGTGCCGCATTTTATTTCACCTAAACAGGTCCATTTTCTTTTTATTTTTGTATATATATTTGTTAATGGATAGTTTTAGCTTTAGCAAAGGGCGAAAGCACTTCGTGTTCTGTCTGTCATGCAAGATGCCTTCCATGAAAGCAAGTTGTTAGTTTATAAAAGAAAATTAAGTGAAAGATTATATTATGCTTCAGAAGTACAAAAGAGAGGTTTATAGATTCGTTAATTTAGAAGAGTTCAGAGGTTAATTTAGACATATATTTCATATGTTTTGCATTTTTAAAAGGAGAAAAGTTAATCTTTAAAGATGAAAACATGTATTAAATTTCAATTTTAATTAAAACTAATTATTAGCCATATCTCAATTGAAAACTATAAAAATTATATTTATGTTAATACATAATATAACATTGCTACCTTTAACACCTTTGTCTTCCCCTCCTATGCACTTTGTTTTGCAATAGAACTATCCTATTTCAATCTCTTACTTATCTCTCTACAACCAGTGCTAGAGCCTACTTTGAGAACTGATTTTTCTCATGCTACATGCCCTCTTGTTGATCCCCTTATTCTTCATGCTGCTTAGGCACCCTTGGTTTCTGCACATCCTCGGAACAACCATGGCTTAACAGTAGACAATTAAGAGTTATGTGAGTCTTTTTCCCAAAGACAGTTGCAGAATTGGCATGTTTTAGTAATTTATAGCATTTCTCAATCATTACTAGAACTTCCTTAGAGTTATGTGAGTCTTTTTCCCAAAGACAGTTGCAGAATTGGCATGTTTTAGTAATTTATAGCATTTCTCAATCATTACTAGAACTTCCTTCTCTAGCTTGTTTTATTCATTTATGCAATCCTTCTTCCATTTAGTCATCCAATGAATTTTTGTTTCCCAATCTCTTCAAATGGAAGACCACTAGCAACCATGTTTGTTATTGTGTTTTTTGTCATAGATGGGACAGTCTTTCTTTTTCTTATTCCTATATTTATAACTTTGTTTCTCTGGTTTTCATTCCAATTGTTGACATTGACTAGTCATTGGAGGCCTTTGCTAAATGTGTCAATTACAAGAATAAATAGCAATAGAGACAGAGCACATCCTTGTCTCAACGCCTGTGGATTTTGAAAAAATGAGTGGGCTTCCCATTAATGAGAACCGCCATAGAAGTCGGTGTGATGCATGACATTATCCTAGGCAACATCCTTCTTGTGTTGTAGGAGCAAAAACATTTCAGAGTGGTTTCTATTTGTTTGGACGCCAATAAGTTGTAAGATTTACTAGTCTACACAATATAAGCGGTCAAAAACTGTTAGAAGGTGTAATCTCCCCTAATAATAATAATAATAATAATAATAATAATAATAATAAATAATATAATATAATATAATTAAATCAATAGTAAATAAATAATAAGTTAGTAAATACATAATAAATAATAAAGAAAATAATAATAATAAATAAAATAGTAAATAATAAACTGGAGTTATAATATATATATCTATATATATATAGTAAAAAAAGAAAAGTTAACAAAGTAAAAAAAAAATTAAGAAAGAGTTAAGCTAAGAAAAACTATAAAAATAAGTAAAGTTAACAAAAAGTAAAAAGGAATAAAATAAGAAATAGTTAAATTAAGAAAAGCATTAAAATAAATAAATAAATAAAAAGTAAAACTTAAAATAAATAAATAACAGTTGCATGTTGACAGAGTGAATGTGTGCATGTCGTTCACTTTCCATTGTTTGGTCTATTTAATAGACATTGAGGAAAATGAAATTCATTCATTCATCATTCTTTAATCCATTCTTTTGGGAGAAAGATATTGTGAGACAAAAGATTTCCTAGCAGTAGTACGTTAATTAAGTGCTCAGGATTGGCCAGCGATAGAAAGATTACGTGCAGCTAAGCATATTGTTGGGTGGAGAATTGTCCCCAAAACTTTGTTGTGGTTAGCCAGATTCAAATAGTGTTCAACTTCAGAGTCTCAAGTAATGAATATCGTCGTTACAAGTAAGTCATCGTTACTCTTGTTTATGAAATTTCTATACTAGGTTGTTAATAGTTTGTGCGTTGATTATTAATTGCATATTTGATATAATTAGTCACATGTTAAATTTTGGGGTTTTACATATGGTATCAAAGCCGGTTTCAAATCTATATGACCTCTAAGTCAAAGTTAGAGAAAAATACTGAATTAAATTTATTTATAATTTTGTTTGTGGTGAAATCAATTTCTATGTGATCTCTAGGTAAAAATTCTATAAATATACTTAAGTAAATTTATCCATAATTTTATTTGTGGTGAAATCAAGATCAACTCAATTTCAAATGCAATTGTCCATGTATAAGAATAATATTAGTAGTTATGTCATTTATTATTATTTTTATTAAATAAATAATAAAAAATAAAAATAAACGTGTTTGAGAAAATACTTAATTAGAGTTATTATAAATATTATAAATATATTTTTATTTTTGTAAGAATTATAATCAGGAATTAACTCATAGTCTCAAAATAAAATGATATTATAAATGCGAGTTTGGATTTGGCAAATGGTTTTCCTTTACTTTCTTTATTTTTAATTTTGGTAGCTTCTTGTTCTCATGCATGCTAACGTGGAATATGCCATTAAGATTTTTGAATAATTATATTAAAACTAAACTTTATACACTTTTGTTTATATTCATGATAACTAGATATGGATACATTTTAAATAATTATAATAAATTTAAAAATATGGCGGTAGTAAAAGTTATTTTCTCAGTGTATTACTGACTTCAAATTCTTTCTACTTCAATTTAAAAATATGGCGGTAGTAAAAGTTATTTTCTCTGTGCATTACTGGTTTAGTTTAATTTTTTAAATTTTTCCAGGGATATTTTATAATGGACAGAAAGAAAATAATTAAATTATAATAATTATAAATCTTCTTTTAACAGTTTTTTAATTGGAAAGAGCTTATTGCTTAAATTATTACATGTTCAATTATATTGCAGATGCTTTTGGATAAATATAAAATATTTCATATTAATTTTTTATTTGTGTATTAATCTATATATAACATAAAGGCTAGAGGGTTCGAATTTGAATTGAGTAAGATATTTTTTCTTAAAATAAAATAAATGTATGGTGAAACTAGAGATAAAAGAGGATACAAATAGAACCGTAGTGTAGATGGGGAGACTCGACAAATCCACCTCAACTATTGTTTCGCCCAACAGACAACTCCTACTCCGATGATTTGGGAGAGAACCTATCTCTAGGAGAGCAAGCTCGAAAATTAAATATCATTATACAAAACACAATTCTCGAAAACACTACATGATATTGAAACATTAATTTTCTTAAAAGCTTGAATGGATATATATATTTGAAAATGAATTTTGTGTTGAAAACGTAAAATATAACTAAGTGTTATTACCACATTTCTTTTAAATAAAATACAGATAAGTCACTCACAAAGGTTGTATTTTTAGTCCCTGCCCAAAGGGCCGGCAGGGACTATTGTAATCGATATGCATTGGAATTACTAGATATTTATTTTCATTTTTAAATAGTTTGAGTTATTAGATATTTGTTTATGCTCTTTACATATATGAATGATATTTACGCCGTAAGGCGTCTTATTTGAAAAGAACTTTGCTAAGTGCCACGTTGTACAAGTTTGAAACGTCCGATGAAATGTTAGACGATTCAATAGTTTTACACCGTCTGATAAAAAAATTGTCATCTCAACGGATTCTTGATGTTTAACTAAATGACAACGGATTCTTGATGTTTAACTAAATGACAGGTTGAATCGAATCGATTTACGGGCGCCTTCACCTTCACGACTTTTGTTGCTGGTTTGTTTCTTGACCGCCTTCAAGGCCTGCAGCAGACAAGAGAATGGGTGGTAAAACGCTATCTTCGACATAAATAATTATGGTTTACAACTTTCCGAGTGACCAAAATCATTACAGATATCTTGTTTAGAAATTATTGGATCTCTTTAAGAATCTTACGGCGTTTCCTTTGCAACATTTGGTAATGGTGCAATTGCTAGTATAAGTATTTATGTTTATAGAAGTGTAGATGAATGTAAAATGACTCAGTAGGAAACAAGGAAGTGGACGTGAAAGGCATGAAGAATCATAAAGCTAAAGTATTGGTAAGTAGAGCTTTCCAAGTGGGTATAAATGCATTATAGAATTGCAATATATCAAATTTATATCACCTAGTACCTCAACTAAAAGTAATCTTCGAGGAGATATCACTCTGATATTCTACCTTTTTTTGAACAAAATTATGGAGTTTAAGATGACAATTTGTTTGGATGGGGGAATTTTTTTTTTTTTTCCAGAAACAGGCATTTCATAGGGTGCTCAAAAGCCTAAACAATTGAATTGGTGTCCTTCTCCTTACATTTAAGGAATCCCTAAGTATTTTTATCATGTTGTAATTTTGCATGGGAAAGAAGTGGATTACTTTCTCCCATTATTGTTTAAAGTTTGGAAAATGAAGCTTGAAGGACTACATAGGTTGAAAAAGACAACAATTTGTTTTTAAAAAAAACATAGAAATTTTGAAAACTTGATGCCTATTGGAATTCAAAGAAAAGTAAAAATGATATCCTCAACTCCATTTTATTGTTATAATTCATCTCCATCTTAAATAAACTTAACTTAACTTAAATTAAATAAAAATTAAATAATTACATACTTATGTATGTGATAATTAAATATAAAATAAATAAATATATGTAAATTCATTTTAAATGTGAATTTATCAAGCATAGAAAAGTGTTAAATTTGTTAATGCATGTTTTTTTTCAATATAAAGAAATTAATAAATAATAAAAAATTAAATAATATATATATATCTACTATTTTCATTTTCCATTTTTTAAGGAGGAAAGAAATCAACATCTTTGTAAAGTGAGTTGTTGGTACCAAGCCAACCCACATGTATACTCAAATTTTCTCAAAGATCAAAAACAATATAACAATATTCAAGACATTATAACTCATTATGTTACTGACCAAGCTTTGAATCTTGTTAGAGATGATAACAACGATTATACCCAAGTCTATATAAATAGCATTGACAAAATTTAATCTTTTTAATATCCAATAAAAGTATATTTAAAATATTATCACTCCATTATAATACTTTTAATTTTTATTTTTTTATTTATAATATGTTTTTCCATATATTTTATTATTTTGATTAAATTATATTTAATTTGTTACGGTATTTAAATATAATCTATATGAACCTATATACATTGATGAATTATGAGAGATAAATTATTGATATAAAATTTACCAAAACAAATATCATTTAACAATGTTAAACTAATAATTTAAATTTTTCATTTTAATAATTTGAAAAGTTCATTTGGATAGTTTCAATATTGAATTTCATGAACATGAAACAAAATCAACTTTAAATTATCTTTTAAAATATATAAAAATAAATATTTAAATTTATAAATTTTATTATATTTAAATTTTAAAATACAAAAAATATCAATAAAAATTTAATAATCAAAATGTTAAGTTTTTAATTTAATTATTTATAAATTATAAAATTAATTGTTTTATATTTTAGTTTTTACTTTCAAAAAAAATTAACGTTAAATTAAAACTTTTCTTTACTTAATTTGTAATTTTAGAATACATAAATAGATACAATATTTAAAAAAAAAATTAAATCAATTCTAATAATTTTTTCTTTTGAATTTCAAATAATATTGATTGTAAAATAAATTTAAAAATACAAATATTTAAGGCTTTTAACTTATGTTTATGATAAAAAACTTATTAACATTGTATAAAATTTCAAACAAATTCCCTTAAAAACCAGTAGCATAAAGATAATAATATTGAATTAAACTATTAAAGATTATTTATATAATTAGATAAACCAATTATATTTAAATTTAGAGAAATTGATAATATAATTAAATTTATTTATAAATAATGTATTATAAAATTACCATTAACTCTAATTTTAATATTATTTGTTTTATTATAATTACTTTAAAAAACACTATATATTTATATTGTTAAAAAATATATATATATATAAATATATAATTGGTTAAAATAGAAACAAAATTATAAATATATAATTTGAAGATTCATTGTGAAATGAAAAATATTTATGATAATTATTATATTTAGAATGTAAATCATGAAAAATGATTTATTTTATAATATTATATATGATGTTGACTATAAAATAAGAGAATAATTGGAAATTTTTAACATTTTATTTTTATACTTGAAAAGAATTGCGGGATCACCATAGTTTTGCTAATTTAAAAAATTAAATTTTCTTATAGTGGTATAAATATTTTGAAAACTAAATAGAATGTGAGGATAAGGAGAAATTGTTTTTTATTTGGAGGGCTCTTAAGATTGTATATGCAATAGTCTCTTTCATCACAAGACATTTTGGGAATTGATAAATGCCCAATTTGATTATAAAACTCATAAGAAATAACCTTTAATTTAACAATAATACTAATCAAAACAAAAAAAAATTGATTTTAAAAATTAAAATTTATCACCTACTTTTAATATATCCATTAAATTATAATTTCAAATTGTAGATAAATACTAAATATTTTTATAAATGAGTAATTCATTAAATAAATAAATAATATTAAATGATATATCCAAAATGAAATTCTTTAAATAAAAAACATCATCAACAATATTATATACAACCCACACTACTTTAACATTAATAATCCAAAAATAATATATTAATCTAAATTAAATATCTAAAATCACAAAAACATAATAAATTTAATAGGTCATGCATCAAATATATAAAAGTTACGGTGATTATCAAATATATACGTTTATAAAAACTAAAAATATAATGCATAGACCACCATTATGGGCCTTGTAGAATGTATGTAAAGGTCGCCTTCCTCGATAGTCCAACCCCGGTTGACAAGTTATCCGGTATGCACAAGTATATAAATAAATCCAACCGTGAAGATATAGCAACAAGTGAATAGGAAGATAAAGTCGCTTTGCATGCACTCTTCTCATCAACAGTGGTGGCTCACCAATACCAATAGTCGCTATGTCTGGTCGACAACTCCGTTTCAACCTAGCCGAAACAACTATGTTTCAACCCAATCGAAACAAAAAATTAACCTGTCTTACGAACAACTCAATAGGTGACATTGTTGAGATTTGTGGGAGGACGAGGACGATGAATCTCAATAGTGTAACAAACTAAAACTCTCACAATAAAATGCATGTCTGACATAATTATTTTTAACATATATACTTTAAATATATTATTCCAATTTTATTTTTAAGATGGGATATATAATAATAAGGTAATAATGTTTTGTAAACAAAATTGATAATATTGTTATAAAAGATATATAAAATAAGTAAAAGCTTATAAATTTTATTGTGAATAGAATTATAGTTTTTAATAGAATTATAGTTTTTATTTGTAATTGTTATTGAAGAATTACACATATATAAAATTAGTTTAGTTGATAAAATTGTTGAAAGTTTTTGGAAATTTTGAAATCTATGAATTTTAATGTTTCATGAAAACTAGTAATAAATTTTATAAATATAATAAAATGTTCTATTCCCTTTATCTATTTAATTTTGTGAGTTCAAATTAAACTAATAACATTGTGATTATATGGTTATTATTTTTTATAAACGTAACATTGTAAACTTGATGCATTACATTGGAGATCATGGCTCCTAAGCATCGAAGACAAACCCAAGTCACGTGTGAGGTGGAAACCACACCTCCTACCATTACAGAAATTGGAACCTCAGCTGAGCAAGATATATTACGTGCCCTTGGGGAAATGCCAAGCATCTTTAAGGATTCAGTCACAAGCCAAAGTCAAGTTCAAAGAAATGATCCAGGTCAAGGAAGGGAGTTGGAACAAAATCATAGGGAAGACTTAAATTCTCAGTTCAATGGCGAAGCTAGACAAACAAACCTCGATATTATGAAAGAAATTCAAAAATCAAAATTACCAAAGTTCACAGGTCAAGATGACAGTTAAAAGGTAGAAGCATGGGTAATCAATGTCAAGAGAGCACTTAGCTTTAAGGAATATACTTCAAGGGAAAAGGGTCAAATAGCAATGAGTCTACTAAAAGGAGAAGCATTATTATGGTGGGTAAGTGAAGAAATGAAGATGCAAGTCACACCACTACAAGTTACTTGGGAAATGCTTGAGGAAGCCTTCAGAACCATGTACCTATCAGAGGACTACAAACACCAACAAATGGGGGCTTTCCATGCAGTGCAACATAATGGTAGATCTATCAAAGACTATGAAGTTGAATTCTATAGGTTGGTCCATCATGTGGACTATATGGAAGATGAAAAAATTCAACCTAAAATATTATTGCATGGGATCGATCCTTTGGTTTGAGTAGAAGTCTCCATGTGGAAACCCACCACTATGGCAACAACCACTAGTTTAGCCAAACAAGTCCCGAGGATGATAACTATGAAAAAGAAAATGGTGGTTGATGGAAATATAGAGAAGGATCACCCCATGGTGAGGGTAAATAGATCAGGGGGCGCCCATATGGATTCCAAGAAAGACGAAAAAATGTTGCTCGAATTACTAGTGCACCTTTTGGGTTGCCTCCAGGAGGACGTAGGGGTCAACCCTACTTGAGAAGAACAAATGGCGGAGATAGAGGATTTGGTTGCTAAGGATTGAGACCAAATGAGAATCGAGGTCAAGCAGAATGTTGGGAATGTGGAGGTCCACATTATAGAAGGGATTTTCCAAGGTATCAAGTAGGGATCAAACAACAAGGGACATAAAGAAAGAGGAGGAAGACCACAAAACCCACATCAAATTCATGCTACCATTAACCATCGCTAGGATGAGCACGAAACCATAGTTGTGTTGTCCGCAAGTATTATATAAAACATTCCTCTATCCGTGTTAATTGATCCAGGTGCCACTGATAGTTTTATTTCTCCTTCAACATTTGTTAGATGTGGATTGATAGCTCATGAGAAAAGTAACTTTAGAATGGTAGAAATGGCATTAGACTCTCAGCAATCAGTATTATCATTGGTAAGGGATTGCATTATTAACATTGGGGGATGTGACACCAAGATGAACCTGTATAGCACGACTCTGGGAACTTACGACCTAATTGTAGGAATGGATTGGCTTGAATCTCATTAAGCTATAGTGGATTGTTATAATAAGACAATTCTCTTCAAAAATTACCAGAGAGAATCCACAGTAATTGAGGGAATTAAACGTGATGTTACGTTGTGCCTCATATCAACCAAGAAGGTTAATAAGTGTATGAGGAAAGGATGCAATATTTATGTAGTAGAGATGGTTAGTTTCGACGAGAATTCCTTTGATAAGTTTCACCTGCTACTTTCTGAATTTGCAAATGTATTTCCTCTAGAGCTACCAAGCTTGCCTCCTATTCGAGAAATTTATTTTTCCATTTCCTTGAAACCGGGAACAGAGCCCATATCCAAAACACCTTATCGAATAACTACTTCATAGCTTAATAAGTTGAGTATACAACTTAAAGAACTACTTGATGAAGGATTCATCCGACCTAGTGTATCACCTTGGTGTGCGCCAATGATCTTTGTGAAAAAAAATGGAACTCATAGGTTATGTATTGATTACCGAGATCTAAATAAAGCCACCATTCGAAACCGGTACCCCATGCCTCGTATATATGACCTCTTTTACCAACTAAAAGGAGCTTCAATATTTTCCAAGATAGACTTATGGTCAAGTTACCATCAACTAAGAATCAAAGAGGAGGACATACCTAAGACAACATTCATAAAATGATATGGTCACTATGAGTTTATTGTTGTACCATTTGGTTTGACTAATTCCCCGACAAACTTCATGAAATTGATGAATATTATTTTTCACGGATATCCAGACCGTTTTGTTCAAGTGTTCTTGGATGACATCCTCATTTATTCCCGTAATGAGAAGGTGCACCAAGAGCATTTGAAACTAGTGCTTCAATGTCTTAGAGAACATAAGTTATATGAAAAACTTACCTAGTGTTATTTCTTTGAGAAGGAAATTCAATATCTAGGCCATACCATTAGTGGGAAAGGCATTGCAGTGGATCACAACAAGATTGAAACTATAATGGATTGTCTTGCTCCTAATAATGTCAAAGAAGTACGCTACTTTATGGGCTTGGAAGGCTATCATAGAAGATTTGTAGAAGGATTCTCACAAATATCAAATCCCATCACAAACCTCCAAAGGAAAGGGGTTACTTTTGAATGGAAAAGTGAGTATGAGAGAGAATTCAATGAGCTAAAATGATGCTTAACAACTTCCCCAATATTAAAGGTGCCTGACATGGACAAGCAATTTTGTGTGTGCACAGATGCATCAGGAGAAGGATTAGGTGTAGTACTGATGTAGGATGGAGGGGTTATTGCTTATGCTTCAATTAAAATCAAGACCCATGAAACAAATTGTGCCACACATGATCTGGAATTAGTTGCAGTTGTAATGGACCTAAGACTATGCAGACATTATCTGATGGGGGCGCCAATTTGAATTAAGAACGGATCATAAAAGTCTTGAGCATATATTCACCCAAAAGGACCTTAATGCTTGACAATGATTTTGGAGACCTATCTTGCCCTCATGTTGTTTCCTTTAATCCAGGAGAGACATCATCTTCATGCATTAGGGTAACATTGAGGTGTGTTTTGTGGCAAGGAAAGACAATTTAACTTGGGGAGATATCTACAAAATCAACGTCCACTTTTGGTTGTAAAATCTCTCCTTTCATATTAATACAAAGAGTATACCATTTTCTTATATGTGTTGTGTTATGTTTACTTTCATATATTTCAATGTTATGCTGATCCATTGAATATAGTGATTGGATAATGCTACATAGATGTCGTAGATATTTGGCTTCTGTTAATTGTTTTTGCAGGTTCTAATTATAGCAATCGAAGCTACAGTTGGAACTTACAAGCCAAGAGGGGAGAAGAACTTGTGATGGATCACAAGTAAGCATCTTTCCATTCTCAAATTTATAAGGAGAACTTTATAGTCTTTGATTTCTGTTGTTCAAGACCAGACCACTAGGTCTAGGGAAGATACGTATGTCTATAGTCTTAGATTCTGTATAACACCAACCATTGCATTTTCTCCAAAATTTATTAAATATCTCCACTACTTATTTCTCCTAATTTTATTTAGCTAAATATATATATTAATTTCTAAAATTGCAACATTAGGAATTTTCATGTCAAAATTTTAATTGGGATATGACATCCAATTTTGTAAATTATTTTCAAACTTGTATACTAACCATCTCTAATCATTTATTCGATAGCCTATTTCCTTTAGGAAGAAACCAAGGTAAGAAAATCTCGTGGAGAGAGGCATGACTCTCATGTTGAACATCTCCGAGGTGATCTCTTGTGAATAGTATAAGTCCTCTCCTAACTCAATGAAGTAGGACTTTTCACGAATGTTACACAGTTTTTGCCACCGTCCCGACAATCCCCATCCCGCACATTGTAGGACCATTTCAGTGACTTCTGTGTGTTTTCATACCTTTCAAAATGTGTCATTGCATCCCCTGGCATGTGAAGAACATTTTCTTTGTTGATCATTCCTGAAGCAGGCTCTCAAAAGCACATGAATTTGGGTCAGTGCTAGTAGGCAGTTATGACCTCGTGCCCATAGAGAAATTAACACTAGACCTCATGCCCATTGGTGCTCTATCTCAGTGGACTGCCCGCGCTGAGATGTTTTTGGATTTTTTTTTAAAAATAGAAGTGAAGTTTCGATTCCTAACTAGTTCGTGAGCAGAGTCATCATGGTTTGTTCGACCAAATAAAGTCAAAATCCTCACTTTGGTTTCTCATTTCCTACATTTGTGAAACTCCCCAAAGGGATAGGACCTCTCTTCCACCTTATGAGGGATCCCAAACCACCTCCTCCTCTCCTATAAATACATCCTTCTCACATGGTTTCAGCTAGTTGAACAGACCTTACTATAGCTGGTGTGAGGAATAAAGCAGAGAGGAATCCATTGTCGAGAGAGAGTTTGGGCCCATTACCTTATCAAGTCTCATCCCCAACGAATGCTGGAGACGTGCTCAACTGGACCCGTCGAAGGAGGCTGCAATGTCAAGGCATTATGGTTGTAAACTGATTTTCTCTACTTGTTAATACATGACTAGTTTTTTTATTCCAATCTCGCGTTTAATATGTTTAATTTCATGCAAGATGTTTTGATCCTCCTTGACTGATCAAATAGCTGTAAGTGAAAGTATGTTTTCGTATGCTTTTACTTTCTACTTTATCTCTGCATAGGTACACCGAATTTACTGCTGAAGGACTGTGACGTGTGAAGATGAAGATCAGAATATTGTTGATACAAGCTATGACAAGAGCATTGGACCAAGGTAGGTTATCTATCCCAACTCATTTTCATTTATAAGCTAGGAGTCTGAAAGTCCAACATGTTTCCTTGTTACTAGATCCACCCTATGGATAGAGGGATCACCTTTGTCCATAGAGGGGATTTACCTTTCCAACAAGTTAGCGACCATACTAGGGAGTTTCCTTTGAGTTTGTCACTCTTTGAGGTCTTACTCATTCGGCGAGTTTCTTCGAAAAACCATTTCCCTGTTTGTTCCTATGTTTTTCATCAATTACAATATTTTAGTTTTTGCTTGAAGTGGTGAGTCTGGTCTTGTTTAGGAGAAATTCTTTTCTTTTTTCTTCTTTCAGGAATTGGTGCTTTTATTTGTCTAGTAGTCACACTGATTGGAGCTATTTTTCAGTTATAAAGCCACTCCATTGGGCCGTTGGCGCTGGTTTTAGCCCCAAAAGTTGCGCCTATTCCAGTGTGTATGAAAAATTAAGGTTTTTTCCCTAAGTCTTTCACCAGTGTGTCTAGCCTTCCGGTCCTTTTCTTTGTGTGATTTACATGTTCTCCCCTTCGCTCAAGTTGGTTTGGTTGGCTCGTTGGCTTGGTTTTTGGTTGGTTTTATTTTCCTTTTTGTTTGGATGTACACCCTAATACCCTAGGTTTTTCTAGGGTTGTGCATTGATTGCTTGGTTGCATGCTCCATGGGAGATCACCCTGCTGATTGAGTCAATCTCCTTGCTTGGTGAGCCATCTCTAATTGATTTCCTTTTTCTTTTTGGTTGATTGATTGATCAAGGCTCAAGTGTCTATCCAAGTTCATTTGATTTGCTTGTTCTCTTCTGAGCATAGATTACATTGCTCATTGTTCAGATGAAAAGTATTCTTTGTATGATTGCTTGATGTAAATAGGAATGAATGCCTTATTTTGAGCCCAGGCTTTCAAAGTCCTTTTTGTGCTTGAACTCATATGTCTTGTAGCATTTTGAGGAATTTCGTTACAAATTGTTCAAAGCAACGATTGCATTCTTAGTGTTTGTTTGGATCGCTTTTGAATTCATCCTTCCATTAAGGAAATTTTCATTCATTTAGTTTTCGTCTCAAAGCTTGCTTTTCATTAAAATGCAATAGATCAAGTTGCATTGAAAAGTCATTTTTGAAATTTATCATTGAACTTAGATTACATTGTTTAATGATTGAAAACTAAAAGTCACTTTGAGTGAATTCTCTTTCATTAAGATCATGCATTAAGTAGATTCACATTTCATCAAAAAATGCATTGAGTGCATTTTTATTCATTCAAAAGAAAAAGGAAATTGTGCATAGATTACAATTGAATAGTTTTCTAAAAGAGAATTTTGCATGGATTACATTGCATAATTCACATATTTGAATGTTTTAGATTACTTTGGGATCGTGAAAGTCATCTAGTTAGGAAGAAGTTTTGTTTGCAGTATTATTGTTTGTTGCATCTTTGTTTGAGACTCTTCCATTTACTAGATAGAATTCATCAAATTGAAAGATTTCTTTTCTCATATAAACTACAAGGAAAAGACCCTCTAGCGGATGTTTTTGAGGAATCCCTTATAAAAATACCCCAGACCTCCATTTCTAGCGGAGGTTACTAGAGGAGGTTGGTGGGTGGAGGTTTTTATGGATGTTTTTCATCCGGTGCACTTATCATCCTAAACCGCACCAGTGCGTTCAACAAGAGAAAGCACCAGTGCACACAAAACATTGGCACACCAGACACCGTGTGCTCCGCACACACCCATCTGATACGTCTTATTACTGTAGCCCATCAGTGCTTTACAAATCTTCCGCACTAGTGCGTCATAAAACCCCACACCAAAATAGAAACTGACCGGTGCGGTCTTAAGCAACCGCACCTGTGCACCTATAAAACCCCGCGCACTAGAACAGGGTTAAATAAAAAAGATATTACTGCCAAAAAACCACATTTTTTCACTTTTCTGAGTGCTCCAGAGCTCTCAAGCACCGGTTCAATTTATCCTTGTCTGAGCCTCCCTGACATCAATTCTCCCATTGCACCCATTGCACGCAATGCTGTTGTGTATTGCCCTCCAATCTCCAGCTTGAATTTTGCAAAACGGTGGGAAAATTTTCTTTTGCAAATTATATAGCCAATATGCCTCCTCGATGGCCAAATGTACATGTATTTTTCATGTTTTTCCAAAATTAAGCCTTTTAGCATATTAGAATTTCAAATTACCTTAAAATTAACCATTTAAAAGAAAAAAAAAAATTGTTGTGCGGTGCACTCGATCTGTTCGGCTCACACCGTTTTGCGGTGCTGCCTATAAATTTATAGGGCGCACCGCAACTAGTGCAAACGGTATCCACACCGGTTCTGGGGCGGCACCGAAGGCGCACCGTGTTATTTTAAAATTTAAAAAAAGTGCGCTGCAGTATGTTACCCGGTTGCATCGTCGACCATGTGGAATATCGGCAATGCGGTGCATTGACTTAAATATCCTCCCGTGGGGTGGGTATTTTTGTCAACGAACCGCATTCCAAATTTCAACATAGTTAATGGTGCGACTTGGTAAAATACCATACCATTGACTATGTAATGATTTCAGGAGGTCAATGCATTGACCAAACTATATGCCCCGTGGCATAGAGTTTAGTCAGTGCACCACACTCTTAACACCATCCATAGTCAACGGTGCGCTACAAATTTTCAAGTGCACCGCGGCCGGTGCACTGAACATTTTCTGGTGCGTCACCACCAATTTGCGACAAAAAAAGATGCACTGGTACCAGTGCATGCCTATTTTTTGTGGCACACCGACTTTTTTTTTTCGTAAAAAAATTATATATGTATATTCCTAAATTCATGTCTCATTTAATAAAAAAATTGCATTTAATATGTCAATCATTTAGAGACGTCAAAGGATAGAAGAGGGCGAACAACATCAACAACAGGCGGACCATTATAACATGCTTTTCCTATGGGAGGCACGAGAGAGGGAGAGAGATGCGTACTTCATCCTTGAATTTTTCAGGCCATGTATCCTCTATATGCTTCATGGATTTTGAATCAGTTGGGATTCACATAACTCCCAACTCACTTCTGTGTGAGGCATGCCATCCCTACAACATAGCTAATTCTTTGTAACGCAAGAGCCTTTGAATCCTTCGGATTATAGGCATGTGCCTCAATATCTTAAAAGGAGGACCAGTACGTGATTTTACCTTCTTTTTTTATTTATCATACCTATCATGCCCCCATTTCAGACATATCTCTTTGTTTGCATATTCTCCTCTATATAGAATACAATCATTTGGACATGCATGATATGATATGTACTCAACACCCAACATTTTCAACAATTTCTTAGCCTCTTCACAGCTACTGTGCAAGACATTATCACTAGGAAGAACCTTATCTTTGAATAACATGTAGTTGGTGATCATGGAAAAATATATTAATAAATGTACATTAATGTCAATATAATTATTAACGTTCATAATAGCATTTGTAATGTTCACTGTACTGTACTGATTATATTTCTCAAATTTATATAAGGGAGGACTTTATGGTAACTTACCTAAAAATTTCCGAGAAACATGCATTTGACAAGCCAAATTTTTCTTTCAAGTTGTATAGTAACATCGTTGTCCCCAACTGGGTAGACTTTGACTGACCACCAGGTCCAAAGAGAGGGGTGGTGGAAGAAAATTTAAGGCTTTCAAGAAAGGTGTCAGCGATATGAGCATCATTCCCTAGCTGATCATCGTTTTGGAATGCATCTAACAACATTGTCTCCATGGTAGTTGTATCCCTTAAGTAATCATCCATACCAACCTATATTTGATTTCCTCTATTTCTAGCTTGTGAAGAACTATTATTGTTGTAGTCATTCCTAATTGGTGAATCTGGATGTAGTGGGAATTAAATCAGTGGTTTATTCAACCATTCTTGGTATCGTTCCTCTCTGATTTTTTCTCTTAATTCAGTATTCTCTTGATTTGACATTGTCGTGGGGTGCAACAGAAGATGGTAGGTAGGTCGGTCATCATCACTATAATCCTAATAATTTAAAAAAATATATATTTGAACATGATTAGTACAAAATATATGATATCAATTAGTAACCACGTTGACAATATTGCATGATTAATTGGTTTGACGTTGAAATAATTACATTAATCAATATACCAAACAATTATAATTTTTACCATCACTGATGTCCCAGGATTGTGGCTAGAAGATGCAATATTGTTACAATTGGCACGGTGAAGCAGCTATCCATTTTCATCTACTAAATGCGCCTTGTGGTATGCTGCTCCTGATAAGAGCTTCCGATGTTTTGGAGCTGACGTTTGAATATTTTGTGAATTTGAACTCAATTTTGAATCTACGTGAACCTGCAAATTTTTATAAATTATAAATTTAATTAACTTGTGCATGATTGACATGGATAAAAAACAAATATTCAATTAGATAATGAAAATATAAATAAAATCTGAAGTAAATATTATGTCTCGAGATGGATAGGGAGAACTCCGTGATGGAATTTGAGAAATATTATGGAACGAGCTGGATTTTGAAGAATTTTCCATTCGATATAATTACGATATTTTCTCCCTGAATTTGAGCAAAATCAACAATAAATTTTGGTGCACACACCTAAAAGTAATTTCAGTGAATTAAAAATGGACTTCTTGTTATCGGTGCTAATATACAGATCACTGCATTGGTGCTTTTTCATTAATTCACACCAGTGCCGTGACATAACCGGATGCACTGGTGCGGTGACATTAAGTGACGCACCGGCGACAAATAACTACAAATAAAAAAAGCACAACTCTATTTTCTTTAAGTGAAAAAAAAAACGGTAAATTGAAAAATAGGTGGCAAAATATTTTCGAAAATCCAATTTCATAAAATAATTCTTTAAATCTAAACACTTTTCATTATTTCACTATTTTTGCAAAACAAATTAGTCAAAGATTTTTAGGAAACATACTGGGAGCAACATAGCACGAGAGCACTGTGGAGTAGCAAAATATGTTCGAACAGAATTATTCAGACAATCAGAATTCCAAACCTCTGGTGATTCAAACCTTGTAGCATAGAATTTCAAATGATCTCGTGATTAAAGTTTATTGCTTTTTTTACTTTTTTTGCAATTTTTTTTACATAGTAAGAAAAAAATTTCAATTTCTCTTTCATTTAAAAAATAAAAATAAAAATAAAAAATCCATTTTTACTCTAAACCCTAAATTCTTTTAATTTTTTCTCTTTCTTCTCCCTATTTCTCTGATTTCAAAATTAGGGCTTTTCATTTTAGATTTATAGGGTTTTTGTATTGCTATATATAGGCCTGAGACATCTAACCCACGAGATGACTTGCATAGTCAGATCCCAAACCATGTCGGCCCTTACGTGAATTTTTTTTTTTTTTTAATCGATGCACCCTATGTAACCTAGTGTATTGGTAAGCAGAATTATCCCATCGCACTACAAAATTACAGTGATAAAAAATTTAAAAACAATTTTTTTTAATCAGTGCACCATATGTAAAATAGGGCAATGGTGCGCTATTTCATTATGTTGCACCGCGAATGTGTTGTTTCGAAAAAAAAAGTTTTTATTGTGTTAATCAGTGCACCATGTAATATATAACACATCGCACTAGGTCTCCTAGTTGACAGAGAGCACTGTATGGTGGTCCCTTGTTTGTGCGGGGCGTTTATGCTACAAAAACTAACACTGGATGATTTTTATTATTTTCTGTGTGTTAATCGGTGTGGTAGTTAACATGTAACGCACTGGTGCTTCTTGTTGACATAGGGCATCGTACGGTCTATTATATTGTGTGTTTGTTACATTTATAAGACATCCACGCACCGACGTCGGTGCCTACACCATGAATGACGCACCGGTATCTTGAATTTTTTTTTTTTACTTGCAAAGTTGACAATTTATTTAAAAAATATATTAATGAATGATATGTACAAGTTTCATATTGATAAAGAAATGGCTGACAAGAGATCAAGTAACAAGAATACTGATAACACATCAATAAAAGAAAAAAATGCAATTTCTTTGTAAATTGTTTACAAAAAAAAATATTTTTGAACTATATGTAAGTTTAACTAATATGTATTTTTTTATTGTGTATCCTGCAGAGCCACAAAATGACGAAGCTTGATAAGAATACTTCTGATCTAGGACCAGAAGAGTGTAAAATCTTGATGGAAAAATTGCAAAAGGATGAATCGGGTGAATGAAAAAATACTATCGATCCAATATGAGTTTCTTTTTTTAATTTTCATTAATAATACACTTAAAATTATGAGATAATGTGTGTCAAACAATATATTAATTCACATCTATTTAATGTTCTAGAGGGACCAACAACTCAAAAAAGGAATGTTGTTCTAAGAAAAAAAAAATAGAACATGAAAATAAAAATGAATTGCTCCTTAGCTCATCTGGAGTGGTGCTAGAGGTTAATGAAAGAGGGAAAAACCTTTACAAAAGTTTTGGCAATCTAGTGGAATGAATGTATAGACGTTATTTCCACTTACAATAAAAAAATCAATCCAATGATTCCAAGAACCAAATTTTATCTAAACTACATGAAGAGTTTCCAGAGAATTGGTCAATGAGACATGTCAGAATTTTAATAGAAAAAACGTACAACAACAAAAAAGAAGGAATGAAAAAGTAATATTCTTTTAAATGTTTGTCTAGAATTATTTATAAATATCACTTTTGTTATATTTAATTTTCATATATCAATATAGAAATTAAATAGTTTATTGTTATGTTACATTTTCAGGAAGATTATGAAAATTTCAAAAGATGAATGAGTTGATATCAGAATATGCCAGTAGGAATGTCCAAAAATGTGTAGAAGGAGATGGTCAAAGAAATGGACAAAATTGCATCATAGGAGGAGCCATCTCAACAACAACGTGCCTCAAATGTAATATGTAATCATTGGATTTTTCGATCATTAGGTACAATAAATAAACAGTTTAGCATTAAATATTAATTTTCAAGTATTTTCTTCCAGAAAAGAAAAGAAAATGGAAGCCATTCAACGCATAAAACAGGACGACAAGGAAGAAAAAGGTTGATATCTAAGTTTGTGAAAAATTGTTACCTACTTATAACAACTTAACTAGATTTCATTTTTGTATTTTTTAAGTTGTTTTACAAAAATCATCATTGAATGTCTTCAAACAGGTGCTAACATACAAAGAAGAACCATCAAATTAATTGATTAAAATTGGGTTAAATATGAGTTGTGAGTATATGTTGATATATCAGCAATTAATTGTGGAATTTTTAAGCATCTATCGATCTTGTTTAACTTAGCTCCGTCTATAATTAATAGAACAAAATAATATTTTATATTAAATATATGATAGATATATGAAATAAAACTTACACGAAACAAAGTATGGAACTCTGCCAACAAATGAAATCTTGAAAGATGGCATACTACATGGTTTTGAAAGAATGTGTATAGTTCATGAGTCAATTGTTGCTATGGTACGTCATTTCTTTTTGATTTGCATTGATGTATATTATTTAATATTGCAATTTTCATTATTCTCACTAATGTATATACACTCATTACATTTTATTTTTATGTAATATTCCCAATTAGTCCAAGCTAATGGGAATATACAATTTTTCCTCAATATTTTGTTTCATGAATAAAATTGTAAAGGAGGATCAGTAAAACCCCTAATCAACAAAATAAATCAATGCAACATGTGAACATGGACAAATCTGGGCTATTTACATAAGCACACTTAGGTGTGAAAGAGACTGAAGCATTTGACCAAGTCAACTAGGACCAAATCAACAACGTTGTCTAGATACAGTGAATCTCCTAGAGGGACAATGCAGTTTTAGTTAGAGGGTTCTCATGTGAATACAGCTAAATCATTGAGATGGTTTAGGGTTTGTCAAGACTTTCATCCTATAAGAGGAAGAGGAGGAAAATAGAAGAAGGTTGTTGATTGTGCATATTTCTGAGTATAGTGTTTGTTCAGACATATACCATTCTCTGTTTTTTAGCTAAGAATAGTGCTGCTTAGCACTTGGGTGTTCCTATGCAGGGATCCCACTTCTTCCATTGAGGATTTCTTGGGAGAGTCTTAATGATCTCATCCACTATCATGCATTTGGCCAAGCTCATATTCCAACTACAACACAGATCCTGTTGAGGGTTTGGTTTTCCTTGCAAGCTGCAGCAAGTGGAGGCTAGAACTGCTCAGGTATAGGCCATTTCAGGGCCTCTTTTCACTAGGAAAGTCTTCTATCCCATGGGCGAGAGAGTTATGAACCTTTAGAGCTGATATTTCAGATCTTGGCATCAGGCCAACTCAGTGCTTCAAGCTACAACGCAGTTTCCCTTCTAGGACTATGTTATTTTCAAGGAGCGAATTGCAGGGTGTGTTGACCCACTTTTTGAGAGAAGATCTCTAGTGTTGGGCTTTGCCCTTCACTTTGATGATCCATGGATGAGCTTGTTGATCCATGTTCTTTACAGATCTGATCTGTTTCTATTGTAAGAATCTTCAAAAATTTCTAAATAATATTGCAGATCTGCTACTTTAATCTCAGATCTACTCGCTGTATTGCATGATTTGATTAAAACCCCAAGGGGATCTTGTAAAGGAGCCTTTCTAGTGTATAGATCTGAAATGGATCTAATATTTTGTTCACAGATATGCTCTAGATCTGGAGTGTAATACACAACTACTGCGGCTCTTATAAAAATGTTGTTAAGCTATTTTGCAGTCAATACATGTGTTGCGGACCTCTTTCTTGAGGAGTTCTTTCTATTTTGTCTTCTACATTCTGTTGTATACTGTAAGAGCACCATTATGGATCTGATTTGCTGCTATTCATATAAAAGCCAATCCTTATTATTGATCTCCTATTCATGCTCTCAAAACTGCGTTATTTCTGAAGCAGTTTGTTGCACATATCTGCAACCCTTCTCTTTGGGTGTTTTCCAGCTATACTAGGTGGTGGGAGGTCTGCTTACCTCACCTAGTTTGATTTTTTTTTTCTCTCCTTTTGGATATAGATACTAGATATACTGATCTAAGGGATCTAGGGGCTGTAAACTCATTTTAGTGAACAGGTTTCTAGGAAGTGCGTTATTTCAGCAGGCTTTGCTGTGTATTCCCATTTTGGGATATTACAATGGTATCAAAGCTGCTTTCTTGGCACAACCTGTGCTTTCATTGAAGAGCCAAAGCCAACATGAATTCAAAAGAAGATGAGCCTCTTACTAAGAGGGAGAATAGGTATCATAATAGAAGCCACAAGAAATTTGACTACACCACTAATGATCAAGACAAGGGTAAAACCCCTGAAACTGGAAGTGATAAAGAAGGAGAAGAGTTTGCAAGAACTCTTTTGGTAGCCATGAAATATCTTGCTAGAGAGATCAAAGAGATGAGACTAGACAGGCTCAAGGAGTCTCCTAGGAGGTTTCATCCTGGGGAAAGCTTTGGCATGTCTCACCACTGGAATGATCAACCAGTGAACTAGCCACAAGCTCCACAACGTTCTACTATGCCTACCTTCTTGGTTGTGGAGAATGAAGGGCCTCATGAGAAAGCATCCCTTTAAGACTATTTTGAAGAGTATGAGTCCCAGAATCAGAGATTTAAGGACCACCTGAGTTTTCAAGAGTTTTGTCATCTCAAGGACAAAATAAGACCAAGGCATCAGTATAGAGATGGTGGATTCACTAAGAATCATGATCGACATCACTCTATGGGCATATTATTTTTACCCAAGTTTGATGGGTCATCCACCAGTTCTTCCAAGGCATGGGTAGAAAAGCTGGATATCTATTTACAGTTGAACAAAGTCCCTGAGATGGAAGCCATCAAAATTGCAGCGCTGCACTTTGAAGGTGAAGCACACAACTGGTGGTTCCATGGGCTGTCTACATTGGGCCATGCCAATGTGACTTCCTATTCTGAATTTACTAGAAGAATGGTGGAGAGGTTTGACAAAATTGATCCAGAAGCACCTTTCATGAGCCTTGCAAAGTTGAAGCAGTTAGGTAATGTAGAATCTTATATCTCTGAGTTTTTGAGATTAACTGTTATGGTTCCTGATCTATCTGCAGCAAGGAAGGTGTACATGTTCATTTATGGCTTGGATGAACCTTTACATGGGTTGGTTAAATCTACCAAGCCCGTCACATTGCATGATGCCATTGAGAGCGCTAGAGACCTTCAAGATGCCTTGACAAAAGCAAAGGCAACTTTCCAGAACAAGCCATCTTACCTTTTTAAGGGGAAGGAAGGGAAAGCTACTTCTTCCAAGGAGAGCTCAGTCAAGAAGCCTCTTGATATTGAATTCTGGAGGGAGATAAGGAAGAAGAGGCTATGTTTCACTTGCCAAGAATCATGGGCACCGGGACATAGATGTGCTGCTGGGAAAGCACACTACATAGAATTCTTCTTAGATGTTGAGGAGGAAGAAGAAGATGATGAACCAAGGAGAGGTCACAACGCTGACAATGTTGAGGGAGATCCATCACCATCAGGAGATGGGAGTGGAGATTTTTCTCCTATTGGAGGAAATATTTCATCTTTGAGGGGAGTACCTAAGTACTTGACCCTAAGAGTTCATGGTTCAATCATGAATCATAGGGTATCTATTCTTATTGGCAGTGGGGCCACCCACAACTTTATTAATGCTCATCTTGTGCAAAGGAGGGCCATACCCACTGATACCTTTGAGGGATTTTTTGTTCTAGTCCCAAGAGATAGAACAATGCAATGCATGCATTATGTTCCATCACTTACAGTCACCATGGTATCCTACACTTTGGTGGATCACTTCTTTGTAGTTAACATACCATACACTAATGTTATTTTGGGTGTTCAATGATTGATTACATTGGGGAAGGTCACCACTGATTGGGAGGATTTACGAATCGAATGGGTGGACAGGAAGAGTGGTACACCTCACATGATCAGAGGCATGCATTCTTACCCCTTACCTAACACTTCCACACAGAAAAAAGAGATGGATTTGTGCAGTGGAAGCAAGGATCTCACTGTCCCTTCTCTCATGTTCATGAGATTCTTGCAAGGGACATTCTCATCTACTAGCAAACCACCAGGGAGGCCACTAGATTTAGTTTTAGTTGGAGATATCTCACTACTTGATGCTCCAAAATCAGATCCAGGAGGGAAGGGAGCATTAGGAGACACAACTATAGTGCTGGAAGGCTTAAGCAAGCACCAGAAAGAGGGGGATTTTCCTCTCTCATCATCCTCACCATCCTACATTTATGATTCTGTGTTATTGGAGGAGGAAAAGGGGAGGTATGTCCTTCCTACTTGTACCTTTGGCATAAGAGATGTCAAAGAAGAGATCAACAACATGGCAGGAAATCTTATTGATGCATCATCAGCGCTGTCCTTGCTGGGGAGTGTAGATATATACTGGAGATCCTAGCTGTTGGTGGATTATTCCAAGGATCTCTACACTTGTATGATGCTTGATGACCAAGTGCATGGAGAGGGTTATCTAATCCATGAGGGAGTCATCTATCATTATGATAGGATCTTCTTTCCTAGAGCCTCCAATCACAAGGAGAAGATGCTACAAAGGGCCTTCAAGGAGTTCTGTTTCAGCCCTAACTATTCTATGAAGATCTACAACACTATCATGAGATGTTTTGAATTGGAAGGCTTTGAAGGAGAGCTACATCATATTTTTCTAAAATGAAAAATATATGTGGAGTTGGGGCAGCCAAAGGACTCTATGCAAGAGTCATTTCAGCCATTTCTTCCTCCTCTTAAAGTGGGAGAAAAATTTGTGCACAATTCCATGTATAGAAGAAACATTGATGGTGAAAAATCTGAACATGTAATGGAAGATTTATTTTCTGATTTGATGTGTTCTTTCACCAAGTTATTGCAGGCCATGGCTCCCAAGAGGAGTGTTGTGCCATATGAATATCATGGCAAACTTTGGGCCACTGCAATTTCTAAACTTGGACACTCCACTGCTATGCAAAGGGAGATTCCTTTTCATGATGGGTGCTTCCCAAAGGCACCAAACATATCTCACACTTTCAGCCATGGTGAGATAAATTGTGCCATAAGTAAGCGGTGTGGAAAACACTTACCATACCTTGATCTGATGCAGGTAGGAGATGCACTATGCTGGCTCCCTATGTGGGATTTTGACCCACCTCCTTATGCTCAAATTTCTGTTTGTATGTATGTCATTATGCTTCCATACTTGGATGATATAGTTGTACTTTTCATGGGATTGTATGGAGAGAGGATGGGCAGTTTGTATGTACCACATGGGATGGAAAATATATATGCACCTTATGCTACATGCTTTAGAGAGAGTATCGGACCAACCATGTTTGTTTCTGCTGAGTTCTTGACTCCTTGTGGGATGGATTTTAAACATCTCATGATGATTTTGGAGGAACAGTTCATGGAGGCTTGGATTGGTGAACACTTGGCTCATGATGAGATCTTGATCTATGATGGTGTCACCAATGAAGAAGGAGAAGTGTTATAGAAATCACCCTATCAGTTGCTTGAGGACAAGCAACATTTTGTAGGGGAGGACTGTAATATTCCCAATTAGCCCAAGCTAATGGGAATATACAATTTTGCCTCAATATTTTGTTTCATGAATAAAACTGTAAAGGAGGATCATTAAAACCCCTAATCATCAAAATAAATCAATGCCACATGTGAACATGGACAAATCTAGGCTATTTACATAAGCACACTTAGGTGTGAAAGAAACTGGAGCATTTGACCAAGTCAACCAGGATCAAATCAACAGTGATGTAGATACAGTGAATCTCCTAGAGGGACAATGCAGTTTTAGATGGAGGCTTCTCATGTGAATACAGCTAAATCATTGAGATGGTTTATGGTTTGAAAAGAATTTCATCCTATGAGAGGAAGAGGAGGACAACAGAATAATTTTGTTGATTGTGCATATTTCTGAGTATAGTGTCTGTTCATACATATACCATTCTCTATTGTTTAGCTGAGAATAGTGTTGCTTAGCACTTGGGTGTTCCTATGCAGGGATCCCACCTCTTTCATTTAGTATTTCTTGGGATATTCTTGCTAATCTTATCCACTATCAGGCATTTGGCCAAGCTCATCTTCCAACTACAACATAGATCATGTTGAGGGTTTGGTTGTCCTTGCAAGCTGCAGCAAGTGGAGGCTAGATCTGCTAAGATCTAGGCCATTTTAGGGCCTCTTTTCACTGGGAAAGTATTATATCCCATGGGCAAGAAAGTTTCGAACCTTTGGAGTTGATATTTCAGATCTTGGCATCAGGCCAACTCAGTGCTTCAAGCTACAATGTAGTTTCCCTTCCAGGACTGCGTTATTTTCAAGGAAGGAATTACAGGTATGTTGACCCACTTTTTAAGAGGATATCTTTGGTGTTGGGCTTTGCCCTTCACTTTGGTGATCCATGGATTAGCTTGTTGATCCATGTTCTTCAGAGATCTGATCTGTTTCTATTGTAAGCATCTTCATAAATTTCTAAATAATATTGCAGATCTGCTACTTTAATCTCATATCTACTCTTTGCATTGCATGATTTGATCAAAACCCCAAGGGGATCTTATAAAGGAGCCTTTCTAGTGTAAAAATTTGAAATGGATCTAATATTTTGTACACAGATTTGCTCTAGATCTGGAGTGTAATATACAGCTGCTGCAGCTCGTATAAAAACGTTGTTAAGCTATTTTTCAGTCAATACATGTGTTGCGGCCCTCTTTCTTGAGGAGTTCTTTCTATTCTGTCTTCTACATTCTGTTGTATATTGTAAGAGAATCATTATGGATCTTATTTGATATTGTTCATATAAAATTTGATCCTTATTATTTATCTCTCTTTCATGCTTTCAAAATTATGTTATTTCTGAATCAGTTTGTTGCACATAGCTACAGCCCTTCTCTTCGGGTGTTTTCTAGCTATAATAGGTGGTGGGAGGTCTGTTTACCTCACCTAGTTTGATTTTTTTTTCTCTCCTTTTTGATCTAGATACTAGATCTATTGATCTAAGGGAACCAGGGGCTGCAAACTCATTTCAGTCCTGAAATTTTTAAGAAGTGCGTTATTTCAGCAGGCTTTGCTATGTATTCCCATTTTGGGATATTACATGTTTGTAGATGGAAGGTGAAGAATATCAAGAAAAAAATCAACACTTTGAACAAAACATTCCTGAAAATAACCCAAGTCATGGAAGTAGCTTTAGCAGTGACAACAGTTCAAGCGAAGAATGATGATCACTATGTTTGGATATCAAAGCAAGTCGTTGTATTTTATGAAATATTTGTCTGTCAAATCAGACATTTTGTTTAATGTAATGGACATAGTGTCCCAATTGAAAGACAAAGGGATACCAATAAATGTCCCATTTTGTATTTCAAAGACTGTCTTATTCATATATATATATATATATATATATATATATATATAATAATAATAATAATATATATATATATATATATATATAATAATAATAATAATATATGTTTTAATTTATTCTATTGCATTTTGCATTGTCGCTGTGAAATTTAACACCACTGATTAAATTTATGGATGATTAAATATCGTAATCAAGAGATGTGAAATTTGATGATATGATATAACAAATTAATCCAAACATCACATTCAAATGCACTAATAAAAATTTAATTCATATGAATATTGTTAAAAGATATGTGTCGTCTTTTGATGAAAAGTGAATTAAAAAAAAATCACAATAATTATGATATGATATAACAAATTAATCTAAACATCACATTCAAATGCATTAATAAAAATTTAATTAATATGAATACTGTTATAAGATGTTTTTACTTTTGATGAATAATGAATTTTAAAAAATCACAATAATTGCACTGTCACAGGTCGATGTTTCTAAAAAATAAAAAATGAACACCGGTGCGTGTCAGTTACTTTACACCAGTGCATTTGTATGATACAATGCACTAGTGCATTTCTACGACCTATATGCACCACACAAATACTAATACCAATTTTTAATCTCGGTGCCTTTGTAAGATACTGCGCATCAGTGTGTTTATGTGAGTCTACGCACCGGGGAATTTGTACAACCTATGGGAACCGCATAAATACCAATACGAATTACAACAAACAATGCATTTGTTAGATACTGCGCACTAGCGCATTTCTATAACTCGATGTACCGGTGCGTTTAGACGACCTATGGGCACCGCATAAATCCCAAGACCAATTAGAATGCCCACATGCGCTGTATTACCAACATTGACCCTGGTGTGGTTTTATACCTTGACGACCCAGTGCATGCACCTTCGACCGCTGCAGGCCACCTTCTAGATGACACGCACTGGTGCGTTGACACCTTCGTAGCGCACTGACAAAAAAAAATCCGTAATAACTTCGTCTGCCCAGTTTTTTTAGTGGTGTTGAAATTCCATTAAAAGCTTCGCCAAAACCTCTGTAACCATAAACAGATGTTGTAGCAAATGTTTTTTTGACAATTTTGGCCAATTTTAGAACACTAAAAACCTCCTTTATAACCTCCGTTAGAGGGTATTTTCCTTGTAGTGAGAGCTGCATATAGGATTTCTCTAATGACAGTGGTAGGGCCTTGAAACTAAAACATAATTTCAAGATAAACTTTAAAATGAACTCAATCAACCTAAGGAAGAATCAAAATTTAAACGCTCACATTTAGAGGTCTAGGCTAGTGACGTGTTCCGACATCATGAAACCTAGTAGCTTTCATTTTCCATTTGGAAGTAGATAGTGCTAGCATGGACTTGTGCTCCCCTTACCATCGATTATATAAAGGGATACCCTAATAGGTTGCAATCCTTTATCCATAGGAAGCCGAATATTCTTCCCCGTAACCATGATACACCGAACACAACATTCAGGGAGACTTCCTGCATGTACATTAATTCCTTGGTCATTTCTCTTTCATTTGATGATCGGAAAATGGTTTGGATAAATTGTTATGTATTTCAAGAACCTCCCACTCAGTTTAACAATTAAATGATCTAGATTGTACTTAAAAATTTGTGTAATTTATGCTTGAAAGTGGTGTATGATTTTTAACTATTTATGTGTCTTAATTTAATTTTTTCTTGCAGAAAAATAACATGTATAAAAGCAACATAATGCAGCAATAAAAAATTTAAACACAACAACAAAATTAATCTAGGAGTTCACCCGAATCGTGTGGGGTACGTCTCCTTTGAGCTTTGTCATCTTGACTCGGCTCTTTGGGATTATGGTAAGGTTTCTTTTAAAAGTTCAACACTTAAATCCAATGGATACTAAACTGATCAGAAGGACCGAGAATACCATCTATATCCCTCTCATGGCTGTCCAAACTCTGTAAACAACTTTAGGCTCCCTTTGACACGATTCCTTCTGTCGCTACTCTGAGCTACTCTGAGCTTCTAAATGGCACAAAATCCTTCAGAATTTTTTTTCGGTCACTAAAACCAATCCTAATATATGTAGCACACATCAGACACCAAATATCAATTGATAAATTTCTCAAATCGAGCACTACATCCCTAAACTAGGCTATCCTCCACGGTTTGCCCAGGGCTGCCCAAAACTTCACATCAGATTCTCAAGCTCTAGAAGTTATCAAAATGTTCTTAAACCACTTTCATTGGTTCCAAAATTTCTGAAATAGTCAATATAGACTATTCATTCATCAAAAATGGCCTCCGGCTGCTCCATTTTCACCTCCAACACCTGTCGACACCCTTCGGCACTAGGTTCACTGAAAAATTATCTGCTGGTTTTTCGACCTCTATAAGTCATAAAATATTTCTAAAACCTCTTCCATTAGATTTATAATACTTTTTACAGTCAATAATGACTACTATTTTACTGCATAAGGTCTCTAGCTGCTCTGGCTAGGCCCTGCACTGTTGCTGGCAAAAGCTACCACTCATGGCCCCTGGAACTTTACTGGAGCTTTTTCGGCATTCAAAAGTTATCTACAGGATATTTAAACCATATCATCAGATTCAAAACATCTTAAATATCCAATTTTGACTATTGGATCTCTGGATAAGGCCTCTATCTCCCCTGGCTAGGCCTCAAACGGATTTTGCCTCCTGGTGGCCCTAGTGGCCCCTTGAACTTAATTGAAGAAAAAAATTGCTTAGTAGCTCTCCAATGGCTCTAAAAAATACTCCATTGAGTTTAGAAGGTCTGAGATAGTAAAAATTGACTATGTTTTCACTCAATTTTGTTCAATAATGAGAGAGTTATGGAAAAAACAAAATTTTCCCAATATCCCTAAAAAACCTCCTCCAAAACTAGAGGAACTCCAGTTAAAGGCGCCAAATTTGAAAAACTCCCCGAAATTAGCGGAATGTGCTCCAGAAAGTTAGAAACATTAAATTTTTGTAATAACTATTTAAGTGGTGGTCACATTCACATTTCCATTTGAATTTCTGAACTGGACGTTAACCATAACTGTTTTAAAAACCGTGGCATAAAACTTTCTTTGACGTGGTCACATGACCCGTAACTGTCGACCATTTGCTGCGGGTTGGAAAAACCCAAGTCACGAGCTGCAGTTATATGGGATTAGGGCTAGCCCCTTAGGGTTATCCCTTTTAATTTTCCGCTAATGAAAATTTCAAAATTTAAATATGTTGCAACGAAAATATGGTTAAGAACTAACCTACCAAGCGGGCCGGTCGGCCCTCTCCATTGGTAGGTGGGAGACTCAGGTTCGATTCCTACAGAGTTATAAGGTTTTTCCATACCTTTCACTCTCCGTCCTGGCGCCACGTGGCGGCCTCCAGGCTTGCCTCGTGGCACCCTTTGATTGGCCAATAACGAATGAAGTCAAACCAACTGCAAATCAGATTCTGCCACTTGTCCATAAATGATTCACCCTCCAGGGAATATTTCGGGGAATATTCGAAGGAATATTCCCGAAATATTCTTTTTTAAAATTTTCCCAAATTTTGTAAAGTCAAAATTGGTCAACTCATTTTTGGAGTTTACTGGGCATTTTTAAACCTCAATAACTTCTGTATATGACCTCTGTTTTGCGAACCATTTGCGGTGCCATAATCGCAGCAACGAGACCTTTCTGATCATTTAGGTTGCAACCACTTCTGAGCACTTTCATTTTTAAGCATTTTTTTTTAACTTGGACATGATCTCCTAATTATTTGATCACCAAGGTGTATATTGCAGTTCACGAAAACTTGGTACACCCTCTTGCTTAGATTTCTTGAGTAGTCATTTTGGTCCTTTTGTGACTCTAAAATTTAAAATGTCATCGAGCACTTCTCCTTTCATGCTCGTTTCAACCTGAAAGTGACTAGAGTCATATTTTTCCTATTTTCTTGACTCTTAAAATATGAAGATGCAAAGTTTTGTTTCAGTGTCTTAAAATTAATTGCCCATGAAATATTTCTGGTTAAAGCTATATTCCTTAGTGATTATTTAGGGTGAGGTCAATGGAAAAGTTTCCCAGGTTTACCAGTCAAGGATCCCCCTCCGATGGGAGCCCTGGTCCTTTTCCTTCTTTTGTAAATGTTGGCTCCCCGTATATGGTGATGTTGTCCCTTCCTGGGTTAACTATTAGTTTACTAGTTTGGCTATTTTCAACCTCAATGGTTTTAAGTGTTCCAACTTATGTCCAACCAAGTTCTCCTCTGCCTGAACCATGTCAACCCCATGTTGATCTTAAGATTGACCCCTCACGTTCTTCGCCTATTTCTTCACCTCGTTCTTCCTCTTCGCCTGGTGAAATTCTGGATTCTAGTAACCAGGTTGCTAAGAAGAAGAAGAAGAAGTCAAAGAAGAAGAAGGAAAACGATCTAGGGGGGAAATCAACAACTATTGCTACCCATGCTACTACTGTCAAGAAACCTCCCACTCCATCTCGTCGAGTTAAATTCCCTTGCAAGCTATGTAAGGGTGACCACCTTCTTTGTTTTTGACCTGGTATTCCCAAGGTGCTATAAGTGTGGTCCGTTGGCCCGATTCGTCCTTCATCATTAACCTTTAGACATCATGTTGATGATGAGCCTTCAGCTAAAGATAACGAGACTCGTAAGAATTAGGGTAAGATAAAATTTCTCTGTAGGGTGTGTGAAGGGAACCATCCCATTCACCTCTGTCCTTATATGGATGAAGCTTCAAAGGTATTGGATACCCTTTTGGCTTCTAAGTCCTCTCTTCCCGTCGGTTACCAGAATTTTTCTTCGAGTCCTCTGATAGTTGATAAAATCATTAATCAGGATTCGTCCCCTGTTGATTCTGCTCTCTCTAAAACTCGGTCTCCCGAGTCCATTCTCGACTAATCATTGGTTGAGAAAAAGGTCAACCTGGTTCCATCTACAGTTCATCAAGTCTTTTTCCTCGAGAGTGGGTCTCATCCCAGTCAAGTTCTTTTTGTTTCCTCTGATTCCCCAAGGTTGGAGGGCGATCCTCTCATTTCCATGATCCAGGAAGGTGATCCTATGACTCTTGTTGCCACAGTTCCAAAGAGTGATCCTCCTACTCTCGTTCCTGGATTCTAGGAGGATGGTCTTTCTGCTCTCGTAACGCAAGGGGATAATTATCCTATTCCTATGGTCCCCCCTCCATGTAGTTTGGTCGCTTCCTTTGATTGGAGTCGATTCACGGGATATCGTCTTCCTTCTTACGTGCCCTTTGAGATCACTGTACAGGCTTGCAATATGGTCGTATTGGGAAAAATTATAGATGAAGGTACCTCAGTTAGTATTCTGTCCGCAACTACATGGAAAGCTTTGGGTTCTCTGCAGCTTGTGCCTGTTACTCAGAATATGTTGGATTTTAACAAAGGAACAAGTCAACCATTAGGGATCCTTCCGAAGTTGCCTATTACTTTGGGAGGGAAAACCGTCTATATGGTGGTCCAAGGTCCCTTGGATTTTAATTTATTCCTGGGGTGCGACTATGCTTATGCCATGGGCGTGCTTGTCTCTTCCCTCTTTCGTGTGATGTGTTTTCCACATGAAGGCCACATCGTGACTATTGATAAGCTTTTGTTCTTTGGTCCTGATGTGACATCTGGTCTACCGCCATCCCTTCCTAGTGCTTACTTTTTGATGATATCTTCCCTGCCACAGGTCAATTATGTGGCCACCTGTTCCATATCCGCAACCACTGATAACTTAGTCAGTGAGGTAGTACACAATGTACTGGGGGCATTGGATCCTAATTTATAGAGTGTTGTTCTCCTGTCGGATGAGAAACTCTTGGAAGAGATGACTTATTATTTTTCATGATTGAGGCTAGAGTAGCATAGTTCCTTTTCTTGTGTTAATCTCCTTAAAAAATGAAACAAGCTCATAAGAGCAGAGTTCGTTTTCTAGTGTCAAGCTCTTTAAAAAATGAAACAAGCTCTTATGATGACAGTTTGTTTACTATGTCAACCTCATTAAATAATGAATTAGGTCATGAGGATAGTTCTTTTACTGTGTCAACTTTGTCAAAAAATGTAACAAGTTACCTTTTCAACTCGAGTCTTTGATTGGATCTCGTAAAATCCAAGTTGAGTCTTTCGCCTGATCTCATAATTGAACCTTCATTCCATCCACCTGTCAGTAACTAGCAGTCTACTCTGGTGATTGCGCTGAAGGTTAGGGGGCATGTAAATTGAATTGAGTCACCATGTTGGGGTCAGGAAATTTTTTTCAAGCATAGTTTATCTGTGTTTCAAGCTTTTGTAAAAATGAAACCAACTTCAAGCAGAGTTTCCAGATTTCAAGCTTGTGTGAAAAGGAATCCATTCTTATTTTACCTCTCTTGATTGCCATTTTATCAACCTTTTTTTCAAGATGAACCTTGGTTTTCTCATTTTTTCGTTACCATCTGCTCAGCCAATCATACGCCTTCACTTGATTATTTTACCCGTTCCTAAGGAACCACTGCAATGAGTGGTATTGTTAGCCAACCCCTTGACCTTTACTTGGTCTGAGTAGTTCCACCATCACCAAAACCACTTACTACCATTAATACCACTCGTTCATCCAAGAGGAGCCAAATTTCAGCTCTTTTCTGAATCTCGAAAATTGGAAAGATTGCCAAGACTTTTTTTGTTTTGAACTCGTTAAAGGTTTCGAAATGATATCTGCCCAGTATATGTTTATCCCCTTTTCGGGTTGGGATAGATTATTTATGAAAAAGGAATAACTTAGCCTAGCGCAACTAAGATGTTCTCTCAGATATGGTTTTCTACCTTTTCGGATTTGTGAGACTACATACAAAAAGGGACTTGCTGGAGTTTTCTTTTTCTCTTCTTTTCAAACTCTCTAAACATGAAAAGATGCCAAGTTATTACTTTGTTAGAATCATTAAACTTACATGATATTAGAAATCATCACCATGATGTAATCAAGTTCCTCCTTCCTAGGGCTCGTAAAATGTGTTAGGATGGATTTTTCCTAAGGAAAAACTTATATGACAAGCATATGCTATCCCCTTCAAGCTTTTTTTCAAAAATAATTGGGGTACTCGCCAGTAATGGTGGGGGAAATGGAACCAATTCTCAGTCTTGTTGGCAGTATGTCTCTCTTGAACATGACACTTGGCTGCAATTCATGTCGGGTTGGGGACATCCCATTTCATCATTTTCTTCCTGCATGGGTTTGGGTAATCTATTTTGACCTCTCATCTTCTCTTTGCCATGTCATCATGACCTCAGATCCCTTGATGTCAAATACTTCCAAATTCCAGAGTCGTGTCATCAATATGTTCAAGAGAAGTTTCTTTTTGCAATTTTCAACCTTTGATCCTCTGTTTAGTCCTGATTCACTATCATCTTATTCCTCTGTCTTGTGTCGATGATGTGGGAGACATTATGGCCCTCCTTCAATTAGGTCACTTCCTGTTGACATCAACTCATTATCTAGGAAGTTGATCTAGAGACTCCCTTCCGGTACCTTGGAGCTTGCATGCCTCAATGGCAAGTTCTTCACGTTCGGCGACAGGTCCTCGTCAATGGCCTTCGATCGGGTGACATCGCGAGTGTTCAACTCCAACTCACTGTTCACATTCCGTGGATTGTACTAATTGTACCTTAAGAGCCATTATCATTATTGATGGTTTCTCTCGTGTCTGTTAACAAATTTCATCATTGGTTGGTAATCAAGCGACTTTCTTGCATGTTCAACTTCAGCTCACTCATTCACATGCTTGAATTTGTACTTGTTCGGGTCGATATGGGGTGTAAGACCCTAGGTTTCGTCTGATAAAATCCAGGCTATGAGATATTTTTGGTTTATCATAATTATATGCATGACTCTTCTGATTGGATGGCTGCGACCATACCTGAGTTGATTTATTAATCCTTCCTACAGATGGTTGCATACATACCTCAGATCTTGTTTTTATATGAACTCTATTATGTATGGCTACACCCATACCACATATTAATGTATCAGAGATATTAGTTGTACTTGTGCTTGCAGGTCTTCCGACGATGGTGTTTGGTTTGAGCATGTTATTTTAAAGAATTTCCCTCCTCCCTTTCTCTCGTACCTCATGCTTTAGGGGGCATCTGTTACACAATATTTTTCCACCATCCTGGAAATCCCCATCCCGCACATTACAAGACCATTTCAGTGACTTTTGTGTGTTGTCATACCTTGCAAAATGTGTCATTGCATCCCTTGGCATGTGAAGAACATTTCCTCAGTTGATCATTCTTGAAGTAGGCTCTAAAAGACACATGAATTTGGGTCGGCGCTGGTAGGCAGTTATGGCCTCGTGCCCATTGGCGCTTTGTCTCATTGGACAGCCCGCACCGAGTTGTTTTTGAAAAGTTTTTTTAAATAGAAGAAAATTTTCCATTCCTAACTACTTCGTGAGCAGAGTCATCATGGTTTGTTTGACTGAATAACATTGAAATCCTCCCTTTGGCTTCTTTTTTCCTACATTTGTGCAACTCACCAAAGGGATAGGACCTCTCTTCCACCTTATGAGGGATCCTAAACCACCTCCTCCTCTCCTATAAATGCATCCATCTCACATGGTTTCAGTTAGCTGAACATTCCTTACTATAGCTTGTGTGAGGAATAAAGCTGAGAGGAATCCATTGTCGAGAGAGAGTTTAAGCCCATTACCTTATCAAGTCCGATCCCTGACGAATTCTGGATACGCACCGGACTGGACCCATCGAAGGAGCCTGCAATGTCAAGGCATTATGGTTGTAAACTCCTTTTCTCTACTTGTTAATACATGACTGGTGTTTTATTCCAATATCGCATTTAATGTGTTTAATTTCATGTAAGATGTTTTGATCCTCCTTGAACGATCAAATAGCTGTAAGTGAAAGTATGTTTTTGTATGCTATTACTTTCTACTTAATCTCTGTGCAGGTACACTGACTTTACCGATGAAGGACCATGATGTGTGAAGACGAAGATCAGGAGATTGTTGATACAAACTACGACACGAGCGTTGGACCAATGTAGGTTATCTATCCCAACTCATTTTCATCTATAAGTTAAGATTCTGAAAGTCCATCATGTTCCCTTGTTGCTAGACCCACCCTAGGGCTAGAGGGATCACCTCTGTCTGCAAAGGGGATTTACCTTTCCAACAACGATTGGTCACCAAATATGTTGCCTTACTAAAAATGTGAATGAGATTATAGTAAATTCTCCATTCCTGAATGAGAGCACAACAAAAAATCAGAACATCATAAAAAAAAGAGAGATGTGAGAAAGATATTTTGAGAAACCTTTATGCCCAACATGTTGCCATTTTTCTTCTCCTCCATAATCATACAACACAAACTTTTTATAACAATGAGGAACAAGATATGGGAAAGAGAGAAACCCTGTCTTAGCCCATTTAAAATATTAAAAAAAATTGTGGGAGTTCCATTTATAATGACAATGAAATGTACAGAAGTTACACAAGCTATGATCCACGAGACCACCTCATATGAAAGACCCATTATGTGGAGTGCTAACCTTAGGAAAGTCTAGTCGACATAATCATATGCTTTTACCAAATCAAGCTTCAAGATGAGAGCCTCTAAGTGTTTGGTTTTCACCGAAGGGAGACACTCTTGAGCCACTACTATAGTGTCATGTATTTGTCCGTTCTTTAAAAGTCCAAATTGTTCCAATGAGAGATGTTCAAACAAATAGTCTCTATGACAATTTGTAATAATCTGTGATATCAATTTATAGATGAGATTACAAAGTGAGATGGGATGGAAATATTTGAATGAGGTAGCCTTAGATGACTTAGGGATGAGTGCAATAAAAGTGGAATTAAGTGCATCTGAAACCTTCAGAGAAAAGCTAGAGTCCTCCACTAACCATAGTAGGTCACATCCCATCAGCTCAAAGAAGAAAAGGAAGAGCTCCACTGTACACCCAGCCAAACCTAGGCTCTTGCCCCTTGCAAAATATTTTAATACACTCTCTACTTTAGCTAAAGTAACCTCCCTACCAATATTAACATAATACTATTTGCTAAATATTTTCAATAAAAAATTCACATCTAATTACAAGTCAATATCCACTCTTTCCAATGCCTTGTAATGGTTCTTGAAATATGCCATTGCTTCTCTTAAACTTACATAAAATATTTACATGAATCCATTGTTTTGGTCATTGCACTCGTAATCTATTCTGACTATTTCCCGGACACTAATCACTAGTTTCATAGATTTTCAAAGTGAGTGATGGTCTGGTAACTTGCTTTACTAAATAGAATATGTTTCTATTAAAGTTTTAAAATATATAATAAAGAGCAAAGAGAGAGTTGTATGGAATGTGTTTCTATAAAAAATTTAAAATATATAATAAAGAGAAAGGAGAGAGTTGTATGGCTATGGGTTGAATTGAAAGTTAAAAAGAAGAATAGGAAATATTTTTTTATATAATATTAATTGAAATCCAAATAGGCGGGACCACATTCTTGAACTCAAAAGAATAATTGTTTTTCCCAAGTGCATTAAATCTCTTTCTAGAAGCAAAGTATATATTGTTATCATAAAAATAATATGATCTTTTTTCATTCACATGATGAGGATATATTTGTGATTTTTTAACTAAGAAATAATTGCTCTAAATTTATTTTAAATTTAAAGTTATTAAATATTTTAAAAAATTTAAAATTTATTAAATATTTAAAAAAAATAAATTGAAATGAAATTATTTTTTATATTATAAAATTTAAAAAAATTGTTTTTCTAATAAATTTAAAATTAAAATGAATGAAATTAATAAATTTATTTTTTTATTTTAAAATATATTTTATTTTTTATTGGTAATACAATCATGTATATAGTTTTTTTAAATTAATTTATTAATTTATAGTGATTTTTAAGGGACAAGTTTTCACTCCTACCAAATATCTAAGTCTTGGGTCATTAACCTATTTCCTTACGTTCATTTCAAGACATGTATAAACCAAGATTCCAAAACGTTATTCAAAAGATTATGGCTTAACATACAGAAAAATATATATTAAAATAGAGCTATCAATAAACTAATATTATACATATCTAAATTTAAATTATAAAATTTAAATATAAATATGAAACATTTTTTTGTTTGTTAGTTTATGTGAGCTTTGAAATAATTGTATGATTAACTTGTGTTTTGAGTAGCTGAGTAGCATAGATCACTTGAGATTGGTTGGCCATACTAACCCTTAGCATAGCTATATTTTTACCACATAATTTTAAATCGATGACTTTTACACCATAAAATACTTTAACAACTTATTACATCTATTTTTTATTCTTCACTTTAACAAAACTTAAAAAAATTATATAAAATGTTGATTTATATTTTCATCCATTAAATAATAATAATAATAATAATAATAATAATAATAATATATATATATATATATATATTAAATTTAAGATATATAAATAATAAATAATAAAAATAGTTTGAAGAATCTAATAAAACAAATCACACTTTTTAACATTTTAACGAACAAGATTTCTTATTATTAAAACATATATATATGTAGCTGTCTTTAATGTGACTTTTTGAAGTTTGAAGTGAAATTTTGATTTGTGTTATTTAAATTGGTTTTTTGATTGTACATATGGATTCAGCACCCTGAAAAACTCTTGGGTCACTTAAATTGTGCAGAGATTACCCATCAAACTTGTGATTTCAATAAATTCACGTCAGATTTTAGAAAAATTAAACCAAAAAAATCCATCTAACCACACTTTTCTAAAAGGTAATAGTTTTTATCTATCAATTAGATTCTGTAATATTATAACATAAAAGATAATATGGTTGGAAAATTGGGGGATTATAATCAAAAAATGAAATTTGTAGCGAGCACAGGGTTTGAGAAGGCTAAATCTGCTGCAACAATAGGGGAAAAGAAGGCCAAAGCCGGAACTTCTGCTGGCGTGCGTTGGATAAAGTCTAAGCACAACAAGAAAATGAACCATGCCTTACAGCATGACTGAGAGATCTCTTAGTTCAAATATTTTAGGGTTTGAATGCGCGTTTTGTCTGTAAAATTGATTTTTTGGGGGGAGGTTCCCAGTCTAGTATTTCTTGTGGCTGTAAAATCAATTTTTTTTGGGGAAGAGGGGTCCAATTTCTAAATCGCAACATATCAATAGATCAGCTCATTTCAGTTTGAAAAACTATGAATGGCCCCATGGGATTTGAGCAATTTTGGGCTCCGACATATTTTTTTCAGTAAGAAAAATACCCTGGTTTATATTAAGTACCAAGGAAAAAATCAAGGAACATTACAAAGCACTATTAGCATGACACTCCAATCCCAATAAAATTGATTATGTCAAATTGTCGCCACAAAAACAAGAAAAGACTATTTGAGATAGTACTGTCCAAAATGCACAACATTTCAAACAGAGAATAATTGTTTTCCACGCCTCTAAAAATTCCAAAAAGTGACTGTAGAGGATCTACGATACAACTCAAAATATTAGGAGACAAACAAAGTTTTAAACTATCAAAAAACATCACATGTTAATCCTGAAAACTGAAAGACACAGCATCCATGAACCCACTGAACTTATATGATAGGTACTGAACCTTCAGCCTAAAGACCCTGCATGTTATATAGCTGGTAATTAATCTTTCCATACACATCCTTCATTCCCTACTTTTACAATTCATCCACAACAATATTCTTTTCATGATATATATGATGATAAGTAATACCTGCATAAATAGTTTTTAAAGTGTCAATTCTGTAGAGCCAGTGTGAAAGAGAACCCAAATTAATTTTCACTTTGTGATTCAGATGGTCAATCAAGACCTTTGAATCACCCACAATCCAAATATAATATTCACCGAGGAATGATGCCCACCACATTAGGCCCCACAATGCCATGATTTCATCTTTCATATTTGTCCCAACTCCACCATTCCAGTGCAATTTGTAATGACATCCTGTAGAGATGCGCAGCCAGACTCCACATCCACAGATAGCCTTCTGAGCCGCCCCATCAAAGTATCCAACCAGATATTGAAACTGAAAAGGGAGAATTCTTTTGGACATATCTTTGATAGGCTTATCCTTATGTTTTATGCTGACCCAGTCCTTGTAAATTTGATTTAAAATTTCTGTCAGAGACAGACAACAGTCCTCAAATATTCTCTTATCTCTCCCACACCAGAGATACCAATGAAACAGAATTGGGATTGGCTAGCAGCTCTTACCCCTTTGCAGCCACCAACGCAAACATTCCTCCTTGCCTCCAAATATTGGAACCTTTATTTTCAAGCACTCACTCAGTATTTTTAGGGTCACCTTTGCAAATGGGAAAGAGTAGAATAGGTGCTTATTATCTTCGTCATGTGTGTGAAATAGGAGACATAGTCCTGGCCCATGCCACCCAATCCATTACAGATTCCTCCAAATTAAGTTTTTATCGTTCTTTACCAGCCACAGGAAAATAATCATTTTTACAGGAACATCTACCTTCCAAAATATCCCAAATCAACAGTGTTGTACCAGTTCCATATTTTGTTCTATAAGAGAGCTATATATTTCCTTAACTCTCAGACCCTTTTCATAGTTAGAGCCTTCCCATCTAAGTATGTCCCCTTCTCGCATCCTACATATGCCTTGCCTTCTCAGCAGATTTAAATAAGAGTCCCATATTTCTCCCCAACTGCCATTGAGTCCCAAGTTCGACCTTTCCTTCCAATTCGGGATTTCACCCTTCCAATCCACAATTATTTGGATTAGGTAAAAGATCCCTTTTTTATTCAAGAATATTTTCATGCCATCCGGAAACTATAAATTTTTCCAAATGCCCATCATGTTGATGCTTCCAACAAGTATTTTGTTTCCATTGCCAAACTGCCATAACAGGTATTGTTTTAATACCGACCATAGTTTTCCAAAGCCCTTCCAGATTGCTGAGCTTCGACTCCCAGATGTCCATCCCAAAACATATAGATCCTCTAAAGAAGCCCCTCCCAAATACTTCTGGTTTATGATTTCCTACCATGAACCACCAGAATGTAAACTTCTCCACATGGATTTCAACGAAAGAGAAAGACCAAAATGTCCCATGTCCAAAAGACCCCATCCCCTTTTATCATTTGGGCATGTTAACTGATCCCACCGTGCCAAATGAATGACCTTCTTCTTTTCTCTTCCTCCCCAAATGAAATTAGCCATTATTTTACGGATCTCATTCATGATCTTCTTCGGAATAATATACAGATGACCCCAGTAAACAGTTAACTGTTGTAGCACAGCCTATGACAAGATCATTCTTCCACCCTTTGAAAGCCACTTATTAGACCAGACATTTAATTTCTTGTCATATTTATGTAGTAACCATCTCCAGTCCTCTGTTGTGTAGCTCAAAGCCTTCATTCGGAACCCCAGGTATGTTATTCCTTCATGTAACGATGCAATAGAAAATCCAAACAGCAAGGCCAACTCTTCCTTATTCCTGTCATTTCCACCCGCAAAATAGATACATGATTTCGCCTCACTAATCACCATTCCTGTGGCTCTACAGAAAAGAGAGAAGATTTCTTTCAAGTTCACCCAACCATTATAGACCAACATGCCAAAAATTAAAATATCATCAACAAAAAGACTATGAGTAGGCTTCAGTTGTGGGCTAATCTTTATCCCCCGGAACGTCATCATATCACCAGCCCTTCTAATCCTTCGACTCAGTGCATCCATTACCAAGATAAAAATCAGGGGAGACAATGCGCATCCTTGCCTTAAACCCATCCCCGGCAAAAAGAAATTGGTAGCTGATCCATTTATTATGATAGCCATAGATGTCCTGGTAACACAACCCATAATCCATGCTACTACATTTGTACACAAGTCGATCCTATGAAGCACCAATCTCAAAAATGTCCAGTCCATCCTATCATATGCTTTATTTAGATCAATCTTCATAACGTCAACGTCCATATTTTTTAGCCCAATTGTATGAATAACCTCTTGTGTCATCCCCATAGCATCATGTATATTCCTATCCTTTAGAAATCAAAATTTTTCAGATGATATAAACCTATATAGATTTCCTTTCATTCTCTGTGCTATGACTTTGGATATTATCTTGTAAAGTGTATTACACAGTGAAATGGGCCGGTAATCATCAAAGTATAGCTTCCCCGATATTTTTGGTATAAGGACAATGAAAGTTGAATTAACAGCCCCCTGGATCTGCCCGAAGACCCTAACATCCTCCACCATCTATGTTAGATCCTGAATGAAACCATCAATGAAATGTATAAAGAATTCCGGGGTCCAGCCATCGGGACTCAGACTTTTGTCAACAGAGAATGAGCTGAGGATACCCCTTACCTCTTCGCATGTTACTACTTCCATGAACCTCCTGTTATCTACCTCATTAAACATCATTGGATATTCTACAATCATCTCCATGTGGTCCTCGACCAACACTATGTCTCTTTTAGCATATAGAGACCGAAAATATTCGACAGCCGCTATTTTTATCTCTGAGTTCTTGTATAGAATATTACCCTCGTCTTTTATCTCCCAGATAGCATTATCCCGCCTTCTTCCTAAGGCATACTTGTGGAAAAATTTGGAGTTTTTGTCACCCACCTTTAGCCATACTGCCCTACTTTTTAACCTCCATTCAGCCTCTTCTTTTAGTAGAATCCCCCTGTATTCACCCTCCAAATTTTTCAGGTCCTCCCAGTAGTTTTCATTTTGAAATCCATCTTCCACCTCAGAGTATATTCTCGCCCTTTCTACAATGATATGTCTGGCTCGCTTCCTGAATACCATTTTCTTCCTGCGATCCCAACCTCGGACCTCATTTTTGAGTCCTTTTAAAGTATTTGTAAGATGTTCTGTAGCTGATATACCCAGGCTTCTATAATGCGCAGACAAATACCCCTTCACTAGATTATTAAATTCTTCATCTTCAAGCCACAATCTGTTGAATTTAAAAGGATATCCATACACTTTCTCCTCAAGGTCCCAAGCCAAAATCATCGGTTTGTGATCAGAAATCGTGAGGTCTTCTACCTCCACATCCAGGTTTCTGATGGCCAACCTGAAACCCATACTGATCATGATTCTATCAATTCGCTTCCCAATAAAGTCTGGGCCTTTCCTCCCATTGATCCAAGTTGGAATTTTTGTGGCCATCGGAATATCAATTAAATCAGAGTTAAACAGTGAATCCTTAATGTCACTGTCTTGAGGATCTGCCTGCCCCTTATCACCCCATATTTCATCAGGAAAAAAAGAGCAGTTGTAATCCCCCGCCATAATGATATTCCTCAACAGAAAAAACCCACAGTCCTCCAAGTGTTTCCAAAAGTTCAAAATGTTTTAATATAGAGCATATATATTAATAATGTGAATTCAGGGTTTAAAACCCCTGCAAAATCCCGTGAGAACGATGCCGCCCAGAAAACCAAAAGTAGTGAACACATAGACACTGCGATTCCACATCACTGCACATCCCTCTGATAATCCGTTTGCATCAGTCGTCACCAAGGACCAATCTAGATACAAAGGTCGCAAAAAGGTAGTAGCACGATCTGCATCAGACATGGTTTCTTGAACCAAAAAAATATCAGGCTTTATAGAAAACAAAAAATTCCTAAGGGACAAAAATTTAGCATGCCCCCCCAGACCCCTAATATTCAGGGAGACCAGCTTCATCATGACACTTCATTAGCAGGGGTAAGTTCTCTAAGAACCAACCCAATTTCCTATGCCACAGGGACTTCATAGTAATTTCCAGCATTTAGACCCCACTCAGAAAATAGATTGGTTATGTTTTTCTATTTTCCCCTTCCTCTTCGAATGGTGACATTTTTACGGGAATGGGGACTGACAATATTTCATGATGGGGAGATACCAGTGGTCACAGTTAATGGTATTAATCCAGCCTCTGTATTAGCAAGCAGATATTCAATATCGTTTCCCACAGAGTTCCTTGCGGAATCGACCTTCGCTATAGGCACTCGGACATATTGTCCCCCGTCGGCCCGCTCCCATCTGACTCCCCCATATTTTTCAAATTCATGGAGACCTGGCCACAATTTCCCCCCACTCCCAGGATACGAAGTTTGGTCCTGGTTAAAGTCACCAGGGACCCTTCTGGCGACACCAGATTGTTTTGGTTCCGAGCAGAGGATACATGGTAGGAGTCCCGATCCCCCCCCAACCACAACAAAATCCGGAAAAGTGGGTCTCTGGGTTAAAGAAATCCCGCCCAGTAATAGACCATTTTCCTCAGTAAACACCTGATCTTCTAAACCCTTTCTCATCCTATTCTCAGGCCCAGTTCTTAAGTAATCACTATCTGATACCTTCAAAGCATCAAGCCCATCTACTATATTATTATGAACCCTATCAGACAGATTACAAGTATCCATAATTGTGATACCAGATAAGGGATTATGTTTCTTACCTGATGACTCTTCTGTAGCTGAGAGTGAATATTTTTCGGCTTTCGATCGCTCCTAAAAAAACTGTTCATCCTTTGTCCGCCTACCGATACTTTTCCATGCCGAGAAATTCCACCTTAGATGTCCTGTCTCATGACACAAGAAGCACTAGAAAGGGATATTCCAGTAATCCAGTAGCTGACAATGCACCAATCCATCCCACTGTAAATTTATCACCAATGGAAAGCCCCCAGCGAATGAGATCTCAACCAACACCCAGGCTATTCGCTTGTCAAATGCCTCGTGGCACTTTGGGTCAGCATATCTGCATGTCCCAATACAGTCCCTGATCGCCTTAACAACTCTGAAATTCCAAAACATCAGGGGAAATCCATGTAACTTGACCCAAACCACATGATTCACAGGCGTGTTTGATATCGGGTGAAAAATGGCGTCCCATCGGTGAAGAGCCATAAAACACCTGCCGAGCACGTCCGACCCAAAACGACGGAAACATCTTCTTCCTTCCTCATAACAAAACACAACCACCCCGCCTGACGCCTGCTTACATCAGGACTGTAATCGATCAGGTCTTCCCATCGCTTTAACAACCACTCCATTTTGTCTAATTTACCATACCTTTCAAATTTCCACCTTCCAATTATCGCCATCCTGGACAGCGTCACGACCCGCTCCCAAACATGTCTGAGCCAAAATTCAGAAGGCTTAAACACCTTTGGCACCTTCTTCTGTTTTTGGTCTAATCCTAGTTCAGATACCGTCGATAATGAGCTGGGGTTCAGATCTGGGACATGGTTACCCCCAGGGGCAGAAGACCTCAGAATACCCGCCCCACATCCCTTCTCAACAATCTGTACCGCATGCATAAGGTCCACATCGTTGAATGCCACATCATGGCTTGTTATGAACTCGGATAATTCCATTTGCTCTTGTGACCCACTCCGCCGGAGTGCACAATCCACTTTGTCTTGTCCACGTCGGATAAATGACGATGCCACCAAAGCCTCAGAATCTAGTTATATCAACCCCGTAATTAAAATAGTGAACTCTTATTATTAATTTCTAGCGAAAGCCAAAATTTAAATGTTCTCCATTAATACTGAGTTACCCGCTTCTAAGTTGAGAAAGGATGCTCAAAACTGTATCACCATATAGTACACCCCACATGGTTGGTCCGAGTTTCCATGTCATCGTCCCATATCAGACCGCACCACCCTCCATGGGTCAGAATTTAAATATCCACTCCTTCGGCCAATGTCCACCTCATCGTGTTATCCTTCTCGAGTAGTTATATGTCCTAATCCTTCCACCCTAGATTATTTTAATCACTTCACAATCCCGAGGCTGTTGATGTTGTATTGGAGAAGGTAGGCCCGTGTGCCGCAATTAATTAATCATTTAAAGTTGTTAGCCGGTCACCTTACCATCATCACACGTAGCCAATTTTTCCTAAGGGTCACCTCCTTAGGCATGGCCAAGTATAGAAGAAAATGGTAAAGAACCCGAGATGACCCCTGCCAAACATTAAAAAAACCCACACCGCCCACTATCCTCAGTGTTAGGAAAGGACGATTTTCCCCTCACCGCCGATGTCAAAAGTAAGAGAAAATTGAAAACATATTTCTAGCAAAGTCCTACCAGAAAACTCCGCCTCCGATTCCGAAGTAGCCGAATTCCAAAAAACTATCTACCAGCACCAGCATCAACCAGAGAAAGAACCATGTCTATGGGCGAGCATGGTAGTAGAAACCATCAATCCTCAGAGATTAATGTCAGAGATAAAACTTTGTTCCGTAAAAGTTTCAAATGGAAAACCCCGCATATGAAAACTCTGGAAATGTTCCACCACCTTTTGCAGACGTTAATATTTATACTCTCCCAAGACCTTAGCTTCATAAATTTTCGATCGATGCTATCTCACAGATAACCCTAGAAAAATTCTTCCACCTTGCCCACATAACTCCAGTCCAGAAATAATACTCATAAATAGACTCGTAATAAAACCCCTGTAACAGTATCCTCTCACTACCCCCAAAAACTCGGAGACAATATCGTCCTCTCAACTACCCAAATAGCACCATAGTGCCATCTAGGATATAGTCACAATTAAAATAGAGAGACATAGTCCATTACCCCGATCTTTCTAGCAGCAGAACTCTGGTCTTCCCATCAGTAACTATGCCTAAATGCCCGACTATGGTACCCCTATTTTCAGATAATTACGCAAAAACCTCAGGCAAGAGCCCAGATAAAAGAAAACAAAGCATCTTTATCAATTCATGTTGAAAGGTAAACCCGTCTACATACCAGGAAAATTAGGAGCCTCTCAGCTGGAGTAGATAACGATTTTCCCCATTCTGCCTGCCATATCTCATATACCTATGGTCTCTCCTCTCTGGATTTTACATTTCAGAAAAAATGATGTCCCAACTCCCTGTGATTCCACCACTAACTCCTCCGGCACCCCTAACATACTTGTAACACTGCAATATTCATCCTTCATTTAAGACTACTCGACTCTAGTTTTCTAATTTTGGGCTCTGATATATATATCAAATTGATCTTGTTACAGAGCACAATTATTTTTTATCATAGATTAAGGTATTTGGCTAGCAACCATGGAGCTCTAATGTTTGCGGCAAAATTTTCAGTAAATACGGAGCGGGCTAGTTCGAAAAACTACTTTTAACATTGCCAGGTTGTGTCCCATTTCATTTCACCTAAATTTTTTCACACATTCATTCTTTCCTATTGCTGGTGTTTTTCAAACAGGGTTTATGTTTCGCTGAATTATATAGTTTTGTATGAACCATATAATGTTTTTCAGAAAAGAGCAGTTTTGTCCACGAATGTGTTTTCGTATTTTTGTAGTTGAAGGGATGATATAATCCTCCTGGTCACTTTGAACCAGCCATGTAGCCCAGCTACTGTGGGTGTTTGAAGCTTTGTAATGAAACTGTTATGTTTTTCTACATGTTTGTGCTGGTACATTAATATAGACCAGTGTATTTTTAGAGTTGAAAAAAAATGAATTCATATTTTTATATTCTAATTATAACTAGAAATTAGATCTGATGTTGCAAAGGAAATGCCATAACACAAATTCCAAAATAATTACGTCATATAAAAAATGATTGAAGATAAAAATTAGTAAACAAAATACCATTTAAATCTAGAATACTCTTAATTTTCAAAGAAAGACTTTCAAGTTCCAATAGCAAATATTTGATATATTTTGAAAAATACAAGTAGTAGGTGACATAAGCTAAAGAAAATAATACTAATTTATGAACCATATTATGACTATATTTCCAATCACTAATCACCTATAACTTGAGCAACTCAAAACTACCCAACAAAAATAACTAAAAAAATACAGTAGCCTAATTTTTTTATTTTAACATGAGATTATTTTTATTTTTATTTTTATTTCAAATTTATCTTAACTAGGGTTAATTTTATTTCTTTTATTTTATGATGACTTCTCATTGATTTTGAATTTATGACAAATTTTACTACAAATTTGTTTCTTTCTAACAAATAGTTCTCCCTTTTCTGACATTTGTAAATTATTTTATGTTGATGGAGAGTATTTTCATGTGTGTAAATTCACAACCCTTTGATGTTAAAATACGTGTTAGTAATATTTTTTTCATAAATAATACCTTGTTCTATGCAATAGAAACACATAGTATTTTTGTCACCCTCACTAATCCACAAATATGTACTTTTAAGGTGTCATTCATTATCTTCTTTGTTAGGAATATCACGTCTCTATCATTCCAATTATCTAAGAGTGGTTGGTACATCATTCAAGAAGACCCCATTGAAATTAATATACAGGGATTTTATGTTATGTTCCACTTCATTTAAATAGGCTAATTAATTTTCTTTATGATGTTGAGACCATCATTTCACAACGTGTTTTAGTATGGAAATGCTTTTTGCAAATTTAGCCATATAGGAGTTAAAACATGAGGGATGTATGTGTGACCATGTGTCCTCAAATATATTTTTAAAATCATGTTTAGAAAACCAAGAGTGGTTGAAACAAAGTGGGTGTGAATGTTTATTTGAATTGATAGATGATCGAAGAAAAATGGGGAGATGATTAGACAATCCATTGTGAGATAGTCCAAGGGTTGGGAAAATCATTTGAAATGAGGAACTTGTTCCGGAATTTGTATTGGACCTTGTTAATGTCAAAAATGGTCCATGACAAGCCAATAAATCTATGCTTCAAGGCTAGTATAAGACTTTGTGCTCGATCAACAAGAATTTATTTCCTTTCCACATCTCCTACAAATTCTTTCATCGTGCCCCAAGAAGACTGGAGTTAGGTTTTCTATATTTTCCATGTGTGCTTTGAATGAAGTTTTTTCTTGCACACATGCATTGTAGTTTCAATGTGATTTGCAATATCGAAGGTGTGATGTTTAGATGACAAGTCTAGGAAATCTAGAAGACAATATGGAGAAAATTGTTATGTTTTTATGTGGCATCCCTATATTTTGTATTTAACTTCTATAACAAGTGATACATTGGAATCCAATACCAATGAAGTATCACAATATGTTAATGCAGTATACTTTATATTGACTCCTATGCCAATGAAATAAAATACAATGATATATTCTTACCAAATCCACTTACAAAAATTTCTTTGCAAATGCGTTATGTCAATGTGTTATATAAATATAATGAGATATTGTGCCAAACCCACTTTGGAATAATTTCATTTCAAATGCCTCAAGTCTTATATGTTCATCATTTCAATTTCAATTTTCCATATATTTTTCATGTCATTGATTTGTTCAATATTACATATCCTCATGTGACGCTCTACATATCCATATCCCATAATTGGAATGTATAGTCTCGATAGGAATGTATAATCTCGATATGTCATTAAACTATTAGAAGGAGGGATATGTTGACTTTCAAATAATGAAGAGGATTCCAAACATGAGCTAAATTAAGTAATTGAGATAATCCTCATGTGATTCTCTACATATATAGATTCCATAGTTGGAATGTATAGTTTCTATATGCCATTAAACAGGGATATCTTGACTTTCAAAGGAATAAGGAGGATTCCGAACATGAGCTAAATTAACTAATTGAGACATTTAAGTAGATTATACATTGGGATCCCAAGAAACACATTAAAGCACAAATATTGAAAATCAAATAATGCCAATGAAAATATCGCTGTGATCAGAACATTTATTCCCACCAATTTCCTTTGGTATATAAAATCCCAGGGAACATAAGTTCTCAATGAAAGAATTCGGTTAAAAAACTAGGGGTCCAATCTATCATCTGAGATTCTTTGCATATAGAACCATTTGATCCAAATGATTGGTTAAGATATATCAATATCTCAATGTAAAGTTCTTCACACATACTAGTTCAAGTAAGCTTCCAAGTGATTTCAACATGGAGGAAAAAAATTAATGATAAGTGAGATTTAGTTTTTGGTTCAGTTATTTGTTGTGTCACATTGTCTTCATCTTGTGGTATTCATGGATTATATTTAGTTGTTTGTGTTTCAATGTCTTTGTTCTCTACTAATACATGCATTGTGCATGAATGAAAGCTTCTAAGTAATGGAATTTTCAAAGTTTCAATTCATTATATGACAATTTCTCATATGATGATATTATCTATGATGATACTATGATTATTGTAGACATAGTCTCCAAACTGTAAAGATTTTATTAATAATAATTAATGTAAATCCAAATTTAATACTCATCATAATTTCAAGTAGGAATTTATATTATATATTTTATTAATAACATGATAGTATAGATCCATATTAAGCACAAATATAGCATGAACTGAGGGGGAGGTTCATAGTCCTAGGGTTTCTAATATTAATCCCTTGGGCTTAATATTATTCCCTTGGCTTCATTATATTCTTGGGTTTATAACATTAATCGGTTGGGTTTAATCTAACGATTCATATTCCTAGGGTATAATATTATTCATAATGTTTATAATATTAATCTTAGGGTTTGATATAAATCCCTTAGGTTTATACTCATGACCGACCATGGTCAACTATGGTCTAATGTCACATTGTGACAAATATTGTCTTAATAGTAAAATCAACCGTGGTAAACCATGGTCCAATGCCAAGTTGTGACAAATATATTCTCGATACAAAAATCAACCATGGTAAACTATGGTCAACCATGGTTATTTTAGGGTTTATAGTATGTATCTTACAATTTATATACCTAGGGCTTATAGTATTAATCCCTTGGGATTAATATTTTTCCTTTCGTTTTACATTCCATAGGGTTTTAGTATTAATATCTTAGGTTTATAATATCAATACATTGGGTGTATTAATCTTAGGGTTCATATTATTAGGGTGTAATATTGTTCATATTTTTAGCGTGTAATCGAAGGGTTTGTATTTCTTCGTATTCCTGGAGATTATAATATTAATCCCTTGGGTTTAATTTTATTCCCTTGGGTTTATTATTTCCTTGGTTTTATAATATCAATCCATTGGGTTTATTAATCTAAGGTTTCATATTCCAAGGGTATAATATTATTCATACTATTAATGTTAGGGTTCATATTCCGAGGGTGTAATATTGTTCATATTTAGCATGTAATCTAAGGGTTTGTATTCCTTCGTATTGCTGGGGATTATAATATTAATCCCTTGTGTTTAATTTTATTCCCTTGGGTTTATTATTTCCTTGGTTTTATAATATCAATCCATTGAGTTTATTAATCTAAGGGTTCATATTCCAAGGGTATAATATTATTCATACTATTAATCTTAGGGTTCATATTCCTAGGGTGTAATATTGTTCATATTTCTAGCATGTAATCTAAAGGTTCGTATTAATTCGTATTCATGGGGATTATAATATTAATCTCTTGAGTTTAATTTTATTCCCTTGGGTTTATTATTTCCTTGGTTTTATAATATAAATCCATTGGGTTTATTAATCTAAGGGTTCATATTCCAAGGGTATAATATTATTCATACTAAAAACCAAGGGATTATAAATTTGACATTGGATCATGGATTATAATGAAACCTAGATTAATATTATAAACCTTATCGATAATATTATACCCTAGGAATATGAACACTTATATTTATAAACTCAAGGGATTGATATGAAAATCAATCATGGTTGACCATGGTCAACTATGGTCAAATATCGCTTTGTGACAAAGATTGTCTCAATATGAAAATAAACCATGGTCAACCATGACTATTTTAGGGCTTATAATATTTATCTTCGGGTCTATGTACCTTTGGGTTTAAAATATTAATCCTTTGGATTTAATACTTGGGTTTACAATATCAATTTAGAGTTTATAATATTTATCTTAGGGTTCAAAATATTAATCCCTTAGGTTTAATAATATTCCCTTGGGTTCATTATTTTGTTGGGTGTATAATAACCCTGACTATTTTAGGGTTTATAATATTTATGTATACCTTTGGGTTTAAAATATTAATCCCTTAGGTTTAATACTATTCCTTGGTTCATTATTTTCTTGGGTTTATAATATAAATCTAGGGTTTATAATATTTATCCCATAGGTTTAATACTATGCCCTTGGGTTCATTATTTTCTTTGGTTTATAATATCAATCTGTTGCATTTATTAATGTAAGGGTTCATCTTCCTAGAGTATAATATTATTCATACTAAAAGGACCAAGGGATTATTATAGTAATAGTATAATATATGATTATAAAATATTATTATTATATTAATATAATATAAATATAATTACTATTATTATATATTATTAATATGTAGTTAAATGTCTTCTGGATTAATCACATCATTAGGATTTGGTGGACGTTTCAAACCAACTAATGTGGTTCATCCTTAGGACAAGGTGAAAAAGTCCAAGGATCTTCCTGAATAAATAGTGTGGATGCATCATTGCTTGGCATCTATCTTAGAAAACTAGCTGTTTAAAGACTAACCGTTAAAGAATAAGCTCATTAGTTATATATATATATAAATTTTATTTTATACCTTTTAATTGGATATAATAATAAAATATATTTATTTTTTATAAATGGTTAAATATTCTACGTAAATCACATTTTTTTAATTATTATTAATTAATAAATATTATTTTAATTAAGAAATAATATCAGTATAAGGGTTTTGATTCCCTTATTATATATTATCAATAATAATAATAATAATAATAATAATAAAATTTAAATAAATAAATCAATAAATAAATAAAAATTGAAAAAAAAAAATCATGTATACGGAGCTGGTGTGCAACTCTTAATCAACTTTCAATCATCATCCCTATTGAGATTCCTCGCATGCCTTTCAATCTCAATGGCCTCCCTAATATTCCTATAATGGAAGTGATGATGGTTTGAAGTTGAGTACGAGTTGGACACCAGCTCTTCCTAGATGTTTTTTTTTTCAATTTTATTTTATTTATTTTATTTTATTTTTTATTTATTTTTTATTATTATTTTTATTGATAATATATAAGAAAGGAATCAAAACCCTTATATTGATATTATTTCTTAATTAAAATAGTATTTATTAATTAATAATAATTAAAAAAAATTAATCCATGTACAATTTTTAACCATTTATAAATTGTTTTAATATTTTGTTATTATATTCAATTAAAAGGTATAAAATAAAATTTATATATATAACTAATTAGCTTATTCTTTAACGGCTAGTTTAACAATTTTAATGGCTATTTTTTAAACAACTAGTTTTCTAAGACAGATCCCAGGCAATGATGCATCCACACTATTTGTTGAGGAAGATCTTTGGACTTTTTCACCATGTCCTGAGGATGAACCACATTAGCTGGTTCAAAACATCAACAAAATCCTAATGAAGTGATTAATCCGGAAGACATTTATCTACTTTATGGATCACACAAGTCTTAGATATAACATTATTAATATGCTTAATATTATTAAGGTATTATAAGGAGTTCATCAACCCTGCTCTAGAAGATAAAAAGTATCTCTCTATTTTAACTAGCTCCAAGAAGAAAATTGATATCGCCAAGATAAGAACGAACTCTCATGAGCTCCATAGTGAAACAGGTTGTTGCACAGTTCCTAAAACACCATGGGTGGAAAGGATCTGCCATCTCTATGAGATATGAATATCAAGGATGAAAATAAATTCCTCTTAGAGTGCCCTATGTACACCCACATTAGATCTTAGTTTCATAATCTTTGTTGCAATATCGAACTTCCTAGCCTTTTAACATGTCAAAATTATAGTGAGCTCGAGATGCTTCTCTCCAAGCTCTTTGAGCATATGAGTACAATTTTAAAACAAACTAAATAATCCATTTCTTCAGGTCCGATAGAACAAAGTATGATCTCAATGAACATTAACCACCACCACCACCACCACCATCATCAATATAATTTTTTTATAATATTTATTAACCATTAAGATATTCCTCAGAACTAAATAAATATTATATCATATTATATGTTAACTATGTTATAGTTCCAAATATAATTGTTAATATATTAATATAATACTGTATAATAACATAATATTATATTAATATATAATATAATGTTAATATAATAACCATATATATGGTGGTAATTATTTATAAAATTATTAATAATCATAAATGGTAAGACACATTTACATTGTACATCCTATAATTATTTATGTGGTAGACATATATCAACCACATTATTAAGTGTAGTTGTATAATGTGGTTTGGTTGTATAAGCGTACTTCAACCACATTAGTAAATGTGGATTGTGCTAGTGGATATAACTATTTCTCAAATGTCATAAATGAGTCACTTATAATATGTTTTTAAAAATTTAAGTCCATAAATAAATTGGTTAACAAAGCACTCCAATTAAATCCTTTAATATTTTTTTTACTATTTTATTATATTCATAAAAAAATAAAAAAATAAATTTATAAAAATTAAAAAGGGTTGAAGTTCTTAAACCATAAAAAAAACATAAGCAACTATTCATGTGAACACCTAAAATAATAGTAATACACATTGTTTATATATATATATATATATAGGAAATCACATACAATGAAATTAACTAATTAATTTTGTTGTAAAATAATGTATATGGAAGTGATAATATCAACATCTAAGTAAACAAATATATTAAAATAAAACACAACCTTTTACAATTATTGATGTTAAACCAATAAGAAAAAAAACCAAAAAATAAAAATTATATAAACAAAATACTTATCTATCTGAACTAATTCAACTAACCTATTAATCTAAAATAATATACCAATACAAAAACAAACTTAACCATTTCTTTCTTTCAAAATCATATACAATTATCTTAAACCAAAACATTTAGACTTAAACAATCCCAAATGTAAATACATTTTCCATAACCATCAACAAAAAGGTTGGATGTATGGTATCTTAAACCAAAATGCCAAATAAAACTAACACTCAAACTCATAAAATAATCCCAGCTATTCTCCTTCCCTTCATTAATTTGGATTAAGTTCTTCACCACTAGAGTTGTTGCTTTCAACTTGAAGCTGGAATGATTGGACATTTTGACCTATAATTTCTTTCCCAAATAGCATAATAGGGAATTTATCATCTGATTGGCTCATTTCAGAATTCGCCATTTTGTTGTGCCTTTCACCACTAGAGTTTTTTCTTTCAACTTGACACTGGACTGATTGGACATTTCGACCTATAATTTCTTTTCCAAAGAGCATAATAGGAACTTTATGCTCTGATTCGTTCATTTCAGAGGTCCCCATTTTGTTGTGGCTTTCACCACTAGAGTTGTCGCTTTCAACTTGATGTTGCACTAATTGGCCATGAGTAGTTTCACTTTGAGGCTGCATTGATCTGGTTTCACCTTGAGGCTGCACTAATTGGACATGGGGTTTTATGTATTTGAGGATGGCCCTCTTAGATGTTCTTGCAACCTCATATTCACTATAAAATGTGCCCAACCGAATATCCTTTTTGCCTACAAAAATATCAGCTCCCCATTTACCGTTACTCTGAGGAACAACTCCTATGTAACACGACTTCACCCATTGATGATGACCACCCGACAATTCTCTTGGCAGAGGATGATTATTAATATTAATAGTATTGATAGCTCCACAGGATCCTTCCATCCTCGGAAGATCCTTTGAAAAAATCTTGATTCTGTAACTCAACTAAATCATAGCTTACAATTAGATGCAATTCCCTAAAATTCGTATTCTTTGTAGCATGGACTCTGTTGGTGGTAAAACTTCATTAGGAATGAGAAGAAAATTTAACCACAGGACTTGAATTTTTCTGAAAGCGTTGCAATAAAACCAAGAAAAAAGAAATAAAGATAGAAATTATTTGAGTTGATATTATATAGAGAGAGAGCACACTCATGGCCATATATGTTGGCTAGATTATATATAACCTCTATTCTTCACAGGATGGACTATGTATTTGGGAAAAATCTATTGAAATGAAAACATAGAAACAAAGCTAAATGTTATTTGAGTTGAGATTATATATATAGAGAGAGAGAATTATACAATTTGAGTTTAGATTATATATAAAGAGAGTGCTCTACAGAGCTAACGACACTTTATTCTTCACAGCTTACAATTAGATGCAATTCCCTAATATTCTTATTATTCGTAGCATGGAATCTGTATGCGGTAAAAATTCATCATGAATGGGAAGTAAATTTTACCACGAGACTTAACTTCTGGGCATCGTAAGAAAACCGAGAAGCAAGAAACAAAGGTAGACGTTATTTGAGTTGAGATTAATTATATATATATATATATATATATATATATATATATATATATAGCTCTATCACCATATATGCCAACTGGATTATATATAAACTCTTTTCTTCTTTGGAAAATACGCTGAAATGAAACATGTATTTAACCACAAGAATTCCGTTTTGCTAAAAAAAATTCCATGAAAACCAAGAAATGAAAAAGAAAAGTTAGAAGTTAACAACAATATTATTGTTATTGGATTGGTTAACTTTATGAATAAAATTATAACTAATTAGTAATGAAAAAATTATGTGTTAGGTCACATTAAACACTAAATTGCACATCCTATTCATCACTACTACAAAATACTTACATAATAATGCATATTATTTCCAAACACAAATAAGTATACGAAGGCTTTGTATTACAAAATTTGAGAGAAGACATACTATCTGTCTCAACACAGAAATACCCATTATTACCCCACCCTTTGTCCTATAGAAATACTAATACAATGCATATCATTGGCCTACAAACATAGAGACAACACTAGTTGTTACAAAATACCCACAGATCACATACTCTTGTCCTACAAACATAAATATTGATTTCAAACTACAAGGAAGCAACCTAACCAACGAAGCACAAGAGTAAGAAGTTATTAGGATTTGGACAGCACAATGAGAAATTGAAGGAAATGCAACTTGATGATGGTGTAGCTTTTGAAGCCCGCTGCCAGGAACAACCCTTTGAATTATTTCTCTGTTCTCTCCTTCCCACCCGTTGTATAAACCATCATTAATATATCATATAAAAAACTCAATCGCCTCAACATACTTTCACTTTCTTTGTCTTCCCCAACATCTGCTTCCATAATAAATACTTATCCATTCACTAGCGTTGCCTCGTAGCTTCTTATCAGCAATTTCACACACTCCTCGTCCTCCTAGTCATCAATAATACACTGCAATAATGATAATAGAATATTTCTAGAATTAAATATGTAGTAGGGATAATAATGGCATAAGTATAAATATATTATGAAAATGCAAAACCATGGATGAAATAATCACCTTCATCATGACTACATCGGCAGAAGGTATGCACTCCAACATATTTCTCTCCATATGCTCCACCGCTCCAACACTCGTTCAATCTCAATTACAACCTTTATATATATAATCATGCACTTTATATCCTGTTACATCAACAAATTTATATTGATGTTGAATAAATTTGTATTGATGTTGACCAACATTAGAAACCTTCCCTGCTATGGGAGGTGCAATGAGAGCCACAATGGCAAGTACATGAGGGAGATCGAGATTAATGCCCTGAATATGTGAATGTTCTTTCACAATCATGGATAAAGAAAATCCCATAGCTCCTCCAATGTCTACCACTATGTTCATACTCTTAAACCCATGCCATGATAGTTCTAGTGTTAATGGCCATGGCCTCATTGAAAGTATTGTTGGCTTGGGGATTGCGACCTAGATATTCCCAAGGACTCATTCCATAATATTTGTTAAAGTTCTAGTAGCCTTCCAACACAGATTCATGAAAATATTGATAAGCTTGGAGGTAGACCTTGTCTGCTATTATAAGCAGGAAATGGCCACAAGCTTTGCAATTTTCACCATGGACCAGCACTTTGAAATGCTCGTCAAGCCATACTTTGTTTTCTTGGTATCTGCATCGTCTGACTGATCGAGTTCTTCTTGTTCTGTAAAAATGCCATAGGATGTAAGAGCTTCAAAATTTCGAGGATCTGAAAGGAAGGGTTGTATGTAGTTTTCGCGCTAACTGTTAATGTATATTAACTATTTTTTCTAACTACTAATCTAATGTCACACAAATCCTCATTCGTTTAACATTCAATATAACGATGCATAGATGTACACAGTGGCAGCTAGTGAAGTTTTTTTCAAAGAAGAATGCCTTACAACGTAATTAAAGATAATAATAATAATAATAATATAATTAAAACTATTATTTTAAAATGTTAATTTTTATTTTTTAAAATATATTAATATTATTTATTATTATTTAAAATTTTAATATTTGATTTTTAAAATAATATATGATTTTATAAGTTAATATACAATTAAATAAAATTTAATTTAATTATAAATGTATGATAATATCATAGTGTATGCTATTTTGTAGCCCTTTTTATAAAGGAATGAACTTTTTAACACATCTATTATTACATTGTTGTTTTAAGTAAAACATTTCATATATTTAACACACTTAGCCTTTGTTGGATCAAGGGGTCCTGACCCAGGTTCATAGGTTAAGGTTTGCCAACAAACCCCTATACTACTGACCCTTTCGGCAGTGACCTACTTGCACAGGCCAAAGTCTCACTCGACGCAGTATGGGAGGGTGCTGGAACTAGGTTTCTACACCCTAGGAGAGAGCAGGTAAGTCAAGCAGGTCTGAAATTATTGGATCTACACAATAAGAGGCTATTCGCAGGGTTTTCAGTATATAACGAGAATGCAACTTATCTTATCTACTTAATAGGTTCACATCCATGTGCGTACTATCAGCTATGATCACAAAAAAATATAATCGCAACAATTTAACAGATCACAGATACATATACTAGAAACACATACAATTTGTAGCTATTAAACATATACTTTTATACTTAATCATATAACCCAAGTTCACATCAATCATAATAGAATAGATCCAGATAACATCAGATGTACAACAATACTTTCGCATATATATTACTGCCAAAATCCTCTTACATTCCCAGAATACTACCTGCGCACACAGCCAACAGGGTCTGCACACAGCTGGACAAAGGATCAATCTCTATCTTTTTTTCTCTCTAAGAGTAAAAAAGTTTCATCTATTTATACCGATTTAGCCTACGCATCCAATGGTCCAAAAGTCATGGTTTGCAGACTCTTGGTCTACCCTTGACCCATTTACAATGCGTTAGGGGATTTGACCCACCCCAAAACCCCTGTGTTAGACTAAACATTACAAAAATATACAAAAATGGACAAAATTTGTGGCCTTTAGGAGACCTTGCTCCAACAGTCCCCCAACATAATCTTGTGACTCATATCGAGTCACTATGCTGGTGGGGTCTCGACTTGTGCCTGTAGAAATCTGATCACCTCAGCCAATGGGGGCATCATGCCTTCACTTTGACCAACAACATTTTTCGCAATGTCGACCAGTGTATGCAAAATTGGGCCTTCCTTCACGGCGATGACACTTTGAAGAGTCTGATTTAGTTGTTTAACCACTACATCCACATCCTGCGAAATTTTGAGGGCTTCGAAAGCCCACGGCTTCAGACGGTCACCGAGGATATTCTTCTTTTGTCAGAGGTCATCAATATCAACTTAGAGTGCTTGGCTGGTGTGCAGCCATGTCAAGCACTAAGCAGGCACCAAAATGGGCAGGGTGGCTTCTAACGTCTCGAACTCTTCTTCTTTTTGCTGTAGGTCCTGGTTTATTCCTCACAGGATCGGGTCATGCTGGACCTTGGTCCATAGCTGCATGGAGGTCTCCAGTAATTGGGCACCCTGCGTGATCTGCCCTATGATGACGTTTGTAGCCATGGTGACCAGCGTAGTTTACTGGGCCCGTACCTCCAGAGGTGTTTTGGGCTACAACTTAGGCTGCAGATTGGTGATCTACTACTCCATTCATGTCTTGACCACTTGAACTTCTGCCCTAGAGGCCTTCAATTCTGCGACCAAAATTTCAACCTTAGCCTGAGGGGTGGCTATGGCTGGGATCTCTGTGGTAACATCTGTGCAGAGGTGGTGAATCATATTTTTGAGCTTCGTTTTCTTTTCGATGGCGAGGCATACTTCAGTGTTCTTTGCATCAATTGTCTACTCAGCCACTCCAAGCTGTTGGTGCACTTGTTGGTCCCAATGGCGAATTTCCTAAAACAAAGAGGTGTGGAGACCCTGCAAGGCCTCATGAGGTAGCCTGGCTAAATTCAGTTGAACTTCTGTATTGGCCTGGACTTGCATTCCCAGGTGAGGTGGACTGATCACAAGGGTTGTGCCAGGGATAGAATAGAGGTGACTTTCATCTGTAACTAGTGTTGCGCTGCTGGCGGCTGAGGGTGTGCGTACCTGGGTCACACTGGTTTGAAATGTGTATGTCTTCAGCTATAGCGCATGGAGCTCAGTCTGGATGGTGTCGACCACAGCTTTCTGTTGTTCCTATAAGGCTACCCACCTACCCTCCGCGGCTAGAGGGACTGAATCAATGATTTGTTTGAGGTCCCCTGCAATCCCCTTGAGCTCCAAAAACTTGGTTGGGAATAAGTCTCGGTATTCTGTGAGCAATTTAGCCACCTTTCTTACAATGTCATCATCCCAGTAGTCACCAATCTTAGCCAACTTAGGCTGCTCTGTCGTGCCAATGTTAATTTCTCGTAGTTTCAGAGGTTTTGTCACATCCACAGTCTGTAGTGGAGGTCTCGCAACTACGCGCTCCCCCTCCGATTTTGGGATAGAGACATTGCGCGGATTCTCATCACCTTCTTCTATAGTTATATTGCGAGAATTGACAATATCCTACATCTGCATTTCCCACGTGGGTCCCTTGGGCTAAGGAACGTCTTGATACGTATCTTAGCTGGGGGCTCGAATCATAGGATCATCATATCCTAACATTCCTCCCAGTCCTGGAACACCTCCTTATGTGTGTCCCACCATCTTGCAGGCGTTACATGCATAGCTAGATTAAGGGCCCATAGCCTCCGTTCTCTGGGAACCTCAACTTCGAATGTTTGCAAAAATTCCTTCATACTACCAGAACCATCAAAGTAGGGTAGTTCTCTTACCTCAGAGGATATGCAACGGAAGTCCCTGGTAATTCATAGGTAGCACAGTGCAGAGACATCATGTAGTCGATTTTTCCAATTTTCTATTTCTTCATCGGAGTTGGAAAAGCATTCACTATCCTTTTCCCAGCAAAGCACACTAGGATTGATCCAGTCTTCATCCCTTGCGGTTAACTTATAGATGTGATCCACCTCTTCTTCCTCGCGCACTAGCTCGGTATGATCACCCGTGTTCCTTCACTTTCAAACACCATGCTTTGTTTCTTCAAATTGACAATACCTCCCATAACAATGGCCTAGTCCAATCCTAGGAGTGCCGGATAGGGGTCCGCATCTTCTACAATCTGAATGACTTCAAAGTCAACCTGTACCTTAACTCTGGTGATATCTACTACAATCTTTGATAATATTCTCAATGGTATGATCTTTTGTTGATTATCCATGCGCAGCTGGATAGTGGACCATTCCAATTTAGGTTCTCCCATTCGCTGCTAAGTCTATATATGTAGTACATTCGCATTTGATCCTAGGTCTAGAATAACCTTATCCATTTCGTAATCACCAATCTACGCGGTTAATCGCATCTCTCGACCAGTGCATCTCTTCTACTTATATAGTTTGTGCACATCCTTAACTTTCATGGCTGGGTCTTCTTTTCTTGCGCAACTGTCAATTAGGGCTTGGAGGTTTTCTACGACCCGCTGATTACGCAACAGATTCATGCATCCCTGCAAGAAATGTTTGACCTTGTCTTTAACTCTACTGTTGGTGGGGTTTTGAGGAGCAGATGTTTCGTCCTGAGAAAATTATTGCTGAGCTGCGACAAAGGTCTCCTTCTCCCTTTGTAAGTCCACGCCTTCCTGTTTAATGGCTACTTTACGAATAAGAAGCTCCACCTTAGCTTTTTCCACAGATCCTCTGGTGGCCATGCCACTGCACGTTATCACATTAATGCTTGGCCCCTCCTCTCAAGGTTCCACCTTAACTTTTTTTATATTTTGTGTAGGTGTCTGTTGTTTTTACTGCACCTTGGCTATCAGAATTAGGCAACCCTCGATCACATGGTCCAACTGTCTGCAATATCTGTAGGATTTCCATGTTGGGTTCGTGCAGTCCCTCGCAAAGTGACCTACCTCCCCATAGTTATAGCAGATTAGTTGGCCTCTACCCCTACCTGCGCTTCCACCTCGTCCCCCTCCCCTACCCCTAGCTGGGGAGCCTCCTATACCTGCGGGGGATCTAGGTGATGAGGGATCCAACTGAATGCTATATAGATTTCCTCGGTTTATCATCAGATCATAATTTCTGAAATTCTATTCATCATGTCCTATAGACCCACAAAACCTATACCATTGTTGCTTTACTTCTGTGATATATGCGGCAAGGCGGGGGCAGTGGTTGGTATCATGCATCTCAACAACGCGACAATCATCGCACCATAGTGCCGACCCACTTGGTCCCGCAGCTTCCTTAGGGCACAACGGGTTGGGTCCCCTGGCCTACATGTAGTCTGCGAGCAACAGATAGTTATCCTTGGTGTGGCCATTCACCCTGCATTATATGCACCATCTTTCAGGGCTAGCCTCTATTCCTCGTTCCTTTCGCAGATTCTAAATCTCTATGTGCATTGCTTCTAGCTGGCCCTGTATCTGTAGTATTCCTAACTGGGTATCATATTTTGGCACAACCTCCAGCTTCATGGCAACCTCCAAGGCCTTCTCCTGTGATTCAATAGCTTGATGACCCATCAGCACACATAGGTGGGGCAACAACATAGAAATGAACCACTCTGTGTGTTGCTTGTCATCATACTGGAATCCTCCTTCTCTAATTAGTTTCTTTAATCATTGATTAGCTTCCCATACGGACTCAGATGGTCCTTGCTTGAAATATTTCAGTTCATTTACTATCTGAGAGTAGGACTTAGGCTTCTTGAACTGTTGTTTCAAGGCATTCTTGATTTCCTCAATAGTCGCATTCGCATGTTGGTCAATATATCCCATGTACCAGTCCAAGGCTCTTCCTTCAAAGGCAAGGGGTAGCTGCGCCCTTTTCACCGCATGGCTAGCTACATTCTACGTAGTCCATACCGACCTTGTGACAAACCAAAACTGATCCATGTCTTCATCCCCCATGCCCTTGAAGGAAGGTAGCTTCATGTGCGAGGCCATATCGTCTTCTCGTGGTGGTGAAGGTGAGTTGTTACCCCTATGAGGGTTCGAAGGTGGCATAGATGGAGATCCATGTGCAACGAAATTTCTTACTGGACTGTAGACAGATCGATCCCCTTCTTGATTAGTTTTGTAGTACTTACCACTGCATGTTGTACCCTCTCTTTGATCGGAGCTCATTCACTCTGTATTGCTACACAAAATTATTTTTTCGCACAACAATATCTTAATCAGTAATGGAAAATTTTTCAGAAACTTACCCAAAAAACCCTTGAAGAACCTCCTCTCTACTTCTAAGTAGGACACAAATTGGTCAACTGCAAATTCTGTCACAAATCCTCCTATCACACTGTCCACCCAGTGATCTACCATGCGAGTGATAGTGTTATCAATCTTTTCTAACTGTTGGATCCACTCTGGGGTCCACTACATGACCCGCTCATCTTTCCAACACTTCTTAAAATTGACAAGCCTTGCGAGCCACTCCTGGAGCTTGATCACAATCGTCACAAATAAAATCTCATAGATCTCCGTGAAAATGTACTTATTCTTCCACTCCTCTGTGGTCAAATTTGCACAATGATTTTCTTTTACTGTGAATTCTTGAAATTTATTTTCAAACCACTCATCAATTTCTTTCTTCTCAGGTTTCCAATACAGTCTTGGCATTACCTGATCTCTCTCAAAATGCACCCAATCCTAGAAATAGAACCATTTCTTGGCTCGAGGAGTCCTGACATAGGTTCAGAGGTTAAGGTTTTCCAAAAAACCCCTATACTACTGGGCTACTGGTCCTTTCCGCAGTGACCTGCTTGCGTAGGCCAAATTCTCACACGAAGCAGTATGGGAGGGTGCTTGAACCAGGTTTCCACACCCTAGGAGAGAGAAGGTAATTCAAGCAGGTCTGCAATTATTGGATCTACACAACAAGAGGCTATTCACAGGGTTTTCAGTATATAACGAGAATGCATCTTATCAGATCTACTTAAGAGGTTCGCATCCACATGTGTACTATTAGCTATGATCACAGAACAGTATAATCGCAGAAATTTAACAGATCATAGATACATATACCAGAAACACAGAAATTTCTCAGCTATCAAACAAATACTTTCGTACTTAATCATATAACCTAAGTTCGCATCAATCATAAAAGAACAGATCCAGTTAACATTAGATGTCCAACAATAATTTCGCATATATATTACTACCAAAATCCTCTTACATTCCCAGAATATCGCCTCCGCACACAGCCAGAAGGGTCTGCACACAGCGGGATAGAGGATTTCCGCGCACACAGCCAACAGGAGTCCTAACCCAAACAACCCTACCACAGATCTAACAATTCGTGCTTCGCATCAATCTCTATCTTTTTTTCTCTCTAAGACTCAAAAAGGTTCATCTATTTATACCGATTTAGCCTATGCATCCAATGGTCCACAAACCGTGGTTTGCGGAATCTTGGTCTACCCTTGACCCATTTAAAATGTGTTAGGGGCTTTGACCGACCCCAAAACCCCCGCGTTAGACTAAACAATACAAAAATATACAAAAATGGACAAAATTCGCGGCCTTTAGGAGACCCTACTCCAACAGCCTTGCCATGACGTTTTAAATTTTTTATTAAATAATAAAATCATTAAAAATAAGTATATATATGTTATAACTCATTTAAAATTTATTAATTGATTAAGAAAAAAATGAAGCAATGATTATTATCTTAAACAACTTTTAAATTATAAAACAAAATTAATCAACACTATTTCTAGGATGAATACTACAACCCGAAGATAGAGCAATTTCTTGCTTCATTGATTTGGATATGGCTCTTCTCATTACTAGAAGACCTCTAGGAACTTGACGATCTGGAGGGTATAGTGAATGCAATAGGAGACTTTGTGAAGGTATCTAAAATCAGGTAGTGTCGATGGTTCTCTTACAATCGAATAATTTATGTCAATATGAACATCTTGAAGCTGCTCCCTGAAGTAATTGACATCAAATGCCACAATTAAATCTAGATGCGACCATTAGATTACAAATATTTCCTATTTAAATTCCAACCCTGTTATGAATATTAGAATTTGTTTAGGGATTTCCCAATGGTATTGGTGAAAAGCTAGGATGTGAGAAATGGAAAGTATGCATAAGATTTCTAAATAGTGACCAATAATAAGGGAAAAAATCCTAGAACCCAAGCATGATAACTATTGTTAGCACTCTGTAGTTTTCCTAGATCAAGGAGGAAAATTTCAAAGGTAACCAAAAACCAATTGTAGGATTGGAAACTAGTCTTTCCAATGCCAAAGAGTGACCTCTCTTGATATATTTCAATCAATCACGGTCTATGGTTTTAAGCTAGGTATGAAGATCAAGGTATTAGTTTTAAAATTTTGGTTGCAGAATGAAGGAAGAACCCATTGAGCATGGAGTCATAAGGGTTTTCAGTACTAAATCACTGATAGACAGAGGAAATCTTCAATTAGGGCAAGGTAGGAAAATTCCTTGATCTTATAAAGCTATTGGGGGTGGATGATATGAATTAGATTTAGGATAAATTCAAATATGGAAAATACATAGATAAATTATACAGTTAAATCTTAGAAGAAAAAATTAATATTTCTTAACAAACCAGAGCAGAGTACTGCAACTAAAATTTACTCATCAACTTCTTGTAAAAAATTTAAGAAGGAGAACCTATGTGAAACTTGAAAGAAAAAAATATTTACAAACAGAAAAACATCACCATTTTCTTGACACAAGAATATTGAAACCAAAGTGCCTCTGTATATCTGAATTGAATACTTCTGTTTGAGATCCACAACTTACAATCAAAGAAAAAGTCTTCTTTTACTTCACAATCAACCCTTTCTACACTAAAGATCATGCACTATATACAAAATTTTGCTCCTAAGTATAAGGTTTCGAACTCCATCCATTCCCCATCTAAATGTGTTGGCACAAAAGGGTGACTTCCAGGCAAGAACCAAGTTCAGATTCAGGGCCAACAAGATGCCGTTGTAGTCTAGGAAAATGCTGACATTTTCACCCTTCTCAAAGGAGAGCAAGGAGTCTCACGCGAGGCGTACCGTGACCTTACCGAGATAAGGAAGGTAGAACCATACTAGCAAAGAGAAAATACTTAGCGTTCATCCAAACATTATGTTAGTCATTAGTAATTTTTGCTATTTGTAGATGACTAAATGTTTGTCCTAGATTTCTAAAAACAAGATTCCTAAATATTGTGAGTTTTACAAATCTCACTGCCTTCATTATCCTAAAACAAAAATTTTCACTATTCTACTATTTTTCCATTCCATGGTTAAACCCATCACTCCTTAAAGACCCCCCATGTGCTTGTGCCACTCACCTATATCCTACTTTCCCACCTTTAACTTCAACACTCTGTTTTTCCTTTGCCTCACGCCTCCACTTTCCATCTAGGGTTACCAAAAAACCTGTTCCTTCCCATGTTCACCAGGTTCCTCAAGAATTGATGGTCTCAAAACTATCTTAGTAGGCTCTTTAGATAAATCAAGCACATTGGATTTTGGATCTTCAATACAACAATTTGCCAAAAACTCTGTTTTTACACTTGAAGACCCCAAACCAAGTTTCAGTAAAATACCAAGTCAAAGGACCCTCCCAATAGATCATTACGGTTACATAGGTTGTAGGGTCATCATTGTTGTTTTAAGCTCTATTTTTCTTGTGCTAGAGTCTGGCTCAATTGTGAAAGAAGATCAACACATGATTGTCTAAGAAAGATCATAAAATCTCCAAGGAGGACTACTTTATCAAGTTCAAGTTCTGCAAAGGCAACTATGGATTTTGACATTTCTGCAGAAGTGTTAAAGTGATTATCAGCAGAGAATTGTTAAGGTAAGAGGCTTGCTCCTCAATGAAGACATTCATAGCAAAGATAGAGGGAGCAGTTTGTGTTCAAGAAGAATTAGGGTTTCTAAGCTTGATTGGGCCAGCAGTGTGCCAAGCAAGGATCCAATGCATCAAATCACATAAAGGAGGGTTAAGCTCTCATTTCATTCATTTAAAATCAGTGGTTAAAAGATAGAAAAACATGGTATGAGCTCCAAGGTAAGAACAAGGAATTTTTGAAGATACTACCACTGTGTAAGTGCCTAAGGTGTCAAAGTGAATTTAGCATGTTTCAAAGATGAGAGGGGAAGAGTCACTTCAAGGTTTTCATGACACCTTTTGAGTGAGAGTGTTGATGGACATAAACAAGCCAAATCATAGTCAATCATGTGACTCAAAAAAAATCTGCAGAACAAGGAGGTCAAGAGTATCAATGGGCAAGTTTTAAGCTATAAATTCAGGCACCTGCAAATCGGAAGTGGCCTAAGGAGGTGAAAGGCATTGTTTAAAACCCATGGTTTTTGAGAAAGATTTTTGTGAAGGTTTTCCCTTGTGTTTCAGTCTCAAAGGTGCCAATAGAAAACCCATCAAAACCCCCAGCATTACAGAAGGAGTCAAATTCACCATTTAAGAAAACCTGCCAACAGACAGTGTAGACAGTTATTCAAATAAGGTAAAGGGAATTAATTTGAATTCACAATGCATATTAGAGGACCATTTTTTTTAAGGTGTCACCTCAAAATAGCAAATGGAAAAGGCCATTTCCTTGTTTTTTATCACCTGCAGCAAAAATTCAAAAGGACATTAGTGAAAGAGTGACAAAGGCTAAAAAAAATTAGAAAGTGGGTTTGTAAAGATAAATTTAAAACCCCTATGCCTATAAAAGGTCCTCAACCCTTCAGACAACTGATTATGCACTTGTGAGAATTTTCAGAGCAATCAGAAGGGAAAACTATGATTTTTCAGTCAAATTTCGGGCAAGTTACTCGGCGTTGTGCGTTCAAGGCAGCGCTGTGCATTCGGGGTCAAGTGCTACTCCTTGGGAGTAGTTTCCTGTGGAAAATTACTCTGTGCTTCACATTCAGAGGCACGCTGTGCGTTCACCCAAGAAGCCCGACAGGCCCGTGCAGAGGCATTCCAGCGCTACGTTTTCAGGAAGCCCGACTGGCCCAGCAGACGCTACACGTTCATCAAGGAGACCTGACTGGCCTGGAAGGCGCTGCGTGCCTAACATAAAAACTTCACTCGACTACACATTCATCCTGCCACTGTGCGTTCAATGCTGCACCCTCGGCCGACCCGACAACACGTTCAGGTGCTGCGCGTTTGGCCAGGAGGGCCTCCTCACCCTGCAAACATTCAATTCACCTCCAAATCTCTGCCAAGGGCTTTTAAAGTATTCTTGAGGGTATGTACAAGTATTCAACTACATGTTCAAGAATTTTGATGGGTTAAATGAATGAAATCAAACCCTAAAGACGCTACCCCAAGACTTGAACCTGCAAAACACTACTTTCCATTTCTTTATCAAACTCATAAAGAATATCTATCTAGATAGTGAGGCTTATGGCAGCAAAGATGACAGTGGGAAAAATAGTAATGAAGGCAGGGTTGATACAAGTGAAGAAATTGGCAATGATGGCATTAGCTCTAAAGAGAATTAAATGCTATAAGGCAAATGTAAATAAGGCCAGAGGCTAATGACAGTAAAGAAGAAAGCACAGAGGAGGCAGATATCAATGAGGAGCAAAATCAAGAAGCAGAAAACAATTAAGAGGCAGAAGAAAACAGTGAAAAAACCAATGATAATTCAAAGAGTGATGAAACAATTATTGAAGAAAAGTACAGATGAAGAGGAGAGCAACAATCATGATGATCATGATATCAATGGAGATAATGATGATGATGAGGTGATGTTGACACTCATCAAAAAAACAAGGATAGCAGAGATGATATTGAACACAGTGAGGCTCATGATAGTGGTGATGCCAATGATGAAAGCAGCCATGAAATCCATAAGGAAAACATGGATATCAATGGTAATGACAGTCAATATGGAAACCATGATGAAGCACCTAGCAGTGGTGATGAGAGCAGTGCAGAAAGCATTGCAGCAGTAAAGACAATGAGTCTAAAGCAGCAAGGCAAACATCATTGAGAGTAATAAGGCCTATGAAGAATATGGTAAGACCAATGAAGATAAAGACAAATAAACTTTGAAAACCTAGTTGATCCATCCCTATAGGCATCCCAAACACCATGAGGGAGATAAATCCAAATTTTGGGAACTTTTTGGAAATTTTGAGTTTTTGCTGATATTAAAGGCCGAAAGCGGAGCACCCTTGGCGCTACGCTTTTCCTAAGAGCATCCGATGGAGGTAAATTTTAAATTTTTGGATTCATCAGCCCAAGGACATCATGCACACGAAATTTCATAGCATTTGGAGCATTTTTGGCCCCTCAAAAGGCCCAAAAACATGCCAATTTTCACCTTTTTGCCATGTTTTCAGGGCTGGCACTACACCTTTAATAGCCTTGGGAGATTTAATTTTTTAATAGGTTAGTGGAACCCAATCAGAAGATCAAGGGCCTATTTTAAAATTATACTCTATAGGATTTACAACGAGCCATCACGGAGCCAATTTCGACATCGGGAAGACCTTCAAAACTTGGCTGCAAGAGAACCCAGTTTTCCTGTGCAGGCACTGCGTCCTAGGCCTGGCAATGCATCCTTAAATCTTAGTGCTGCGCCCTTGCAAAAAAAAAGTAAAAAAAGTATGCTAGGAAATATTTTGGAAGTTTTTGGGAGCCTAAGTGTCATATTTTTTACCAAAAGAGGTTGAGAAGATATTTTTCATTTATTACACTAGATATTTTGTGACTTGGGGCTTGCATGGTCATAAATGACAAAATTGATATTATGAGCAATTAATGGCCTCCAAAACCCTATTTAGGGTTTTTAATCTCCTTTTCATGATAGATATTGGATGAGGGCCTCATTTTTCTTGTTGGCTGTTGGTTGGTTTTCACTTATTGAACTGAGCATAGGCTCTGAGTTGTAAAGAGTTTTTGGCCTTGGAACCTTGTAATATGGAGCCTTGTAATCTTTTTGGATTGAATGAAAATGGAGCCAAGAACTTTGAAGGATTCATGAACATGGAAAATGGTGATTTTTTTCTGCTTTTGTCTTCACCTTCTTATGTTTACATATTTTTTCATATCTCCCTTGCATTTGAACAGAAATTTTAGCTTAAGGTTTGTTGTCTAAGCTCATTAAGTCTATATGCTTCTTTTGCTTTCATGTGTTCCTCTTCTAGGTCAGTTTAGAGAATTATTAGTTGCTCTCTAGACCCACTTATGCTTGTCTATCTCATGAATGATTCAATACAGTAAATTTCAAGATGTTTTATGGTTATCCTTGCTTGTTTGATGTTACTTAAACATTCTTCTTAAGATATTTCTTTGAAGTATCACTGATTGAGTTTAGCTAAAGAGGTTTATGTTTTTATCATACCCTTTTTCCATTCTTGAAAGGTTGCCTTGGAGGTCTTTATAGCTCTGATCAATGATGTTTAGGAGTTCCCTATTCTTTGATCTCTGCTATATGTTTATCTTGCATGTTTTCTTATATGAAGGTAGATAGCTATAGAGTTAGGAATTCCCTGCTCTCTAGGATTTACTAGATTGTTGCATTGATGGTTTCTTGGTGGGGTTTGGTCAAAGAGTTATTGGTATGCCCTGTATTTGACTATTGCTTCATGTTTAGTAGTCTTAAAAGCCCTCCTTGTTGTAGTATTTTACAAAGGATTCTTAACTATCCTTTGGCCTTCTTTTTTCACAATTTATTGTTCACTTCACTCACCTCAGCCTTGAAGATCCATTTAGCCTTGTTAACTGTCCCTCCAAAGCATCCTTGACCTATTTTTGTAAATTTCTAGACCTATTGCAGACTCCGTAGCCCAACGGTCTGAACCTCTCCTACCCTATCTATTCTACTTGAAAACCTACCCAACCAATCAAAACAAACAAAAAAACCCTAAACTTAATAACTAGCCTAAAATTAAAACCCTAAAGCTATCAAGTTACATCTTTGCATAAGTATAGAGAGAGCCCTCTTTGAGTCCAGGAAGGCTAGGTCCTAAGACCCCAAAGACTGGTTTGATGTTACCCCTGTTCATTTTCCCTTGCCAATTTGACAAACTACGGGGACCTAACATAATGGCGATCATGGTGGGACTGAGTAAGTAAAAACTTAGATATTATTTCAAAACTCAAAAATCCCCTGTTAAATTTATATATATCAAGTGTTGGCCAAGAATTATATCTTGTTGATTCGTCCCATCGCTCTTAAAATAATGGCGATCACGGTGGGAATTTCTAAGTCAGTGACATCTAAGTATTACTTAGGACCTCATAATACCTACAAACATACTTAGATTAGCATTCATTTGTTGATGGTGGACAACAAATACATCATTAAAAACAACAAGAATCATTCACCTGGCGACTCCACTAGTCTTCAGTAGCCCTGTTGACCTCACTAGTTCTCACAGACTCCCCTAGGAATGAATAAATCAGTCTAAATATTGCTAATGGTGGACAGTAGATTTGAAACCTTCCACCTCACGACTCCACAACTCTCAATAGACCTAAAGACTCCACTGGTAGAAGACTCTAGACTGGTTGAAAATATACAATGACCCTTTCTGATTTACAAACATGGATCCAAGAATACAACAGAGATATGCTCCGATGAACATATATCATATCCCTAGATTCCCACACGAAATGCCTCAGATAGAGTGGTTTTCAAACCTGCCTATGTTTCAAGATGAAAAATTTGATGACCCTTTGTTACATCTCATCAAATTTCATGTACATGTATGGAGGTTAAAAGTTGAATGGGATGAAGACTGCCTCATGAAAATGTTCATGGGTACATTAGAAGGTAAAGCAACGAACTAGTATGAAGGCCTAGATCCTCGTAGTTTGTTTTCTTTGAAAGATTTCCACAAGGTGTTTTATGAACATTATAAAGAATATTGTCCATCTTTATCATTAGCTAAAAATTGTTGTGATCAATCTGAAGATTTCATACAATACCTTGTAAATATTAATGAAGATTTAGGGAATTAGCATCCTAAAGATTTATTAGAAGAACTCCATGAATTTCATACTCAAGATAACTATTATGACAGCTAAGAAGAGTTGGTTGAGGATGAAATCAATCAGGAAGTAAAGGAAGATCTTTAGGATCTCTCTGAAGGCACAATAAATGACTTACCATCTCTTCTAGGTGAGGCTCAAGAAGACATTCAACCTCAAAACCAGTCTTTACAAGAGAAATAGAACTACTGTAGTACTATCCAAAGAAAGAGAAAAATACCTCCTCTTTTAACTGAAGAGGAAATAGATCATATTTTAAGCATGCAGCCAGCCTCTAAACCTTTAGGTGAGCAGAACATTTCTATTTTTCCTCATGCTAATCCTAGCCACCACAGATCAGAAAATGAACTTGTAGATCAATCAGAAGAAAAACAAATTGATAATCCAATACATTTGATTGGTGACATTACATAAATTGAAAATTTTCCAAAGTTTGATCAGTCTAATGATTATGTTCTCCAAACAGAAGCTAACTTTGCAGAGCAATCGACATTTGGTTTGTGGGAGGAAGTTTTGTTTCATCAACCTGGAAACAATAGTCAACCAATACATACCATCTATGAAATTGATGAGGAAAAACTTGAAAGTTTAGAAGTAATTAAAGGATCTCTGAATCTTTGTTCTACTTCATTGCAGTCCATCAGAAATAACTTTCACGTGATTCGAAATCAGCAGTCTTTCATTTTTGATGTTGAGATTGGGGAAGATAGTGAGCTTCTTGAGCAAGTTGTTAATGAGGAGCCTTTTCCTGAAATGGTTGAGGAAATAATTTGGGACACAAAATCCTCCTCGGCTCCTGATTTGTAGCCACCAAGTTCCATTGAATTTCAAATTGCTGATGAAGGATTGGAGAGTAATGATCACACGAGATTTGTTGAACTTCCTTCTCAAGAAGATTTATAGCCAGAGAACACTCCTACTCACCAACATAACACATCAGCTCTCAGTCCACTCAATCAGAACACATCATCTTTTCTTGAGGACAACATTGCAATATATGATGAGGCGGCCAATTCATATGATCATGAGGAAGAGGTGGAGTTTCTTGTTCAAATGAATCTCGAGCATAGCCAAGTGGAGGAGGCAATAGTCTTGGATGAAGCTTATTTTTCAAATCCTCAAAGCCAGGTATTGTTTCAAGATCCCTTTGTTGATTTCTTAGAGACATTTGAAGAAGGAATAAAGTATGTCAGAAGCAGTTTGATGCAAGGTACAAGAAACATTTTAGGCACTACTGTTCAAAAACAAGTAAAGTGGGAGTCGCCCTTTGATTTCTTCAGCATACTCAAAAAACTGAACCAATATCACTCATGGAATCATCTTCTTGACTGGTTATACTGGAAAAGAGAGTTCACCAAATGAATGTATATCATGTATAGGTTATATTAGGATAGATAGGAATGCAAATAAGCTCAACACTATGAGCATCTTTCTAGTTGTTTAGTCTTAGAATGCTGATCCAAAATGAAAAAACAAAAACAGAGAAAAGAATAAAAAGAGGGTAGATTTAAAGAAGAGGTACAACCCCATACCCAAAAAAGAGTTTTTATGAAAGTGCGCAATTCTAAATGCCACTACTTGAGAAAGAAAATATTTTTCAGTCATCTAGCCTAATCATGACTGAACATGTTTTAAATTTTCTGTTGATAGGTTAGTGAAAGAAAACTTGTCAAACCATGTAAGCTTGACTTGTCGGTAGGTTAGATTAGGAAGAAAAGATGCTGGTTCTCAATGCTAAAATATGAACCAAAGAGAAAGAGAAGGATGCTTAACAAATTCTAAATCAAAACCCCCATTATTTATAGTTTTTGATTGTGCAAAATAATGTCTGTGTGCAGTTTGTTCAAATGCCATAGCCCATGGCAAATCAGATTGCTTAATCCTGGTTTGATCATGTCTTCAATTTCATGTCAATAAGTTAGAGAATAAAGTTTGTCAAACAACTTAATCTTGAAAAATGAGTAGATTAGGTAGAGAATAAGAGAGTTCATTAGGCTAATCTGAACTCTTGGGAGTGATAAGGGTATAAGTAGGTAGTTTTTTATGTTTTTAAAAAGAAAAGAATGTCAAGGGTTTGCCAGTCCAAGTGCACCCAAAAGAAGAAAAAATGTTAGGCAAAGTAGGATGGGTAAGTAGAAATGAGGTTGAACCATACATGTCCTTCATATTTTGAGATCATAGCTTCAAGAAAACATCAACAAATGAAGAAATAAGGATGTGCCAAGTGCAAGTAAGGCTCTAGTCTTCAAAACTCAAAGATTTGAGATCTGAGGTCCTAGACACCTCCTGAAAAGGAGATACCCTCCCCAAGTGGAGCCACTGTTAGTCATCAGTAATTTTTTCTATTTTTAGATGACTAAATGTTTTTCCTAGATTTCTAAAAACAAGATTCCTGAATATTGTGAGTTTTAGAAATCTCACTGCCTTCATTATCCTTAAACCAAAATTTTCACTATTCTACTATTTTTCCATTCCATGGTTAAACCCACCACTCCTTAAAGACCACCCATGTGCTTGTACCACTCACCTATATCCTGTTTTCTCACCTATAACTTCAGCACTTTGTTTTTCCTTTGCCTCAACCCTCCACTTTCCATATAGGGTTACCAAATAGCCTGTTCCTTCCCATGTTCACTAGGTTCCTCAAGCATTGATGATCTCAAAACTATATCTGTAGGCTCTTTAGATAAATTAAGCACATTGGATTTTGAATCCTCAATACATCAATTTGCCAAAAACTCTGTTTTTACACTTGAAGACCCCAAACCAAGTTTCAGTCAAAGACCAAGTCAAAGGACCCTCCCACTAGATCATTAGGGTTACATAGGTTGTAGGGTCATCATTGTTGTTTTAAGCTCTATTTTTCCTGTGCTAGAGTCTGGCTCAAATGTGAAATAAGATCAGCACATGCCTGTCCAAGAAAGATCATAAAATCTCCAAGGAGGACTACTTTATCAAGTTCAAGTTCTTGAAAGGAAACTATGCATTTTGAGATTTCTGCAAAAGTGTTAAAGCGACTATCAACAGATAATTGATAAGGTAAGAGGCATGCTCCTTAAATAAGAAATTCACATCAAAGATAGAGGGAGAAATTTGTGTTCAAGAAGAATCAGGGTTTCTAAGCCTGATTAGGCCAGCAGTGTGCCAAGCAAGGATCCAATGTAGAAAATCACATAAAGGAGGTTCAATATCTCATTTCAGTGATTTACACTTAGTGGTCAAAATATAGAAAAACATGGTATGAGCTCCAACGTAAGAATAGAGAAGTTTTGAAGATACTGCCACTATATAAGTGCCTAAGGTGTCAAAGTGAATTTATCATGTTTCAAATATCAAAAGGGAAGAGTCACTTCAAGGTTTTCATGACACATTTTAAGTGAGAGTGTTGAAGGACATAAACAAGCCAAATCACAGTCAATCATGTGACTCAAGCAAAATCTACAAAACAAGGAGGTCAAGAGTATCAATGGGAAATTTTTAAGTTATAAATTCAAGCACTTGCAAATCAAAAGTGGCCTAAGGAGGTGAAAGGCATTGTTTAAAACCCATGGTATTGTCAAAAGAGTGTTGTGAAGGTTTTCCCTTGTCTTTCAGTCTCAAAGGTGCCAATAGCAAACCCATCAAAACCCCTAGCATTACAGAAGGAGTCAAATTCACCATTTAAGCAAACCTTCCTACAGCCAGTGTAGAGGGTTATTCAAGGAAGTCAAAGGGAATTAATTTGAATTCACAATGCATATCAAAGGACAATTTTTTTTAAGGTGTCACCTCAAAAGAGCAAAGGGAAAAGGCCATTTCAGTGTTTTTTTATCACTTGCAGCAAAAATTCAAAAGGACATTAGTGAAAGAGTGACAAAGGCTAAAAAACATTAGAAAGTGGGTTTGTAAAGGTAAATTAAAAACCCATAAGCCTATAAAAGGTCCTCAACCCTTCAGAAAACTCATTATGCACTTGTGAGAATTTTCAGAGCGATTAGGAGGGAAAACTGTGAGTTTTCAGTCAAATTTTGGGCAAGTTACCTGGCGCTGCATGTTCAGGGAAGCGCTGCATGTTTAGGGTCACCTTGGGAGTAGTTTCATGTGGAAAATTACTCTACGCTGCACGTTCAGAGGCACGCGCTGCATGTTCAGAGGCACGCTGCGTGTTCACCCAGGAAGCCCGACAGGCCTATGCAAAGGCATTCTGGCGCTGCATTTTCAGGAAGTCCAGCTGGCCCGGAAAACACTACGCATTCATCAAGGAGAACCGAATGGCCCGGCAGGCACTACACGCTCGGCATAAAAACTTCACCCGACTGCACATTCAGCCCGCCGTTGCGCATTTAGTGATGCGCCCTCAGCTGACCCGACAACACGTTCAGGCGCTGGGCGTTTGGCCAGGAGGGCCTCCTCACCCTGCAAACATTCAATTCACCTCCAAATCTCTGCCAAGGGATTTTAAAGTGTTCCTGAGGGTATGTACAGGTCTTCAAATACATGTTCAAGAATTTTGATGGGTTAAATGAATGAAATCAAACCCTAAAGAGGCTACCCAAGACTTGAACCTGCAAATCACTACTTGCCATTTCTTTATCAAACTCATAAAGAATATCAGTCTAGACAATGAGCCTTATGGAAGAAAAGATGACAGTGGGACAAATAGTAATGAAGGTAGGGCTGATACATGTGAAGAAAGGGGAAAAGATGGCATTAGGTCTAAAGAGCATTAAAGGCTATAAGGAAAATGTAAATAAGGAAAAAGGCTAATGATAGTAAAGAAGAAAGCATAGAGGAGGAAGATATCAATGAGGAGCAAAATGAAGAAACAGAAAACAATGAAGAGGCAGAAGAAAATAGTGTAGAAAGCAATGAGAAGTAAAAAAATGATGAAAGAAGAATTGAAGAAAAGTATAGATGAAGAGGAGAGCAACAATCATTATGATGATGATATCAGTGGAGATAATGATGATGTTGAAACTGATCAAAACAACAAGGATAGTAGAGATGATATTGAACACAGTGAGGCTCATGATAGTGGTGATGCCAATGAGGAAAGTAGCCATGAAATCCATAAGGAAATCATGGATATCATTGATAATGATAGTCAAGATGGCAACCATGATGAAGCACCTAGCAGTGGTGATGAGAGCAGTGTAAAAGGCATTGTAGCAGTAAAGGCAATAGGCAAACATCAGCGAAAGGAATAAGACCTATGAAGAATATGGTAAGACCAATGAAGCCAAAGAAAAGTAAACTTTGAAAACCTAGTTTATCCATCCCTACAGGCATCCAAAACACCATGAGGGAGATAAATCCAAATTTTGGGAACTTTTTGGAGATTTTGAGTTTTTACTGATATTAAAGTCCGAAAGCGCAGCACCCTTGGCGCTACGTGTTTCCTACAGGCATCCAATGGAGGTAAATTTTACATTTTTGGATTCATCAGCCCAAGGAAATCATGCACAACAAATTTAAAATCATTTGGAGCATTTTTGGTCCCTCAAAAGGCACAAAAAGGTGTCAATTTTCACCTTTCTGCCATGTTTTCAGAGTTGGCGCTGCACCTTCAGAAGCCTTGGGAGATTTTCTTTTTGAATAGGTTAATGGGACCCAATCAGAATAAAAGGGAAATTTTGGAAAGTAGACTCAACAAGTTTTCCAACGATCCATCACAGAGCCAATTCCGACATCAGGAAGACGTTCAAAACTTGGTTGCAAGAGGACACCATTTTCTTGTGTAGGCGTTGTGCCATGGGCCTGAGAATGCATCCTTAAATCTCAGTTTTGCACCCTTGCAAATAAAAATCAACAACGTACGCTAGGAAATATTTTGGAAGCTTTTGGGAGCCTAAGTGTCATATTTTTTTCCAAAATAGGTTGAGAAGATATTTTTCATTTATTACACTAGATATTTTTTGCCTTGGGCCTTGCATGGTCATAAAGGAAAAAATTGATATTTATGAGAAATTAATGGCCTCCAAAACCCTAGTTAGGGTTTTGAATCTCCTTTGCATGATAAATATTGGATGAGGGCCTCATTTTTCTTGTTGGCTTTTGGTTGGTTTTCACTTATTGAACGAAGCATAGGCTCTGAGTTGTAAAGAGCTTTTGGCCTTGGGACCTTGTAATATTTTTGGACTGAATTAGAATGGAGCCAAGCACTTTGCAAGATTCATGAACATGGAAAATGGTGATTTTTTTCTTATTTTGTCTTCAAATTCTTATGTTTACATATTGTTTCATCTTTCCCTTGCATTTGAACATAAATTTTAGCTTAAGGTTTGTTGTCTAAGCTCATTAAGTCTGTCTGTATCTTTTGCTTTCATGTTTTCCTTTGATAAGTTATTTTAGAGAATTCTTAGTTGCTATCTAGACCCACTTATGCTTTTCTATCTCATGAATGATTCAATACAGTAAAGGTCAAGATGTTTTATGGTTAGCCATGCTTGTTTGATGTTACTTAAACATTGTTCTTAAGATCTTTCTTGGAAGCATCACTGATTAGGTTTAGCCAAAGAGGTTTATGTCTTGATCATGCCCTTTGTATATTCTTGAAAGGTTTCTTTGGAGGTCTTTATAGCTCTAATCAATGAATTTTAGGAGTTCCCTCTTCTTTGATCTCTGCTATATGTTTATCTTGCATTTTTTTCTTATCTGAAGGTAGATAGCTATAGAGTTAGGAGTTCCCTGCTCTCTAGGGTTTAGTGGATTGTTGCCTTGATGGTTTCTTGCTGATTTTCTGTCAAAGAGTTATTCGTATGCCCTATCGTTGATTATTGCTTCATGTTTAGTAGTCTTAAAATCCATCCTTGTTGTAGTATTTGACAAAGGATTCTTAACTGCCCTTTTCCCTACTTTGTTCACAATTTATTGTTCACTTCACTCACCTCAGCCTTGAAGATCCATTTAGCCTTGTTAGCTTGCCCCCCAAAGCATCCTTGACCTATTGTTGTACCTTTATAGACCTATTACAGACTCCATATCCCAATGGTCTGAAACTCTCCTACCCTATCTATTCTACTTGAAAACCTACCCAACCAATGAAAACAAACAAACAAACCCTAAACTTAATAACTAACCTAATATTAAAACCATAAATCTATCAAGTTACATCTTTGCATAAGTATAGAAAGAGCCCTCTCTGAGTCCAGGGAAGCTAGGTCCTAGGACTCCAAAAAATGGTTTGATGTTACTCCTGTTTGTTTGCCCTTGCCAATATGACAAATTACGGGGACCTAACACATTACAGCTCTGCAGGAACACTCTTATTACATACTAGTTAAGAGGTGAACTATCATATTACAGGTATCAAAGAAAGTTTTCAGAAAATTTTAAATAACTGATCAAACATCACATATAGAAAGTCATACATTGAACACATCAAAAAGGTCCACAAAACACCTTCTATATATTAGATTTCTTGAATAATACATTATATCTCATACCCCACAGAGTTCAATACAATACAGAACCCAAAAAAGGCCCCAACTCTAGGAGTTTTTGCATGGCCACTATTATGAGTTCCATGAAGTCACTGATTTCTTCCTACCATATTTTCATCAAGGATTTTGTTGCATTCACCACGTTGTCGACCTGAGTGGCATCGATTAGCTATGATAGGTTTGTAAAGGTTTCACTGTACTGAGGATCCGCGTGGGAGACCAGTTGTTGAATTGTCTCTGCCTTCTGTTTGACGGGTTGTCGGAGATCATGAAGGAGTTGCTTTGTCTTTGCTGAGTTATCCTCGATTTGTTATATTTTTAGTTGCAGAGCATCGTCCTGATCATATAGTTGTTTGCGGTTGGCTGGATCATGTGTTCCTTTAATCTCAGTGAAAATATTTTTTTTACTTTTCTGACATTGGCTGAGCTTTCACCGTCAACGAATTCGAGCACTCATGGATTTTCTCAAGAAAAGTGTATGCCTTAGTGATATTGCTCCATAGTGTCTCCTTAAGTTGAATCATATGCTCTTCTTTCTATGTTATCTTCTCTGCATACACTATGGAAGGATCTTGTAGTGCTGGTATGGCTGACAGAGCCTGTCGAAGCTCCTGATTTGAACTACCTAGATTCGTGCACATTGTCTTGATGTGAATGGAATGTTCCACCATGGGACAAGCCCACATATCTGCGGGGGGAGATTTGAAAATACTGGTAACGGTTGGCTAAATCTCTTGGAAATTCTTAGTGATCTGATCGATTTGTTGTTTGAGGGTATCTCTTTCTTGTTGTAACTAATTACACTCTTCAATGAGCGTTGTAATCTGCTAATGTTGTTGCTCGTACTTCAGAAAAAGGTCATTGTGGAGCAATTCTGCCTGCTGGGATGCTTCCTATATGAAATTAAAAAGCTGGCTTGGTGTCCAAATCTGAAGATCTTCACTTCTCATTGTTTCAGGGCTAGTATTTCTCTCTATGAGTGGTTGGCCACTAGCGATGGAATGGTCAGATAGTTTTGGTGGAGAGTTAGGTTGACTTGACAGTATGGTTGGAGGTTGGGTTGAATGAAATTTAGTGGAAGGTGGATGAGTGGGTATGAATGGTTGCAATGCCAACATTGACTGTTGAAATTCAGAAAAGGAAGTCTCACTTGATGTATTTTCTGGCAAGGGTAATTCAGTTTGAATAATTAGATTTAGGAAGGTCCCCAGTTCTACCATGGTTTAATTAACCTTGGTTACTTATATAGTACCCGAGTTAATTTCTGCCTCAGTATCGATTTCCATTACCATTCCTATAGGTATGACAGTAGATATGGTTGCGGAAGTGGAAGCAGTGTGGGATAACTGATCCTTGGAAGCATTAGATGTATGCGGCGATGAATTCTGATTAGTTGGGGGTGAGGAGGTCGGGGTGCTTTGCGATGACGAAGGGATGGGTTGCATTATGGTTGGGGAAGTTTGGGTACCCTTTTCTGGTTCCTCTATGATTGAGATCCCTATACTTATCTGCTGTACAAGATCCTCCTCTGTTAAGTCGACCACATGGTCGGATCTCAGAGTCCTAGTCCTCTTTCCCTTAGGAACGAGAATGGGTGGTTTGGTTGCCTTGTTTTTTCAAAATGGGGAAATGGTCAGTTGTGAATGCGAATGGAAGGTGGTGGAAGGGAGAGCGGTGAGGACTGGGGTCGTTAACGATGGAAATCCTAGATTGAATGTTTGAAATTAATTAAACAATGAAAATGTAGCGGTTTTTTCTCCAATACTTACCATGTGTTTTTTGAAGGTTTACACTTGCGTATCTAACTTTTGAAGTAGCGACTGGAGTTGCATCTGTGATATCCTCTGAGGTGTGTCCTCCGGTGTTTCTTTGGGTAGAGGCTATGGAAGCATAATGTCAAAAGAATAATTGTATTTCCCTTCTCGGATTTCTCGTAAAATTCCCATCCTAGAAGTAACTTCTGTGTGGAAAGCGTTCTCCACCAATTGGAATCTCAATGGTATCTTCTTGAAGGTGTCTGCCACAACACAGTGGGGTCTAATCCATGTATTTCCATGTGATATTCCAAACCGTATTTTCTCAGAATATTGATCTAGCAGCGCTCTGGGAATTCTTTACTGGGCTTGAACGAAATCCAACATCAACCTGTACCACCCTTTGAATTCCTCCTCGTTGATATCTTTACTGTTGGGGTCCCATGAAACTCTCCACTGTGTATATCTAAGGGCCATTAGATGGTCTTAGAAAATCTCTGGAAGAGGTCATTTCCCCGGTGGACACCATTTCCACATAGCCAACTCCATGATTAAATAGCCATATATACACCCTATGGCTCTTTTGAAGTTTTCTTCATAGGCTTCAAAGATCTCTTGCAGCATAAAAGCACACCAATTGAGCTGTGCTCCCTGAAGGCAGTGCTTCGCAACTGAAGTTGTGTCCAGGGTACACTCCCCCTTTGTATAGTGTTGCATTATATTCCCTACCACCAGATAGCATGCAAACTTTAGATTAGGCACATTGATGATGTATATCTTTACCCCCTTCCCCCCTCACCTGGTCTCATACTTCTTGTAGTAGTCTAATTCCCCCACCTTCTTTGCTCTTTTAGAGGTATTCTATAAGGTCATGGATACGTCGCTCCCTACTACTGATAGCCCTGTGAGTATGTTGATATATTATGCATGAATTTGGATTTCTTTCCCGAGCCAAAGTGAACCATGGTGAGTTATACTTATTAGAATTTATGTTCATTTCATGGCCATTCCTTGTGTACCGAACACCGGTAGACTCCTCAGATGCATAATTGTTGACCTTTGAATTCGTTTGAAGTCCAAGTGAACTCTAGGTGCCTTAACATAATTTTCAGTGTAGACTTGCCTCTTCAAGGCTGTAAATTAGAAAGAATCCATGAAATATGTATCTATCAGAGCTTCATTATCATACCTTCCTATAAATGGCTCCAGTTTATGAATCCTTTCATCAAGTTCTAGTTCAACTAATGACACCATTGTCTTCATCGTACCGCTTCACCTGTGATACACCATTAGTGTTTTCGGTATGCACCTTTGAAACTCTGATGGTATGCTATGGCTGATTGTTATAGAAATTTACTCTCCTTGCAATTATTTGTTTTCAGGCACTTTGAATTTTTCATTTCTCCATGCAGACTAAGTAGGAATGTTGGCATGAAGGGTTTTGATGCGACTTAATAAATAAATAATTTTTCATGGTTCCCTCTGTGGCTACAATCATGTGGTTGTTTATTCAGATTAGGTGGACTCTAAATCTGCTGAAGGTGGCTTCGAAAATCGAGCAGATGTGATGGCTAATTATTATTTCCTGATGAGGAAGCTTTATTACAGAGTGGTGTTTCCAATTATAGAAAATATTTTCGAATTTTTGGCTAACACTACGGACTGACACCTAATGATGGTTATTATGACAGAGTGATGGTTGAAATGCTTGGTCATATGGTAACCGCAAGCCCTCCCCAACCACAATTGTTTGCGGTGTGGTCCCCATGCCGCAACAGTGTGGCAGTTGAGTGTTCATGACCCATACATTATTTTTTTTGGGCTTCCTATCCTACCTGTGGAAACTGACTTATATGGTTTATTGTTGTTTTTCTATTGAGAGAGATTTATTGACTTTTAAACCTATAAAATTGTCTCAGGTGTGAGAGAGTTATTGAGTATCTAACCTATAGACTCCTCTCCGGTGCGAGAGTTATTGAAAATAAAATTTAGGATAATAATATGCATACAATGGAGGTGACTGCCAGTCACAGATCCACTCATTTTTAGCCACCTGTAGCATGCCATCTGAAGCTACGAAGCCATATGAAGACCATAATTGCTATCACATGGTGCATGTTATGGTCCAAGATACTTACCATAATGGAAATCTCTTGCATGGGGGGGTGAACCAATGTAGTTGTTTGAAATCGCCGAGAAGGAAGGAAGAATATCAGTTGTGATTTTAGTTGTTGGAGAACAAGATATTCTAGTGTACATCTTGAGGAAGGAGTCTTAGATTTCATACAGGATCTCATATAAGACACAACAACACCTGTTAGGTGAGATCTTCTAGCCTTGCCACCTATCATATTTCAGCAGACAAACTTATTAATTACTAAAGATGACTAAAACAGGAGGAAAGCTAAAACGAATTGAACCACAAGGAGATGAAGGAGATGACCTTCTCATTATTTTTGCTCAAGAGTGGGAATCTCTCACTTAGGAGTAGCTCAGTATTTTGAAAATTCTTTCAACGGACAAGAAGCAACCATCTATGGTATTAAATTGCAGGTATCAATAGATTCAATTGCTGATGCATTCAACCTTACAAAAGAAGGATAAAGGTGGCTTAAAGGTCAAGTCATCACTGGAGGAGACCTCAATGGTTTCCTTAAATATGGACACAAAGATCCCAACTTGGCCAAAGGAATTCCCAACAGTTTCCTTAAAAATGAATGGGAAAAAGTTGTTAAACTCATCAAAGTTTACCTCACTTGTGAAAGGAGGTATACTGTAGTGTTTATTTATTATATGATATTTCTATTTCATGTTGCAGGTATGAAGACCCTCATCTTGCCATACTTTTTGCTGAAGAGTCTGACAAATATGTCAGCCAGGATTCAAACACACACTACTGCTTCAGAATACATCTTGTATGCTAAATCTCTCATTAAAGTGTTAGTTGAAGAATACCTAAGGAAAAGAAATCAAACATGGGACCATTTCTTGTTTTACAGGGTAGGGAAACTTGTACCTACACCTCCAGCTCAACTATCTCCAACCTCACAACAACACCCTCAATCTACAAAAAGAACAAAGAGAAAGGATAAGAAGGAGAATATCCATAAGGCTAAGAGTATAAAAGAAAAGATTCCATCATCTAGTGTTTAGAGGAAGTTGGATAAAGGAGAGATCTCATCAATCAATAAGCCTAAATCCATGAAGATCGTGCCCGCCATTTAACCTTTTACTAATGTCTACACCAGAGCTCAAAGAGGAAGGTCTGCAATTGCAGAAAAATCCAAAGAACAGGTGCTATTGAAAATTCTGGGAGCAGACATTCAACAAGATATGTAGAAAGAGTATCAACCCACAAAGTCTGATGAAGAGCTCCGCAAAGATGCAGGGTATGAAATAAGTATCCAGAGAAAGAAAGAGGAGACCAAAACTGTTGTTGGTACGAGAAAAAGACATACCAAAGACATCAAAAAGTTCAGGCTCAAGACTAAGGCTCTGCACAATCCAAGTTTGTTGACAGAGGTCATTGATGTAAAAGGAAAATCTGAAGGGTTAAAGACTAATGAGTCCAGGAAGAAAGATAAAAATAAAACCCCTTCATATCAGCAAACAAAACCCTCAAAAAGAAGAAAGATCCAAAAGGGTTCAAAGGAGTAAAAGGTCACTGTCAAAGAAGCATCCAAAAGAACCACAAGATCAATATCAATTGTTGACAACAAATCAAACTTGGAGAAGCTTTCTGAAGCTACAGTCCACATGGAAGAAAGGTAAAAAGGTTTCCTAATAAAACACCTTCTTACTTATCAAGTGAAATTTTGAACAACAACTCAAATTTCAAAGTGTATAAGTCTGCATAGGTTTTTCAAATGTTTTCTGTGATTTTTTGAAAACGAAACATAGAACTACCAGAAATTTTGGTAGCGTTACAATTTTTGCGTAGTTACAGGTTTTTACCAGAATTTTTGGTAGCGCCTGTTTTAAACAATTTTTGACATATGTCAGCAAAATTTCTGAGTCAATTCAGAAAAGATAAGGACTCATGATGAAATGGATATAACAAGTGATGGTGATAAATGGCTATGAGGTTGTTGGAGGTCATATTTAATGAAGACACATGGTTATTTACGAACCAAAGACATAAGGAGGAAAATCAGCAGAAAAAGGGGCATCATGTCAGCATACTCAACAGTTCAGCCCAAATTCTCTTCTCTTCTTTCATCTACATCTATCTTTTCAGTTAGATTTCAATTTGATATGGTTTTAATGTCCTATGACACCTATGTAATGTTAGGAGTAGTGTTTCCTTATTTCTAGAAGAGATGGAGTTTGTACCTCTCTTTCTATATATACCATTTCAATGTTCGATTTTGGTCTACCTAAAGACTTAATATAATAAAGAAAAACCTTTTTTCACTTCATGCTGCAGGATTTTGTGACTCAAGAACTATCCAATGTATGGTGTGTTTCCCTCTTTGTTAATTTATTCTAATTTATGAGTTGTAGCAACTAGTACGCTGTGAATAAGAAACTGTTAGAGGATTAAATAGTAAATTATCTTCTTTCCAGATTCCTGCAAATCATATATATGTTGTAGAACATGTTAGTGAAGATTTTATAAAGGATTTATGAAACACTTTATGCATGTAATCTACTTTCTGAATGTTTTTTACTTTACATAATACAGAGTTTGTGTAAAAATCCAATATTATAGTTGTGTGACTGATTTAGGATATGAATATTTCTTATAGTAAGTACCAACTATCCATCTCCTTTCATTTTTTATACTCTTCTCCCTATACTACCAATTTACCCATACAATTTATACTTTCCAAATGCACGAAAGTCTTAAAGAATAAAAATAATTTCAGACTCTTTGAGAAGCCTTCCCACCACTCAAAACTTTTAAATTTGAAATGAGCTATGATGTGTAAGGCTTACTCCTTTTGCAGTCAAGGAGTGACTTCTTGCACTAACAAAAATAATGGAACACAAAATAGTTCATTAATATCCTTGTAGATTTCCGGATGCGGATGCTTAATGGGTTTGACAGGACATATGTCCCTGGCCACCTCCCAAAGCGCTTCGCATGGGGTGGCCACATGGCCCCCCATGGCGCCATTAATACTGTCATCAATACGCATTGGCTCAGAGCAATTACTCTACAGCGCCGACTCTTTCTCCCTCTTGGTCTGAACAGTTGACACAATATGAATGATATCTCGAGCTCTCCAGAACATTCAGGCCCTGTCAGTCAATCTTTGCAGCCCTTTCGCAGTGTTTTCCCTGAGGATTGTGCAATGCCTTGTGCCCGCACAATCACTGGACGACGATGCTCGTTGCTCAGTTGCATGGAAACTATCCCTAGATATCATTATTCGCATAGCAACTTCTGTCTTTCCAATTCCAATTTGCAGGTCTCTCCCAGCGCTCACTGTGGTTTAGCCCCTGTTCAAGTTTCGCCCTCCTGTCCGTTTCCTGTTCACGCTGCTGCGAATACTATGCCCAGGCTTAGGAAACGTATGACATCCCGACGAGTAGCTACTCGTGGAAGGTCTGCGAGTGAACGACCATCTATCAGTTCTGGCGAAGATCCCTTCCCTTAGCAAACTGAAAGGCGGCATGCTCAGGACCACACTGTCCCTCCTGGCCATGCCCAAGGCAACCATCCCTCTGCTCCTACTCTGGCCATGCCCCCGAGCCCTGCTTTCTCTGTCCCTCATCACTCTGGCAGCCACATTCTGAGGCAAACCTCGCAAAGAGCCGAGCTTCACTTTGACAGTGCCTTCAATCGCCCCACCATCACTGCCTACATTACTATAACCCTGCGTGAAGAATCCTCCATTTATTCTCCTCCGGTGTCTGAACCTACGCCTTCTCCTCTCGATCCCATCCCCAACCCTGCTGCTATTCCCACTGCAGGTCCAGGCGACCCCCTTGTTACTGCTTCTCCCTCCCTGGAACAGCTTCACATGCAGGTGGAAGCGAACCTTTTAGGCAGAGAAGAAGCTCAGAGCGCTGATGAGGATCCTGAGGACCAATATGGCTGTCGCATTGAGGAGGAGCTGCCTGTTCCAACCCACATGCATTGACTCTGCTATGTCTAGGCTCAGTATGGTTTCTTCACTTGAATTTTTTGCAAGAAAGACTGATTTTTTTGTTGCCTACAGCAGCAAAAGCTGCATGCTAGTACTGTCTTTCTATAGTTTTTTTATGCTGAATGTAATAGACTCTCCACCGGTTTCCCATCTAAAGGGCGGTGTAACTACTTCTAAAGGAACTGGTTTCCCACTCTGGGTAGTTCGTCATATGGATAGAACTTGGACTTCAAGCCCGGTTTCAGGCTACCATAGCTGAACCGTGGCAGTTTTGTAACTTTATGTTTATATAATAGAATTAGCACAATTTAGCAAAAAATAATAATATCCTTGTAGATAAGAAAGTGTTAGAAAATAATATCTAGGAAATTAAACAATTGATCATTCAGGAAGGAAGCTTTGAGGACTTAATTTGAGAGGAGGGATAATACACAAGTGGGAATAGATACATAAGAAGGAAGAAAAATTATGGAGATAAAAATCCCCAATCTGATGGCTTTAAAAAAGAGAACATAATACTAATTTTTTTCATAAATAAATGATTCAACATCACCATCATAACTACATATTTTCAATGCAATCAAGAGGAGGAAAATGTCTACTATAGCAGAATTATGGAGATAGAATAAGAGGTGATATCATTTTACCAAGGAATTCTCACAAAATCTAACACAAAATGAGCATCAACAATAAATCAGATCACATCTCACATTCCAAGACTCATTATCCCTGAGCAGAATGGATCCCTAATGAGGGAGACATTCATGGAAAAAGTAGAAGAGATACTGATATATTTTCCCAACAACAAAGCTCCAAGGTTGGATGGATTCATTATGGAATTCTTCAAGGCTTGCTGATATTTTCTTAGTGAGAATATTCATGCTCTTTTAAAGGAATATCAATAATTAAATCAGTTATGGTCTGGACTTAATGCCCCATTCCTTATGTTGATTCTCTAGAAAAAAAAATTGAAGACCATATTGGTTTCTGGGAAATTGAACTATGTTAAATAGTCCTTAATATTATCTATATGGTGATTGTTAAATTCATCAAACCCCTCCTCAACTAACTTATTTCTATAGAAAAAACTAGTTTTTTAGAGGGCCAAAAAATATTATATGGGGAAGTCACATCCCATGAGGTTATAGATACTCTTAGGGAAAATAAAAAGGAATGCTTGATTATCAATCTTGACCTTTATAAGGCTTATGAACAACTCAACTGGGATTACCTCCTCTAGGTACTTTAAAAATTTGGCTTCTCCCCTCCATATATTACATTGATTAAATCCCTCATATCCACACCTTTTTCTCTATTATGATAAATGGTTTTCCTTATAAGACTTTCTAGTTCTCGTAGGGGCTAAGGTAGGGTGACTCACTCACCCTTCCTTATTTATCCTTTATGTTGAAGGACTTGTTAGATACATAAAAACTACGAGGGCTAAAGGATCATGATCATGCACTAGTAATTTGTTGAAGACATCATGCTTTTTGGGATACCTACCTTACATGAATCCTGGTCACTCAAAGACACCAATGCTAGCTTTATGGACGGATCGAGGTTCTTGATTAATGACAATAAATCTAATATTTATTTCTTCAACACCAAAAAACTAGTTCATAGGCATCTTATAAGGACCTTAAATTTCCATATAAAGAGTCTTCTTAGATGTTATCTGGGGGTTCCATTGGTATTCAATTCTATAAACACCTCCTGCTAGAGAATCCCTATCCAAAAGATTTCAAATAAGCTATAAAGTTGAACCTTCTCATTATTGAACCTAGCGAGGAGATTATTTCAAACTAAATATGTCATATGGGCTCTGTCAATCCATGAAATATTTGTCCTCCTCATTCCAAAGTTCATATATAAGGCTATCACAATGAAACTATAGAGTTTTCATGGAGAAAATTGAAGTACATAAATAAATCAGTTTTTATACAATTGGAAAAAATTAGATTACCTAAATTAGATGTAAATTTGGGAGTTAGAGACCTAGAAATAATAATAGGCTAGTTGGAGAAAATTTGTGGTGGAAATGGATACAAGGGGGAAAGGAAACATGGAAAGGAATAAAGGAAAAAAAATATAGTCAACAGACTTCACAGGTAAAGAAATTTTGAGCTAGGTTATACTCAATAGGATCATTGATTAGGAACCATGCCGAGGCTTACAATAACCAGATACAATATCATGCTTTTTGGGAAATTTGAAATGGAAGAACAACCCTACTTTTGGAGAAGCATGGAAACAACTCCCATATTTATGAAACTAGGAAGAACTTAGATATCTACATGAGCACATTAAGGAACAAGGGGATATAATAGTGAAAAATTATTAAAAAGACAACCATTCCACTACCAAATGGAATGAGTGGAAAACCTAGACATATTGGCCAGATAGTCAAGCAACGAACTCATGGAATATATTAGACCGGGAACTAAAACAAAGGAAATTGCAAGTGGCTCAGTATTCAAATAAATTGCAATGGTGGTATAAATATCATGGGAATTGTACTCACAAGGAAGCTTATTCCATTATTGTTTGTGATCAAAATTTCCCTAGGGAACCCATATGGTGTAAAATATGGAGGCTTAGTTGGTGGCCAAAAATAACTCAATTACTATGTATCATTGGTAGAAGGAAAATCCTCACATGGGACCACATTCACAGGAAAGGATTTAAGTGACCTTATATGTCCCCATTATTAACACTATAGGAGGGAAAAATGGGGCATATCTTAAACACAATTCCTTTTACAGAATATATTTGGCTAAGGATAATGTTGTTATTTATACATTTGTACTAATTAATCAATACTACACATCAGAATTTAGAGAAATGGTGTTTATCCCTATTCATTATCCCAGTGGTAAGTATATCATAGTCCATATCCTTAGGATTTGTACTTTGGATAGTTTGGAAGGAATGTAGCTAGAAATTTTTCTAAGAAAGTGGGGATCCACCACCTCAATTTGGAAAATTATCAAAAAAAAGTCAAGGAGAAAATTCTTAGTGAACTTTGGCATCTTGACAATTAGAAAGTAACACCTCATGAAACCAAAATATTGAACATGCTAGAAATCACATCATCCATGCTAATTCTAGGCACTGCTTGAGCTATCAATCCTTTAACTTCCTCCCCAAGCCATTTTACACTGCCTCCATGGGGCTTCATTAAGCTAAATGTTGATGGGGCTTCTAAAGGGAACCCATACCGTGATATTTTTAGCGATGTATTCATAGATTGGACTAGAATGGAATTAAAAGTTTATGCAAGTACTTGTGTTCAACTAGTAACAACATGTTTGAGTTCCTAGCCTTTGAGAGAGGTCTACAAATTGCATTAGAAGTGGGATTCACAAATATACATAGTGGCAGGAACTCATAAATGGCTATTTCCATTGCACAAAATTTGATTAATGGAGTCCCTATCAGCAAACTACTAAATATTTTGAGATTAGAAGAAATATAATATTTATTTACTCAACACAAAAAATATAGTTCAAAGGAATCTTGTAAGGACCTTAAATTTCCATATTGGGAGTATTCCTGGACATTATCTATGGGTTCCATTGGTATCCAATTCTCTAAGCAACACTTTCTAGAAAATCCTTCTTCAAAATATTGCAGATAAGCTAGAAACTTGTACCTTCTCATTATTGAATATGGCATGGAGAGTAGTTTTGACTAAATATGTCATATGGGCTCTTTCCATCCATGAAATATTAGTCCCGCTCACTCCAAAGCTCATATATAAGTCTCTCATAATGAAAAAGTAGAGTTCTCCTGGAGCATACTGAAGGAGATAAATAAATGGCCTTTGATAACATCAGAGGAACTTATCTTACATACATTAGATGGAAATTTGGGATGATAACAACAAGTTTCCACCCTCTTTTTAAAACTATATAAACATGAAAAATGAGTCGAGTTAGACCGTCATAAGACTCGTTAAAACATCAAACAATGATGGAATCATTGAACATGAAGTGACCGAACCACTCCTTCTCAAGGTTCTTTAAAGATACTCAGAGGGATTCATCCAAAGGATGAACTTACAGATCAAGCATATGTTACCCTCCTCAATATTGTTAAAAAATAAAGAGGTAATGGCCAGAAATGATTGGGGAAATTTGGGAAATGGGATATTCCACCTATTAATGACAGTGAGTCGCTCTTAAACATGACACTCTTCCACTTCATCTTTTTGGTTTTTGGGTTGGGGAATATGCTTGTCTTTTGGTTCATAATACTATTACAAAGCCTCTTCTTTTGGTTTTGGGTCAATGCTGCCAACTCCATTCAGTGTCTCCAATGTCTTTAAGAGAAGTCCATCAGTTCATCTATGATATGATACCCTTAAGCCTACATTCATGTCTACCATTCATGAACTAGTTCCACATCAACGTCATTCTGTCTCAAGTCATGATACTAGTTTCGTGTCGTTGATGGGGATACACCAAGGCCCTACTGCGATGGGTCACTTCCTTTTGACATCAACTCATTATCCAAGAATTTGACTTAGAATCTATCCTTTTGGTACCTTGGAACTTATATACATCAATGACAAGTTTCCTCACTCCGGGCGACATGTTTATATCATTGGCCTTAGACCGAAAGATTCTGTATGGTGTTTGACCTCAACTCATTTATTCACACCATAGAGATTGTATTGTTGTACCTTGAGATCCATTAACATTGTTGGTGGTTTCTCTCATGTTTGTTAATGACTTACATCATTTTCTAATAATGATATGGTGTCTCCCATGTTCTACTTCAACTCACTAATTCACATGGTTAGACTTGTACATTGGATGATTGAGTGAATGAGATAGAATACCCCAGATCTAGTTCCATCCATCCATGCTGTGATTTCAGGATTAATGCAAGATTACAAAGCATGATGGCTATGATCATACAGTCATCCAAGCATGGATATACATTTTTTTCATTAGTGGATATGAATTATTTATCATTGTACATGTAATGTTAGCTTATCTGTTGAGCATGGGTATGCCTCCCTCAAAAAATACATCACGATACAAATTTATTGTAGTAGATGATGATACGACCAGTTTTTCTTGATTAAAACTTGACACAAGGTAAAGCACTTTAGTAATTAGTTGTCATTTCTGACTTTGCGCTTTAGAGGGCAATTTGTTATAATCCATTTTGTCGCATCTAGCCAATAGGCCCCTAAACTGGATCAATCATCATCCATGAACACTTTGTCATCATCCCTACATAAATCCCTAAGCATGAGTCTCCCAAATCCCTGAATTTATGACCTTGATTGCTTTATTATAGTACTTTTAAGGCCCAGTGCACCCTGGCCCTTTCAGGAACTAGGTTCAGCAACAATTTTCTTAGTTCTGCACCTCCTCTAATCAGAGTAGGTTTTCCCTTGTTGGGGATGCACTAATTCTATAAATTTAAGGAAAATAAAAAGAATATTGAAGCTTCCTCTTTTAGAAGCTTCCAAGAGTTGTTACAACCATTTAATTTGGATAGTAAATTTGAAGCCTATCTCATCCTACCTTGGAGATTTCACCTCTTATCCCTTGATCTCATCCTCCCATAAAGAGTGGATCTCAGGCCTAGATTTGTAAATGGATAAGAATTCCTAAAATACCATCTTATCCTATATATTAACTGCCATCCACAGCTAGGGGTTGGATTTTGGGGACCTATGATGCTCTCATGTTGTTCCCTTGAATCCAAGAGAGTCATCATCTTCATGCATTAGGGTAACATTGAGGTGTGTTTTGTGGCAAGGAAAGACAATTTAACTTGGGGAGATATCTACAAGATCAAATTCCACTTTTGGTTTTAAACTCTCTCCTTTCATATTAATACAAAGAGTATACCATTTTCCTATATGTGTTATGTTATGTTTACATTCATATATTTGAATGCTATGCCGATCCATTGAATATAGTGATTTGATAATGACATATAGATGTCGTAGATATTTGGCCTATGTTAATTGTTTGTGCAGGTTCTAATTATAGCGAATTAAGCTACAGTTGGAACTTACAAGCCAAGAGGAGAGAATAAATTGCGACAGATAACACGTAAGCATCTTTCCATTATACAATTTCTAAGGAGAACTTTATAGCCTTTGCTTTCTGTTGTTCTAGACTAGACCACTAGGTCTAAGGAAGATACTTCTATCTGTAGTCGTAGATTCTGTATAACACCAACCATTTCATTTTCTCCAAAATTTATTAAATATATCCAAAACTTATTTCTCTTAATTTTATTTAGCTAAATATATATATTAAATACCAAAATTGCAAAATTGGGAATTTCCATGTCAAAATTTTAATTGGGATATGTCATCCACTTTTTTAAATTCTTTTCAAACTTGTATACTAACCATCTCTAATCCTTTATTTGATAGCCTATTACCTTTATGAAGAAACCAAGTTAAGAAAATCTCGTGGAGAGAGGCATGACTCTCATGTTGAACATCTATGAGATGATCTCCTGTGAACAGTCTAAGTCCTCTTACAACTCAATGAAGTAGGACTTTTCACGACTGGTCACCAAATATGTTTCCTTACTAAAAATGTGAATGAGATTATAATAAATTCTCCATTCTTGAATGAGAGCACAAAATAAAATCAAAACATCATCAAAAAAGAAGATATATGTGAGAGAGGTATTTCGAGAAACCTTTATGCCCAATATGTTTCCATTTTTCTTCTCCCCCATAGTCATACAACACAAACTTTTTATAACAATGAGGAACAAGAGGTGGGAAAGAGAAAAACCTTATCTTAGCCCCTTGAAAACCTTAAAAAAATTTGTGGGAATTCCATTTATAATGACAATGAAATGTACATAAGTTACACAACCTATGGTTCACTCGACCACCTCATATGAAAGACCCATTCTGTGGAGTGCTAACCTCAAGAAATTCCAGTTGACATAATCATATGATTTTACCAAATCAAGCTTCAAGATGAGAGCCTCTAAGTGTTTGGTTTTGACCGAAGGGAGACACTCTTGAGCCACTACTATAGTGTCATGCATTTGCCCATTCTTTAAAAATTTACATTGTTCCAATGAGAGATGTTCAAACATATAGTCTCTAAGCCAATTTGTAATAATGTTTGATATCGATTTATAGAGGAGATTACAAAGTGAGATGGGATGGAAATATTTGAATAAGGTAGGCTTATATGACTTAGGGATGAGTGCAATAAAAGTGGAATTAAGGACATCTGAAACCTTCTCAGAGAAAACCTAGAGTCCTCCACTAGCCGTAGAAGGTGACATCCCATCAGCTCAAAGAAGAAGAGGACGAGCTCCATTGTACACCTAGCCAAACCTAGGCTCTTGTCCCTCGCAAAATATTTTAATACACTCTCTACACTCTCTACTATAGCTAAAGTAACCTCCCTACCAATGTTAGCATAATTCTACTTGCTAAAGATTTCCAGTCAGGAATTCAAATCTAATTGCAAGTCATTACGCACTCCTTCCAATGCGTTGTAATGTTTCTTGAAATATTCCAATGCTTCTGTTTATTATTGTCAGTCGTTACTGCCAAATTTGGAGGTACGTTGCACATAAGCAACTGATAAGCCATAACTCGGAAACTAGGTCGTGACCAAAAGTGGTGTATGCCATCCAAATTTAGCTGTCGTCAATTTGGCGTTTTTTTATTAACCTTGCTTCCATCATGTATGTACTATCTCCAACGTCCAGTCTTTGCGGTTACGAATCTTAGATGTTTGTTCCACCAACTTTATGATGTTTGAACGATGACATCATTCCAATGACGTGTTATCGAGGACGTTTGAGTGGGAGCAGGGCAACAACCGGCACGTCTATTTTATTGAAAGTATATGTGGCATCTTCCCGTTCATATTCTCCCGAATCATAGTAAATTAGTAATTATTGAAATAATTTTTTCTCACTAGTCAAAGATTTTTCACCCCTGGGTAAAAACCGCGGTATAAAGTAAATATCAAATTGTTTAGAGGTTATCTTGGCCATGATTGAGGAGTAAAATAAGGTCAATTGGATGCATGATGAGACTGATTTCAATTATTATTTTTAATTATGAGAATCTGTAATTTATTTGAGTGATTTAGGTTAAGTCAAAAAATCAAAGGGTTGTTAATATAACTCAATAGTATATTTAATAGTTTGGAAGTTAAATATTTCAAGGAGTGTTTATTTTTCTAACCTTAATACAATAAAGTTAACAAATTATTTATCGAAATTAAATTTAGGTGGGAAGGAAAACAAATTGTCAAGGTATCATTTTTTTTTCTTCTTGAAAGTAGATATCACTTTGTAAGGTCCTTACTAAATTTGTCCTAACTACACTTGTAAAACTTGATTTTTATCTCTTATACATTTTGTCAAACACTTTACACATAAACATTTCTTCAAATAATTTGTATACCCAAGGTTCTTAGCCAAGAATAATTATCTCTTATTTGGTTTGATATATATAATATTTGAATTTTATAATTTACATAATATTTATTAATTTCACTAAACAAACTAACTAATTTATGATCAATATAATTAAAACCTTTCATGATTAAACTTATAAAAATATTGAAATTCCTAGGCAGAAGCATGTGGTGTCACATTTCCCTGGTGCATTCAAGCTTTGGCGAAGCCCAATGCCCACCTACCAGTTCAATAAATAAAATAAAAATAAATAGACATTGGGTTCTGTGATTATTATTTGTATAAATACTTTAATTCAATGTCAATCTTGGAAGTCTTTCTTTGGATACATCTCCTGACCAGGCCTAGAATTTCAAATCCATTCTACTTGTCAAATGGAAATTTGTTGATGTTTTTGCATTTTTCATGCCTTTCATGTTACTTTCTACCTAAATTTGTAAGTGTCGACCTCCTCTTATCCTGAAACTCTCTTTCAACTACTCATGCATCTAAAATTTCATTAATCTCCCTCTTAGAGTGTATGTGTTTTGATACCTTGCTCTGATCTAAATAAAATAAGCACAAAATTCTTCACGTTTGATATAATATATTAAAATTTCTACAAATAAAATTGTTTATATAGGGTTTTTTGAATTATTGTGATATCCAACTTATTCCAAAATTAGGAAGATAAGTTTAAATAATATCTCAACTATATCTAACAAACACAATTAAAATTTAACTATCTAGTTATAACATTAATGGAAGTTTTAACTTCAAAAAGTTAGAGCTCCCATCAATTATAGCTCCAAAGAACATTCATCACCCTAAATTAGGATCAAGAAAAATGTAATAAACAAAGTTTTTTTTCATAAAAGTTCATAGTCCCTTCATAGTTCCTTAGTCAAAGTTCTTGTTGGCTAGGAACTCTAACAAATATTTTTGGCGAAATGTAGATAATTGTTCCTATTGTAAAAGAGTTTGTGACAAAGAAGAACTTTGACCAAGCTCATATCTTTGTGCTTTCTTTTTGAGTTTTTGTTAATGAGAAGTCATGCTAGTGATAACTGCAAGTAACTTTCATAGATAATTAGTTGACCAAGGAACTATGACTAACTAACTATGATTTTTTTGTTCCCTAGTTGATCTAAGTTGTCCTATTGATGTTGGGTCTAGTTGATTAAGATTCATGTTGAACTCTAAATATCAAAAGGATGGAGAACTATAATAGATAGGAACTCTGATAAAGAAACTGCAAATACGAATTATGTTAAACATGAGACATACCATATGTTAATTGCATTATGTCAATACAGGTTTTATATATATATATATATATATATATATATATATATATATATATATATATATATATTTGACACTCACATAAGTTATATAAATAAAGCATAATTTATTTCAAATTTTAAAAAATGAAATATGAATAACACTTCTAAAAGTAAGAAGATATAGAAAAAAAAATTGCATAAGTCATAAACCATATCAATATCAACTATATAGTAGGTGAATTTTTATTGTGTAATTAACATATTTTATATATCATGGTTAACCTAAATTTATAAAATCTAAAATCAAATTAACCATAATTTGAAAGATATATCAAATTTTACCATATTAACTACTTTTAGCTTTGCACATTCTAATTTTGAATATTTACTATTTTTCTTTTACAAATTTGAATGTTATATATTGAATAACTTTTCATCCTAAAATAAATTATTTTCTTTAATATATATCAATTTTATTATATTATTTTTAAAATAATTTGAATTTTCATTTGAATAATTTAATGTATTAAATGTTAAATAACCATAGTTGGGATTTCCCAAAAAAGAGAAAAGACTCAAAAGACTTAAAAGATGCAAGAGGAACAAAACCGAACTTTAATATTAACCATAGTTAGGATTTCCCAAAAAGAGAAAAGACTCAAAATACTTAAAATATGAAAGAGGAACAAAACCAAAATTTAATATAGGGCTCACAATAAAATGAGTTCATGAAACAACCACCTAACAAAGCTATCATAACCATACTCTCAGGCTACTCTCAGGCTTGCATTGGAATGAAATATAATATTGGACACATTATACTAGTTTTGGCTAATGTTAGGAAAAATAATAGAAGAATATATACTACCTTCATGGAAGCTAACATTGTATCAACAAAAACAATGACATCATGCATGCCCATTCCACTTCCATGAGAAAAAACATTGAGTTTATTGTTTAGTGTCTGCCTTTTTTTAGGTCACTCACCTGCCAACAACCAAACATGACCTCAAAAAGATAAATATTGAAAAAAGACAAATTTAATGACATAAATGAACTCGAGATTTCTAACATATGTAGAGAGCACCACAAAACACTAAATCAAACCTACTGTATAGGCTGAAATGCTTTTTTAAGCTTGATTTATAATCAAATGGGATAAAAAAATAATGCAAAGCAAACTTACATTTTATGTTAAAAAAAAACATAAGAACACACTATTTTCTTCTTATTTTGTACTCGAAGAGCGACTCCTCCTAAAAGAAAGTGAGATGAGATTATGCTTCGGCAATTGAGTGATAGCAGGGCCAAAACCATAGAAACTTAACATAGACATTAAGAAGCACTGAATAAGGAGAGAGTGACCTTTAGGTTGAATAATTTTCTCTATAGATTTAAATGTCAATGGTATTTCTCCCTGTACGTTGAAACCCTCCAGTTTTAACAAGTTTTTTTTAATTAAAAACAATACAAATTGTTTTAACCCTCCAAAACCAAAACATGTAACAACCCAAACAAATCCACTTGGACTATTATATACATCATGTTTATAGATAAACATTAGTGAAGTTGGGTATGACAGATCAATTTTACAGAGAAAGAAAAAGAGAATTAGATAATGTGAACATATCTTAATAGAGGCGAGGCCTATAACGGTGAGGCATCACCCATATTTAGCCCATATTTAGCGACATCAAATATATACTATTTTTTAAATCCACATCGAAAAACATTGAGTTTATTGTTCATCTTCTTTATGCTCGATGTCACTTACCTGCAAAAAAATCAATAAGAGACCTCAAAGAGATAAATATCCAAATAAATAATGGTGAGGATACTTCGAGGAACGAGGGTATTAATGTATTTTAAATGAAACAATAATAATTTTGTTTTACGGACTGCACAAATTCACCTTCGGATTGATTAAAAGGTAACTCTGCCTGAGGATTTTCATTAACTGTGGTTATAGCTAGGGTTTGACCTTTGTCAATTCGTAGGGTTTTTTTCACCCTATCACGACCTTCATTGCATTATTTCGTTTTTTCGGAGGGTTTCCTTGAAGCTTGGCTTTGTGTCAGCGACGTCCCTTACCTGGCTATGCAATGCACGTTACCCTTGTTACTGTAAGAGTAACCATGTTCTGGTTCTCCATTATAGTTGGTTTGTGTTTGGAGTATGATGCCCTTCATCCGTATGTTCTTATGTATTTGGATTCACTGCTTTGCTGGTAATTTCACAGGGTTCTTCCCATTGTTACTTTCATACTTTCTAACAGAATTTTGTTCTTAGTTGAACTAGGTATGCCATTTTTCTGAGGTTGGGTTTGACTTCTACAGGTTTTTACACCTCTATGGCGCTTTTGGAACCCTCTGCATAGGTAATAATGTCAATTTCTGATTATAAATTTGAACCCCTTTCTCTGTTCTTCTAACCCTCTCTACTACATTCAACAGTTGGCTTAATTTGGCCTTCCGCGGTGGTTTCGAGCTCACTGACTCCTTACTATGATAGATTGAATCTTCCTTCAGGTATTTGGGGCTTTTGTCCCTCTTTTACAGTTCTTTTCTTCCTTCGATAAATAGTTTTCTTATTTGTTGTTGTATTGTTGTTGTAGGTTCTAGAAATTTGTGGAAGTCTCTGGGCAGTCTTGCTTTCTTCGTGGATGCAACTGATATAGGGTAGGGTCTTTCCTGTCTATCTTGCGGTGTCTGTAATTTGTAGGGTTTAATACAAGAATCTCATAAGGGTCTTCCTTTTGCTGTAGTCATTGCATTCTTTCTCTGTACTTATCATTTCATGGCCTTCTCAAGTAAGGGTTTGATTCTTCTTGTTGATATGCTTATTCTAGGTTGGTGTCAGAGGTCCCTTGTATCGAGGTTTTGAACCTTTGCCATTGTAATATCGTTTCGAGGGTGTGGACGATTTAGACCCACATGATGGTTGTATAATTTGGGTGTTTCTCGACGAGGGCCACACTGTCTTGTTTCTAGGATTTTGGTGTTTATATATTTAAGATTGAAACATAAAAAAAAAATAGTGTTGAATATTTTCTTTGATGTAAAAATGTACTTGATAAACAGGAATTATACCTGTATGTTCGTATGTCAAATGCTTTGTCTTCAGTAGTTTAACAGTAGTTGTTTCTTTAATGTTCAATATTGATGAGCTTTCCAACTCGTTCTTTTTCTTGTTCAATCGTATTTACTGAGAGTTTTTTCACATGAAGTTCATCATTTATATACTACACAGTGCTATGATCATACACAGATTTGTAATCTTAAAAAATTAACGAATTCAACAGTTGCTAGCCAAATGCACACACACAGTTTTTTCTTGTAAATATTACTTTTGTTTTCTTCTTTTCCTCCTGGATGGCAGAACCATGACTTTGTGGTTTTGGGTTTTGGCTTTAAGCATTTCCAAAATTACAGACAGTTGGGAAACTGCTTTTCATTTTCATAACAAATTGTGAACCAATTATTCAACTAATTTCTATCCTACTGGAACTAAATATTCAACTAATTCTAAGCTATTGTTATTTGAGTCTTGTAAATTTTATTTGGCTCTGCTAGCCCAACAAATTAAAACAAGATAATTAAAAGTAGAAAAGAAAACTAACAACTCCAGCTGTAACCTTTCAGTTGGATGCTTTTGCATCAGACTCCTGGGGTAGATTAAATTCATGGCTCTTTTCCATGAGATCCTCAATAGAATACCCCACATTCTGAATTTGGGTAGAGTCCAACCAAGAACAACCCTCTAGAGGATGGTACTTCCATTTGACCAGGTATTCTAAATACTCCTTGTTGCATGTTTTTATAGCCACCTGTGTATCCAAAATTCATTCAATTTCCAAAGGCTTTGCTGGAGGAATTTGCTTTATCCAACCTTCTTCCTTTCCTTAGATGTCCTGTGTTCGTCTCTTCGAACTTTCTTCGTCATCAATAGAAATGTATGGATATAGGTCTGCCACATTAAAAATGGACGAGATTCCTATACTGGGGGGTAACTGCAATTCATAGGCATTTGCAGAAAACTTCCGAAGGATTCAGCAAGGTCCAATATTTTTCATATTCAACTTGTTTTATTTGCCTTTTGGAAACCTTTCCTTGTGCAAATGTGCAAGTACTAATTCTCCTACTTCAAATTGTACCTCCTGTCTCTTCAGATATTCTAGCTGCTTATATTTCTGGCTGTTGTCCTATAGTTTTAGCTTGACCTGTTCATGTAGATCGTTGATTGCTTTTGAAAAATCTTCATCATCGGCACTCCTGTGTTCTAATTGACCCAAATCCCACAATTCAAATACTCCTCATGGGTGAATTCCATAGGGGATTTTGAGAGGACTTCTATGCATACTTCTGTTGGGTGAGTCATTATAAGAAAACTTCGCTTGTGCAAGCACACGATTCCACTGTCTATAATTTTCACCAACTAGGCTCCTGAGTAAATTTCCTAGGCTTCTGTTCACAACTTCAATTTTCCCATATGCCTGTGGATGATAAGCAGAACTGAAATTTAATTTGGTGTCTAGCTTCTTCCATAATGTGCGCCAGAAATGGCCTGTGAATTTCACTTCTCTGTCTAAAATGTTATACTTCGGCAAGCCATGTAATCTGACTATGTCTGTAAAGAACAGGTATGTGACATGTGTGGCATCACTTGTCTTTCTACACTGAATGAAATGTGCCATTTTGGTGAAACGATCCACCACTACCATGATAGAGTAGAATCCCTATTGTGTCTTTGGTAGACCCAAGACAAAGTCCAAGTTGACTGAGTCCCATGGCCTACTCAGAATAGGTAAAGGTATATACAATCCTACATTTTGACTGCGCCCCTTGGCATGTTGACACACTTTACACCTTACCACAAATCTTTGCACATCTCTTCACATCTTCGGCCAGTAATAAAAATGACTTAACTGTTACAGGGTCTTATCTATGCCAAAATGTTCGGCCAAACCTCCACTGTGCTTTTCCTGGATTAAATTCTCTTGCATAGAGCATTCTGGGATACACAAGTGTCCCCCTTTGAACAGAAACCCCTCCTACATGTTATATTCCAATGATGGGATATTTTTTCTCAAAAGTGGGTTTTGGCAGGCTTCATAAGCTTCCTGAAAATTAGCATCCATTTCATATAAATCTCTGAGATGTTCAAATCCCAACACCTGTACTGTGATCTCTTGGAAAATCAAACTCCTCCTGCTCAGTGCATCCGCCAATTTTTTGGCCTGACCACTGATGTGTTTAAAAACAAAAGTAAAAATTTACAAATACTCCAACCACTTTGTTTTTTTATGATTCAGCTTATGTTGCTGCAGAATTTATTGCAACGCAGAATTGTTTGAAAACAAGAAAAATTCACTAGCTAAAAAATAATGTCTCCAATGCTTCAATGCTTGGATGACTGCATAAAATTCTTTGTCATATGATGAATATTTTTGCCTTGTCTCATTCAGTTTCTCACTGAAGTATGCTACTGGCTTATCTTCCTAGATGAGTACTTCTCCAATGGCTATCCCACTAGCATCACAACAAACTTGGAAAAATTCGTTTAAATATGGTAACTTTAGGATTGGTTTTTCTGTAATATTTTTCTTCAAAAAATAAAAACTCCTCTCAGTAGATTCTTTCCACCGAAAAGGCTAGTTTTCCTTCTTAATGGTATCCAACATTGGTGCACAAATTCCACTAAAATTCTTAATAAACTTTCGGTAAAAAGTTGCCAATCCGTGAAAACTTCTTACTTCAAACAAACTCTTGGGAGATGGCCAGCTAAATATAGCTGCAACCTTATCTGGGTCCATCTTTAATTCATTCTCATAAATTACAAAGCCTAAGTAAATTAACTCCTTCTTAAAAGAAGAACATTTTTTAAGATTGATCAACAACTTATTCTGCTATAATTTTTTTAACACATGCCTGACATGCCAAAAATGTTCCTCTTTAGTCTTAATGAAAATGAGTATATCATCCAAATATACTATCATAAATTTGCCAATTTATTCTTTCAACATCTCGCTCATCAATCGCATGAATGTGATGGGTGCATTACTCAACCCAAATGGCATAACCAACCACTCATACAAACCTTCATTTTTCTTAAATGTTGTCTTCCCCTCATCGCCCTCCCTAATCCTGATTTGGTGATAGCCGCTTTTCATATCTATCTTTGAAAAATACGTTGCTCCACTCAAGAAATCCATCATATCATTCATCCGGGGTAAAGGAAACCTATACCTAATGGTGATATTATTTATTGCTCGAGAATCAGTGCACATCCACCACTCACCTCCTTTCTTGGGAGCTAAAACAGTCAGAACAACACATGGACTTAAACTCTCCCGTATCAATCACTTACCCAACAAGTCCTATACTGGTTTTCTGATTTCCTCATTGTCCTTCAGACTCATCCATTACGCAGGCTTGTTTGGAAAACTAGCTCCTGGAATAAAATCAATATGGTGACTAATGCTTCGTTTTGGTGGTAATTTATCTGGTAGATCGTCTACCATGATATCACTAAACTCTTGCACCATGTCCTGTATTTATATGGGAAAATCAGTGATTTATGTATGCATTAATACTAATTTAGGCCTTCATATGACTGCATAATTTATCTCATCAACCTTCATCTATTGTAGAAAATCTTTCCCACCTAACAGTATTGTTTTTGTACCACTACTTTCTGAAACCTCTTCTTCTTTCATGGGAACTAGCGTATGCTTTATCCCATCCTTCACGAATCTGTAACAATTCTTCTCCCCGGCATGGAAAACCTTTCTATCATATTGCCATGGTCTGCCCAGCAGAATATGGCACACGTACATGGGCATGATATCACATGTATTTTTTTCCTTATACTTTCCAATATGAAACTCCACTTCACACTGCTCATCAACCAGTAGTTGGTGTCCATTCTATAACCATGAAAACTTATATGGAGTTGGGTGCTTCAGTTTCTTTAAACCCAATTTTCCACCATTTTAGTGGATACCAAGTTATCAGTGCTTCCACTATCTATAATCAACTTAAAATACTTTCCATGGGACTTGTACACAATTCGGATTAATGCTTTCCTCTACATTAGGTCAGCCACCTCCTTAGTTGGTTTCAATAGGACCTTGTTCACACCAATGCTTCTCCTGTTTCAGGCGAATTTTCCACTTCCTGTGGTGCTGCCTCTGCTTGTTCAAGTTGAGAAACCTATGCTCCCCTCTGTCTAGATGGTTCATTTTCAGGACATTCAAAATAATTGTGTCCCCATTTGTGACACTTGTAACATTGATAAGCATTTCCTCTACCTCTGTCACTACCTCTTCCCTACTGGTATGGCCTTCCACCTTTGGTGTTACCTTCCTTCTCAGCTTGTCATAAAATATTTGAACTGTTGCCCTCTTCATTGTTGTTAGTAGTTCTACCTCTACCATAGGACTGTCCTCTTCCTCTACTGAATCCACATCCTCTTCTTGCATTTTGATTCCTAGAAATCCTCTCTTCCACCTTCAAAGCACACTGGTATGCTTCCTCTATTGATTTCGGTGAAAGCATACTAATATCGTCCAAAATTTCCATCCGAAGACCATTCACATATCTAATTTTCTTTTCAGGGGTGTCTTCAACATAACCACCCCTCAAATTCAATTTATAAAATTCCTCTATATATTCTTTGACAGTCATAGTTCTCTGTCTCAAATTTTGCACTTGCCTGTAAAGGGAAATTTGGTAATCTTGAGGCAAGAATTTACTTTTCATCTTAGCCACCATCCTGTCCCAACTTCTAATCAAAGGATTGCTCAGTCTCCTTCTTTCTACCTGAACATTATCCCACCATAGTGTTGCATGTCCTTTCATTTTAGTGACAACAAACTTGATTTTCCTGTCCTCACTAATTTCTTCATACTCAACGTATTTATCTAACTCACTTATCCATTTCATCAATGTCTTTGTGGATAAAATTCCATCGTAATTGGAGAGCTCTGGTCTTGGATTACTACTAGCCATCAAAATAGATTTTAGTAATTTAATATTTGGGGGCTCATCCCCTGCTTCTTCTGCTTGCGCCCCTGTATCTTCTTCACTATCATCTCCTTCAGGATCCCTATGCCTTCCTCCTTCCACTGCTGCCAAATGTGCTGATAGTACTTGAAGTTCTTCTCACAGTTCTTCATCTTCTCCTCTCCTTGCAACTCTTTCTCAACCTCTTCTTCCTGCGGCAGCTCTTCCACGACCCCTTCTTCCTACTTCCATCTTTTCTTAGGAAGAAGAACTAGCTGTGATACCACAAACTGGTGGGGATAATTCAAGGAGTGAGGGTATTAATGTATTTTAAATGAAAAAATAATAATTTTGTTTTATGGACTGCACAACTTCACCTTCGGATTAATTAAAAGGTAACTTTGCCTGGGGATTTGCATTAACTGTGGTTATAGCCGGGGTTTGACCTTTGTCAATTCGTAGGGTTTTTTTCACCCTGTCACAATATTCATCACATTATTTTGTTTTTTCGGAGGGTTTTCATGAAGCTTGGCTTTGCGTCGATGCGTCCCTTACCTAGCTATGCAATGCATGTTATCCTTGTTACTGTAAGAGTAAGCATGCTTTGGTTCTCCGTTATATCTAGTGCGTGTTTGGAGTATGATGCCCTTCGTCCGTCTATTCTTTTGTATTTGGATTCGATGCTTTGATGGTAATTTCATAGGGTTCTTCCCATTGTCACTTTCATACTTTCTAACAGAGTTTCATTCTTAGTTGAACTGGGTATGCCATTTTTCTGAGGACATGTTTGACTTCTACAGGTCTCTACACCTCTGTGGTACTCTCGGAACCCTCCACATAGGTAATAATGTCAATTTCCAATTATAAATATGAACCCTTTTCTCCGTTCTTCTAACACTCTATGCTACATTCAACAGTTGGCTTAATTTGGCCTTCCACGGTGGTTTCAAGCTCACTAAATCCTTACTGTGACAGACTGCATCTTCCTTCAGGTATTTGGGACTTTTGTCCCTCTTTTACAGTTCTTTGCTTCCTTCAATAAATAGTTTGCTTATTCATTTTTGTATTGTTGTTGTAGGTTATGGAACTTGGTGGACGTCTCCCAACAATATTGCTTTCTTCATGGCTACAACTAAAACAGGGTAGGGTCTTTCCTATCTATCTTCCAGTGTCTGTAATTTGTAGGGTTTAATACAACAAGCCCATAAGGGTCTTGCTTTTGCTGTAGTCATTGTGTTCTTTCTTTGTACTTATCGTTTCATAGCCTTCTCAAGTAAGGGTCTAATTCTGCTTGTCGATATGTTTATTCTAGGTTGGTGTCAGACATCCCTTGTATCAGGGCTTTGAAACTTTGTCGTTGTAATATTGTTTCGAGGGTGTGGACGATTTAGACCCACATGATGGTTGTATAATTTGAGGGTTTCCCTACGAGGGCCACACTGTCTTGTTTCTAGGATTTCAGTGTTTATATATTTAAGGTTGAAACATAAAAAAATGCAGTGTTGACTATTTGCTTTGATGTAAAAATGTACTTGATAAACATGACTTATACTTGTATGTTTGTCTGTCGAATGCTTTGTCTTCAGTAGTTTAACAGTATTTGTTTCTTTAATTTTCAATATTGATGATCTTTATGACTCGTTTTTGCTCTTGTTCAATCATATTTACTGAGGGTTCTTTCACAGGAAGTTCATCATTTATATACTACACAGTGCTATGATCATACACAGATTTGTAATCTTAAAAAAATTAACGAATTCAACAGTTTCTAGCCAAATGCACACACATATATTTTTCTTGTAGATATTACTTTTGTTTTCTTCTTTTCCTCTTGGATGGCAGAACCTTGATTTCGTGGTTTTGGTTTGGCTTTAAGTCTTTCCGAAATTACACATAGTTGGGAAACTGCATTTCAATTTCATAACAAATTGTGAACCAATTATTCAACTAATTCCTATCCTACTAGAACTAAATATTCAAATAATTCTAAGCTTTTGTTATTCGAGTGTTGTAAATTTTATTTGGCTGTGTCAACCCAGTATCTTAAAACAAGATAATTAAAAATAGAAAATAAAATTAATAGCTCCAGTTGTAACCTTTCAGTTGGATGCTCCTGCATCAAATAATAAGTTATTTAATGAACTCAACCTCTCTCAAGATAGAATAAAGCACTGCATAACACAAAATTATCGATTTAAATATAAAATTGAGCATGTAGAATTGCAAAAAACTGAAAACTATGTTAAATATTGAATTATCCATAAAATGAAGAACCGAAAGCCATACTAGTGAGACCATTCCAAGACCACATCCATTCACATTAAAACCAAAATGAAAAAAATATAAATCCAAAACCAATGTTTCATCCATTCACATTAAAACCAAACTGGAAAAAAAAATATAAATCTGAAATCAATGTTTCATTTATGTTCGTCTATTTATCGTCTGCTCTGGGGTTAAAAAAAATCAAACAAAAAATGGAAGCACAAAAAAACACTAAAAATATCAACCAAATACTCCTAGTACAATTAAAAATAAAAAATGGTACACAGAAAATCCAATAAACACCAATGTGCATGTCGTAAACCAAACAAAGAAATGAAAACAACAAAAGGCAATGCAGATTAAAGAGAAAGTTGAAGATGAGAACAACAATAAATTACATTATCACAAAATTGGCAACTGCAAAATCCTTATTTCATATAGCATTCAAAACTTATTAGTCACTAATATTATGAGATATGATATTGTTAGTGAAACATTGAATGCAAGTCAATGTCGTCGTCCTTACCCGAAGGGCCAAACACCAAAAATTTATTGCAAAGTTGTAATGACAGCAGGTGAACTGAAAAAAATTATTCATTGGTAGATAGAAATAATCCTACCATAGATTTTGATGGTTTCAATTTGAAATTGGACGTCATTTTGACGACTTGTTGATTTATAAGTCACGTCAGTTTTGACGGGTAAATATTTACAGAAGTTGTCAAATACGTATTGGAATGATATTCTCTTTACATTTCATTTATGTTTTAGTTTTATTTTTATTTTTTTTAATCATCTGGGTTTAACATGATTTCTCCCTCACTATCTTCCTAGTTTTAGCTTCTTGAACCTCTGAGAAGAAAAACTATAACTGAAATTCTAACATGGCTTGTTTAAAGATCAATTTAGGAAGCTAAACTTCCTTTGATCATATTTCGTGAAATTTTGTGACACAAGATCTGAAAATTTGACCAAAGGATCAATGATATTTCCCCTCACTATAGCCTACGTTTCAGCTTTTGGAACCTCACAAAAGAAAAGTTATAGCAGAAATTGTAACATGACTTACTTAAAGAAGAATTTAGGAAGCCTATCTTCCTCAACCAATGTTGTTAAAAAATTTAATACATATAAAAAGATACAACCAAATAATATAACAAATACAACCATGATAAATTTTTTAAAAGATAAATGCACGTACATATAAACTTGCTGAAGAGAAATTAACTAATCATTCATTAAAGATATTTATCTTGAGTCAATTATGTTGCAATCTACAACTGAATAAGGGTGATCCACTCTCCACCTAATCATACTCTCAACTATGTTACAATATTTTCCCTAGTTGGCCATCCCCAATCTAGATCTTTATTTTTTGAGGGAAAAATTAAACTTAGGGATTTATCACATGCTTTTTAGACCATATTTAACACAAAAATTGAGGTCCACTCTCCTTAACATACATGAAATAATCTTAGTGTTCATTCTTTGCTTTCCTTGACCAAGCCCACATACATTCACAAATGATAACACAGGGCTACACAACATAAGGAAGTCCTTATTTGATATATGCAACCCCATAGTCCTCTCATCTTGAGTTCTCTATGTGCCACACACACGTAGGTTTTAACCCTATACATAAATGATTTTCAAACAAATTCTTAAAACAGAAAATAAATAATAGCAAGAGCATCAAACATAAAATAGATATACACAAATATTTTCCTCTGGATCTCATAACCGAGACTACCAGCTTGATTTTTCATTATTTTCTTTCAATGTTACAATACAAATATATACATGCTGAAGAATTCATAAAACCCAACCCATTAACCCTAGATTAAAATATAAGCATAGTTCCCTTGGTCTGATCTACAAAATACCATGGACAGAAAACCATCATGTCAAAAACCATGTGCTAAACCCATGCACAAAACCACAGTTAGGCTCACCCACCTAATATAGGGTCCAAAAAAAATATCTTGGGGAATTTCCATAGATCCCCATCGATAAGGGGGGTTGTGCCTAACACAATGAAGGGGGAGCAACCCTCCCCCCCCTCTTACCCCCCACTTCACGTGCGAGGCTAGTCATGGAAAGAATATAACACACACCCAACATTCCCCCACTTGTTGTTTTCTTTCCAAAGGGGGACACATGAGAGCTTAGTCATTGGTCCAACTCTCCAACACCCATTGTTTCTCTACACCAAGAGAAATTCTTACATAATTCATCAATGCATCTACAACATTCTTCAAAGTGTCCACCTTTACCAGCAACACCTTTTTATACTCAACCATATGTCTCACAAAGTGATACTAAACATCAATGTGCTTTGTATTTGAATGAGAAGCAGGGTTCTTAGCCAAGAAAATTGCACTTTGGCTATCACGGTCTATCCTTATAGATCGTTGCACCAATCCCATACATGAACACAATATTTGCAACTAAATTGTTTCCTTACTTGCATGAGTGGATTCCATGTATTCAACCTTTGTAGTTGAAAGAGCCACGACAGACTGTCGTTTGCTCATCCAACTAACTACTCCTCTAAATAGGTTAAACACATACCCACTTGTATATCTTCTCTGATATATATCACTACCCCAATATACATTAAAAAAGCAACGAATATCAAAAAATTTGTCAAATCCTAGTCTTCCCTAGTAGCACAAGCCATAATCACTACTACCGTGCAAATACCTGAAAACTTGCTTCATTGATGTCCAACTGTCCTTCCTTGGTTTTGACATAAACCTGCTCAATACTCCCATTGCATGTGTAATGTCTGGTATAGTACATACCATTGCATAAACCAGGCTACCCATTGCACTTGCATATGGAACGCGGTACATGTCCTCTTATTCTTCTTATGTCTTGGGACACTATTCAACATATAATTTTACACCTACAGGAATAAGAACCTTCATCAGTTTACTATCCTGCATATTAAACCTCTCCAATATTTCCTTGACATTCTTCCTCTAGTTTAAGCACAACTTCCTCTTTGCCCAATCTCAGTTAATTTTCATGCCCAAAATATAGTTTTCAGCACCAAGGTCCTTCATGTCGAATTTGGAGGACAATTGGGTCTTCAAATCGTAGATTATTTCTTTGTCATTTCCAACCAACAACATATCATCCACATAAAAGACCAAATAAATAACACAATCACCATTAATTTAAAATACACGCAGTGATCCTCTTTTCTTCTGGTGAATCCATGTCCATGTATATATATGTATCAAATTTCTGATACCACATCCTTAGTGATTGTTTTAACCCATATAGAGACGTTTTTAACCTGCATACTAGTTATTTCTTACTCTTCACCACAAAGCCTTCAGGTTGCTTCATGTAGATATCCTCTTCTAGATCCCCATGAGGAAATTTTGTCTTCACTTCCATCTATTTTACCTAAAAATCAAATGCAAAAATAATAGATAAAAGTAATATAATAGAAGTTACCTTGGCAACAAGAGAAAAAATATCACCGAAAGAAATTACCGGCACTTGGGAATAATATTTTGCTACCCACCGAGATTTTTATTTCTCCACCTTGCCTTCTACATTCATATTCTTCTTAAAGACCCATTTGCTTCCAATGGGCTTCCTTCCATACAACAACTCCACCAAATCCCATGCCTCATTTTTGTGCAAGGATGCCATTTCATCAACCATGACCTCCTTCTAGAGTTTTCCATCCTCTTAGTCCACTGCCTCCCTGACAGTTCTGGGATCATCATCAGTGACAGAGAAAGAAAATTTTGAACATAAAGTAGTTGGACTATAATTTTATGGCTGCCTTGTTTCTCAAACTAATCTTCTCAAAGCTAGAGTTTGTGGCTCTTGCTCTTCTAAATCTTGTTCTGCTATACAGTTTGATCCATCCTCCTTTAGCTCAAACTTTATCTTCTCATGTTCCTTTGGTAGGAGTTCATGTTTAAAAACATATTTCATCTCTCTAAACACCACATATCAGTTGTACAAAACCTTCCTTGTTTATGGGTTCCAAAGCTTATTACCTTTTAAACCATCCTTATACCTAATAAAGATGCACCTTTCAAATTTACTATCCAACTTGGTTCTTTTCTCCTTTGGAACATATACATATGCATCACAGCCAAATACCCTCAGATGTGAAAGAGAGGTTTTGTTAGAATTCCATACCTCATGTGGAGTATTATCCTCCAATGCTGATGAAGGTAGTCTATTAACCAGGTAACATGCAGTCTCCACTGCCTCTTCCCAGAATTCTTGTCCAAACCTGACACCACTGAGCATGCTTCTTGCCTTTTCCATCAACGTCCTGCTCATTATTTCTAGAAATATGTTTTGTTGAGGTGTATATGGAGTAGAATTATTCCGTTCTGTAGCACACTTCTTATATATCTATTCAAATTCATTCTTTCAAAAATATCCACCATTATCCGTCCTGAACACCGTTATCTTCTTCTCTGTCTGGTTTTCCACTAAAGCCTTAAATTATTTAAACATGTCAAAGACTTCATATTTATTCCCAAGGAAATATATCCATGTATTCCTCAAGAAGTCATCTATAAATGAAACATAGTACATAGAATTATCCAATGATGGAACCGATACAGGTCCAAACACATCACTGTGCACAAACTTTAATATCTTGTTCGCCCTGTTATCGCTAGAGGGGAAACTCACCCGATTCTACTTCCCATATACACAATGTTCACATAAATCGAAATCCATAAATAAATTATGCATACCTTATACCATAACATTAAAATGTAGTATTCGAAGGCCCTTCTCTCCAATATGTCCAAGTCTTTGATGCCATAGCATGGTGTTTTCTCTAGAAACCACTAGGCTTTCTGCTCCACTTTCAGGAACCAAAAAACTGTTGCACCCATCAATAAAAGTGCTACCTAGAAGCTTCTACAGAGTTCCAATCCAAACTCCCCTTATCAATACCAGTTCTTCCCAAACCATCTTGCAGGTATCTTTATCAAACATTTCTTTTACACCTGCATCATCCATATTGCTTACAAAAATCAGATTTCTGGCCAATGAAGGAATATTCACAACACGAGGAAGTGTTCTAATCCTTCCAGCTTTCAAATTCAACTTCAATTTTCCACATTCAAGGATTCTGGGCTTCCTATCATCCACTAAGGACACATCACCACCATCATGCTTCTCATACTTTTACAACCACTCCCTATGAGGAGTGAAGTGAAAGGATGCACCTGAGTCAACAACCATGCCTCATGATATACATGTGTATTTGAAGAAGAATCCAATTACACATCCCCACCTTCATCTGCTGTGGTTTTTTCTTCTGTAGAAGGAGCATCATCATATCCATTTCCTTTCTTAGGAGATTTATATCTACAGTCCTTTTTGAAGTGCTTTTCCTTTCCACATTTCCAACACACCTTTACATGTTTTCCTGGATATTTAGATCTCCCAGTCAAGGACTTTATTTTTTTTATGTTTTGGGACCGTTCTCGTATAGACAAGGCATCTCCATTCTGGCCATCCATATTTTTCCATCTCTTCTCCTCCAACAAAAAGGATGAGACTATTTCATCAAAATTCTAGTTGTATTACTAACTATTACAACAATCAGACTATCCCACCAATCTGATAGAGAACAAAAAAAATTGATGCACTTATCTTCATCTAATATTGTAATATCAATAGATAAAAATTAAATTACCATAGTATTGAAGGTGCTCAGATGCTTTGTCACCGAGTCTTCATCCTTCATCCTTAGGTTATACAACTTTTTCCGTAAGAAAAATTTGTTTTAGAGAGACTTATATTGATATAAAGTACCTAACTTTTCCCACAAAGCCTTCACCGTAGCTTCCCCAGATACATTCAACAATACTAAATCTGAGATACACAGCTGTATTGTGCTCTTTTCTTTCCAATCCAACTTTTCCCAATCTTCATCTGACATTTTCGTTGGTTTAGCACCCATATCTACCCTAATCCACTGATCTTTATCCACCAACAGATCCTCCATCTTGAGCTTCCACAACTCAAAACTCCAACCATTAAATTTATTGATCTCTATATTTCCACTTCTTGCCATCTTCTTTCACCACAAGAATTGATCCCGTAGATATCCCACTGAATAGGGTCTACCACAGGCTCGAGAAAAACCCCTCATCAGCAAAGGCATCCCCTTGAAGCCGAAATAATACTTATAACAAATGTAGGTCGATAGGAGAGCTCCGATCCCCGCCGCATGACTACCGCCGAGCTCCCATCCTATCATCGTCTGACTACAGGTGACCTCTTGGTGGACCCCGCTCTCCCCCATGCTAGTTGCCTCTGCCACCTACTCCCCTCCTCTCCTCCACCCCCCTCCCCTCCACTCCCCCATGACCACTCCCTCCTGCACACTCCATTCTAGCATGCCACAACCTGGAGCCACCTACTTCCATCAATTCTCTCCCTCACTAAACTCTCGCTTTGTTTCATGCACTCCGTTCGACCATAAAAAAGATATAGAAAAGCTCCTGCACAAACAAAAAGCTCTGCAGACAGGTGCATTAGAGCGGTGAAGATGAATTTGGCAGTTGTGTAGCAATTTGCGCTCCCACAGAGGTCGGCCCTTCCTTTACCGTTTTGAAATTGATCTATATTAAACAAATTTGATCTTACCATTATCTTGCTAAGCCCTCCATAAGTCCCACATTAGACGAATGTGGCTCGATCAGACCATTGTCTTCTCTTCTTTGTGATGTTTGTACATAATAAAAACCTAGACATGGTTTAATAGATTTACAATGAGAGCTTAACCTTATGGGTTCTCCGAAGTGGATTGAATATTCCTATTTGAAAATAGATTAGAAATAAATAAACATAACGAGGTATTATCAGACCTTGATGAGGATGGTCGAGCTCCTTCTACATCATCTGATGCTTCCATTATTTTTTTTTTTTTGCTGATATTTCACTCCAGTGTATAAAACTATCGAGAGCTAAAATTCAAAATGAAAGGGAAAACACTAATTACATTAGAAAATCCCTTCAAAACTCTCTTTTTACTCTGATATGAAGAAATAGTCATACCTCATTAGTTGAGTGTGCAATTTCCATACAGCAGTGGCACAGAGCAGATTTTCTTCCATATGTGTCATGAGGCAACTAGCTTATGGAACTAGCAATGATAATACATATATGACTAGAAAAATAAGGGAAATCTGCACATCTCATTACTAATAAGTTACTAATCGAGGTCCCCTTTTCAATCTGTGCTAAGGCCTGGTCCTTCATTGATTTAGAGAGCATTTCTTCATTTGGTGTGTTTGGAAAGAAATAATCATAGAGCTACCACTCCCCCCAATGTTAAGTAATAGAAATAGATTGTTAAAGGGTGAAACAATAAATTCCATAGAGGTATTCAAAATATTATACTTGAATCCTCTCATCCACAAATGGGGTAGAGCTACACCATTAACCATTGCCCTGAACTTACTGCAAGTGCTTGAATATATTTGTGAGCAGGATGAAAACCTAGATATGGTACATATATTCCAAATTGGTTTTCCAAGTAAATATGATCTATTTATCTCAAGTCATTATTTTTCCCTGATCTGATAATTGTTTTATTAGTGTAGCTTCATTGATCTAGTAGGTGATCAATAGGTTATGCAGCTTGTAGAGTTTCTTGCCTACCAACCATTGACCAATACCAAATGAATATTTTAGGAAATAACTCAAAACAAAAATATAAACCTGTATTTTAAAATCTCTAGTTGAGGAGGTTAGAAGGAAAATGTTCACTTCTGTTAGATTATATGGACAACCCTTTCAGTATATAGTTAACCAATTAAAAGAAAATTCGTCTCCTACCTCAAGAAGAAAATAAGGTAGTTTCAATCCAAATTTATATATTTCTCATAATCAAAATCATGGCTGATAAAAGGATCATATACTTTCAAGCAAGAACCATACCTTAACTGAAACTTAACCCAAGATACAAAACCATAATTAAATGTCAAGATACTGAACCATAATTACGGGTATTTTATGGGCCATGTGATTTCATGAAGTTTCTTCTTGATATTGCAAGTGAATTTAAAAAAAAAATATCAATTAGTAAAATGGAAATTTAGGATGTCTTTAAGATTTATGAATATGAGATTAGAAAAAAATTATACTATTATTTCTATCAGAATCATGTCAGATATAATGCAGTAGAAATGCAATGTCATTTTTCTAGTATAAATCAAAGGTTTGGAAATTTAATAGCTTCTCAAGACTATTCTAATATCATGAGCCTTCTAATAAATCAATGTGATTGCTGCTTCTTATTCTCTTCTTAGCCACACACAATAAAATAGGTGATTTGAATTTTCCCACAAAGCTGTAAATTTTATTTATTTCCATATTGCTGAAGGGATAAAATATTAGGAAGAGTAACAACTGATAAAGGTATTGTTTATTGTGTGCATTATCTTTAACTGGGACCATTCATCACACATCATCATTGAATTATTTTCCATTCTTCTGTTCTATCAAGTTGAAACAAAGTGGTGGGTATCCTGCCTGTACAAAAATGCTAAAAATGGGTCCTACTTTGCATCACCATTATTCTAATATTGATTGTAAAAAAATACTAGGTATAAGTCTGAGTATAATATATCCTTCCCAATTTATTTTTTTTCTTAACCATGAAATTGATTTAGAAGAAAACCATTAAAAACAGTAGTAACATAGTCATAATATTTAGTATTTCACATGTATAAAAGTTATTTAGTATTTCACATGCATAAAAGTTAATCTAAGGTTTCCATTACACATTTTTCTCCACATCATTTGATTCAATCTACTTGTTATAATTTTAACTACCCTTCACATAATCAAATGATAAAATATGTACATACCCATTATAGTTTATTTAACTTCCCAAAAATTTACCAACATCTTAAAAAATAGATAAATAGTTTCTAACTTATTATACAAATCCTGTAGGTGATGGAAAATGATTTTCCAACGCTTCTTGTAGGCGCTGGAAAATGATTTTCTAGCACCTACAAGATTTTTGTCCTCGAGAAACACACTTGGACAAGGTTTAGAATAAAGATGTCTTTCTTGGCTTGACTTAACTGCTCTCTAAGATATGTTTTTCGAACATAATAGATACATAAGAAGAATAATAATATAGACCTACAAGAACCATAACATTAATAAGAACCCATAACAATATAATTAAATAGAAATCAGTATTATGTTTACAAAACTACAGTGAACAAATTTTAATTGTCCAAAACCATGAAGGTTACAAAAGTCCAAGCACAACCAGTCAGATTTCAGCAAGATGTGCTACCTCTACAATGATTTTGAGGGGGTCGATGTTGGAAAGCACCCTACTAATTCTTGGACCCTTTTTTTGAACTGTTTGAGATTGTCTTTCATTTTCTATTGGAAGCCCATGCTCATCTCTAGAAGATCCTTCTTCTTTCTCATCAATAATTAAAATTGCATCCTTCAGTGTGGGATTTAGTTTAGCTTTCAACCCCAACCTCAGTTTGTTTGTAGACCTTGTTCATGGCCTCCTAGAGTATTCTGTTTCATGGTGAATTTCTCCAAGATATTCACCCTTCTTTACATATTGTCCAATTGTTTCATCTTTGTTGTTGTCTTGTACTTCTTATTTCTACCCTTTACTCCTCCTGGTATTTATCCTAGGGATTTTCCTCCTGTTAGTGTTGTTTGTGTCTTTTGTAGCAGTTTGATGACTGCTCTCGGCCTCTGTAGTTAGAGCCCTTTCCTTATGTTTTCTAGGAAGTGGTTGTCTCATTACCCTCTTCCTCGACTGTTGTGATTGCTTCTTTAATGCATGCAGGTACAGGATTTAAATGAGGCCATGGTGGTAGACATCATAGGGATATAAAATATTCCTTTTTCTTGCACATGCCACAATTTTTATTAAGATTTAATGCAAGAAATAATGGAGATTCATCCTATTGAACCCATCCATGTGTACCAAAAATCTCGTGTAATAAAAAAATACCTTATGGAAACGACAACCACATGTGAGATAAAGTTTAATTTGTAGCATTGGTTTATCCCACTTTAGTTTTAAAATTCTAGAGTGGACCCCAATGCTCTAGCAAGGGTCATGAAAATTGTATTTTAGGAAAAAATTTAGGTTTACCCTCTGTACTGGCTTCCTTATGAAACACCTCTCACCCTCAACTGGTGTGTTCGTTGCTTCTACAATTCTTTCCTCTGTTATAGGAAATAATAGCCCCTCAACCTTAGCGTTGTTCCATCAAAAGTATCAACGAAATCAGAAGGGAGTATCATTTTATGCCCGATGAACAACTTAATTATGGGAAACCAACTTGCTTCACTGAAAAATGGAAATTCATCAGCACCATAAATCTCGAATGCACAAGCTCCATTCGGCTCATAACAATATAGGTGCCCACTCTTACCCATCTGTCACAAAATAATGAGGAGTTATCATAAATATAGTTAAACTAATGCAACAATACAGTCATAATGTGCATGAAATCTACCCAATGATGTTATATTCCAAACAACCAAACTAAAAAAAATAAATACCTAACAATCTTTATTTGTGCGATGTTTGTGTAGTCCACTCTACTCAATAATTTAAATAAATAAAAGGAAACAGTGAAGTGAAGAATGTATTGATGTGATAGCAGGGGATTAACAGTCTGTAGGCATACTTTATGTCAAATTCATAAATGACAATCATATATGTTCTAGCAAGAATCAAATGTAAATTTGGAAAAAAAAAGAATTCTATTTGGCTTATGTGAATTTCATGGTATCTCACAATTTCAGAATTTTTTATTCTAGGATTATTTGACCTTTTAACTATATTACATAGAAAAATAAGTTGAGAAGCTATTTTGCAAGGGGAATACTTGGATAAAACCATAAAAGGTTTCTTTTAGTGTTTTCTTATATTTTTCAACTAAGTTAGCTTGTGATTCTGCAAATTTGCACTTATCTAAATATCATACAAAATCATAAACTTGCATTCCCATGGTGCTTTCCTGGAAAAAATTAGGAAATCTAGTTTGATGTGCAGATTGAACAAGAAACTATCACACTTATTAGAGTTGCATTCATCTAGGCATCAAATGAAATTTAAATTATTTCTTTTACAGTGTTTTCTCAGCATTTTCAGTGAGAATATGCTTTGAAATGGATCCAAATAAACTCTCCTCCAGTATTTTTATAAAGGTTAAGGGCTTGGTTCTTTTTAAAGGATGATTAAAACATTCGAATAAAGCCAATGAATACCAATGGTCAAAGGTTTCATCTTGACTCCACAAACCACTTTTTTCTTGGTATTCAAAGGAAGCTCTATAACAAAGGGACAACTTTCTTTGATGGAAAGCAGAACCCAAGAGATGGAAAATAAAAAATGAAGCTTGGGAATAATGGGTCAATAGAAAAAATGGTTGAGAACACTAGATGAAGAAATATGTTTATAGATCAAGGAGAAAAGAGGATTTTTAGCCTCTCCATAGTGAACAAAGAGTGTTTCTAAAGCCAAAACAACCATAAAAAATACCACCAATTAGTGAGAAAACATAAAATATGTAGTTGAGAGTGTATAGATCTAGTTTATTATTAATTCCTAATAAGAAACAAAGGCTAAGTTGTTGGCTTTCCCATAGTATACATGGTGAGTATGGAAACCATTGTATACAATTATTTATTAGAAGGAGACCCCAAAACTACCATTACACTAATAAAAAATATCCATAATGGCTCAATTTTAGTAAAATTCATCAAGAGTTGGAGACACATTGTGTGTTTACAACCTCTAATCCAATCAACGTCCAAAGAAATAAAAATAAATTTGGTGACAAGCTATCCAATGGAAGATTAAAATATAATGGGGAAGTATTGGATACAAATTGGAATCAACCATTCTAGACCAAATAAGAGTAGCATTCAAAGAAATAGTATACAAGGTGAATTTGACAACCATAATGGGCCATTTCTGCTTGGGAGCAATCCTTTTCGCACATTTAAATGAGGTTTTGATTTGGTAGCTTTTGAAGAATGTACATTATTCCTGGCTTTATATGATGCTCAAGTATACAAGGTTTTAATATAGAAGTTTTATGAATCATTCCAAAATATAGTTTGGATAGGTGTTGGAATTGTGTTGGAATTATTTTCTGGGAGTACAAATATAATATGGATTCAATGTATTCCTGGGAAAGAAAAATTGCTTCTAGTTGATGACATGAACAGGGTTAGGGTGTTATAACTTCATCAACATCCTTTGATGAAACCTAAGTACATTATTCTCTCTTCAGGTTTTTTAAATGCATGCATTTCAAGGGATGGTTTTTTTCTCTTTGTTTTTCAGATGTCTACAATGTGTTCAGACCACAAAGAGGAATTTATCTCATCTTCTTCTGAAGAAACTATTCAAGAAACTTCTCAAGTTGTAAGCAAGGCTTCATCAGAATTTGAGCTCAAATTTTACATGCTAGGTGATTCCATGTCATTTTTGGAAAAAAAATTCCTTGGATAAAATTGCTGAAGACATTGCTGATTTCTAGGTGAAGCTTGTATACTATGGTTTTCAGATTCACCTTGTAAGTATTGACAACACACACACCATTAAAATTGATTCCCTTCATCATTTGAATCAATTTCCTGTTGCCTTAGTTGTTGGTTTAATTAATTTTCTAAGCACTGTTAACTGTTGGCTTGATAGAAATATTGGTAGTTATAGACTACATGCAAATACAAAATTCTCAAGTTTGATAATTTAATTGGAATTTGAGTCACAGTAACACAACAATCTCGATTGCCTAATCAATTCCTTTCCCAATAAAATTAGTTTCTCTATTCACTTATGCTCAAAATTATATCTATTGCGCCATGTAATTCACCCATTAAAACACCATTATTAATTTGTTGAATTGATATATGTAATTTCCTTTAAATTCCCAGCTCATGTCTCCTTTAATGGGATCAATGCATTGTATCCATAGCCAACAAATTGTTTGATCTAATTGGACCACATGCTACAACATAATTCTGGATTGTATACTTTGCTTTACTCTTGGTATTATCATCTACACCTACCACTATAATTTACTCAAGTACATCCTAGCAAAATTCTCATAGTGAAAGCACCCTCAAGTTATGGTTTACCTATTTACCTACAATCATATATTTTCCTCAAACCTGTGAGTGTTGGTTCTCGTCTACAATGATCCTTGCACAAGCCAATGAGTAACTGTTTATTTATTTTGAAAACAATTTCTCAATACTGACAATTAAAATGATTATAAAAAGGATAAATGGTAAGGAACATAAATGTGGGCCAAATATGGTGTTCAATGTTCAATAATGGAAAGTGACGGTAGAATAAAATTGAAAATGTGAAGCAATACTAGGGTTAGTTGTGACTAATACTAACAAATGGTAGCTAAACGGTGAAACTGTGAAGAAATAATAGGGTTAGTTGTGACTAATACTAAAAAATGCTTGCTAACAGTGAAACTGTGAAGCAATACTATGGTTAGTTGTGGTTTTCAAGGGTAGCTAATGGTGAGGTCAGACTGGCATGGGAATTGAGGGGAGTGCACAGAAAGAGAGAAAAAGAGTATGAAAAAGAATTTTTATATAAACTAGTACAAATAATACAATATTATACCCTAAGACATACTTCAACTGACCTTGTATTTTTGGTTGGAGTTGCAGCTCCCAATTCCAAACATAAAATGGGAGATCAACCATAACAGATGAACTTAAATGGACTTGGTGAGGCGGTGAAAAACCGCCCCAAATAAGAAACCATGGATAACAATTATGAACGTCCAAAATAAGAAACCATCCCAACAGTTAACGTGGACAACAATAAGAAACCGTCCCAAATATCTATATGGAAATATGATGACCTTTGACCCCCCCACTTATAGATCTTTTTATCTAATGTGTACTTCCATCATCATATAGTATGATTTCTTTCACTTTTTACCTTTTAACCTTTTTACTCAATAGGTTTTACTTTTTACCTTTTTACCTTTTTATCATATGGTGGAAAATTGAAATCTATAATGTAATCTCAAGCTTTTAAACACATATAGAAATTGGAACTGTGTTTTTATCATCTCAATGCCCAATAAATCCCCTGTTAATGTTCTAAATGCATGTTTTCTTTATCTGACACATTCAACTAACACATTGAATCCATTCATGTCATTATCCCTCTGGTGTATTACTTATGTCATTGGCCAAAACCCTAATCATTGTTTTCTTAACACTACTTTTACACTTAGAAGCTTGTAGATATCTTCACTTTTCTCTGTTATTCCTATAGATCACTTTAGTTATCTTCACACTTCTTTACTGAGGATTTTTGTTGACAGTTCTAATGTCAATTCTTTTTAAATTTCATAATTAGGGTACAATAAGAATTTCATCACTAACAAATTAGGCTTTAATTTGAATCATCCTTAGCAAGGGAATCAAATATACATGTATCAAGAAACTTGGAGATTGACCTCCTCTGAGTAAAATTGAAGAAAACTTACTTCAGGTGTCGAAACTCCTTCCTCAATTGGAGCAGGCAAACCCTTACTTTATTATCTTGTGCATAGAGCTAACCTGAAATAAACATATATAAATATTTACCGAACACAACCTAGGACTTGGATATGTCACAAAAAAATTACCCTTTCAACAATTTGAATTAGAATATAATACAACGGTCTGCAATAAGAATATATAACCAAGCAAAGTCGAAATATACAGAGTTTATTTAGAGAAATTATGCACAAAATTTGAGAGAAATAGTCGAATGAGAACTTAGAGTTTTATAAAAATCGATTTGCAACAACTCCAAGGGTAAAACAATATTATGAATGGATGCCCAGATTTTTTCTCAATCCTAAATTTTTTGAGATGGTCTTAAGACTGTCATAAAAAATATCCAAAACTAAATGTTTCATGATTTCACAAGGTTTGCATGACAGATCCACAACCAAGTTTCTTTTTTATTTCTTTCTCTTTGTAGGTATGCAGAATAGAGCCACAACTAAAGTGCTTCACTATTTCTTTTCTTCACAAAGCATGCAGAACAAAGTTGCAGACATGAAGTTATTTAGCCTTTATTATGAGCCTTGAATATAAATTGAACCACTCATAAAGCACTTTAGAAATTGTTTCATATTTTCAAATTACAAGAATTGATCCTTCATCTTGTAAATAAGTCACTTGCAAAAACACAATCAAACCCTAGCGAAACCCATGCTTAAGGACGTAAGCCAAAAAAACTTGTGCGAGCCCCCAAATATTGTTATGAAAAATGGTTGTGTTCTACTATAGAAGATAATATGCTTAGATAACAAGGACACACAGTATAGGATTCCTCTATCCAGAGCATGCCAAACAACTATTTTATTAAATAGTTGTTGGATAGAAGAGGCCACTGCCACAATGAAACAATAGTTGGAAGTTTAAATGTTTTTATACCTTGTTATTCTACTTAATCAAAAAATATCTTAGTAGAATAATCCACTACCATTATTAAATACTCTCTTTCGGAAATTTAAAGACTTTGTAAGCAATGACAAAAATGAAGTTTTTATAATCATAGTCACAAACGTTTTATTGACATACACATCCACATCACACAACCCACAAAATAAGGGGAGGACGCCAAGAAAAGAAACAGAACGAGAATGCACAGTGCCACTATTAGTTTATACGACTATGGTTTCTAGAAAGTGGTGTGTTATTAATAAACAAGAATATTTTCTCTAGAGAATAAAAATTAGTTAGTAATTTGGACTTTTTTTCGGTTTTGACAGCAGGTCTGAGGGGTTATCTAGTCCAGAAATTGCACCAAATTACATCAACTCTTGAAATTATATAACATGGGTGGGGAAAACTGAAACCCTGGTGGATTGGTTAACACTTTTTTGAGCTCATCCTTATACAATAATGGAGCCCTGTGTTGGGAAAAATACTGAGAGGGGGGGGGGTGAATCAGTATTTACTGCATACTCAAAAATTTTCACTTTTTCATTCCTTAAAACCCATACACTACTTTCCTTTAGTAAACTCGCGTATACACGCGGATATATTTCATGCAACTCGCGTATACACAGAGATCTAATTATGTCATTAGTTCTTTGCTTATATCATTCCATTATTCATTCATCAGATGTTCAATAAACAGTAAACATGTGCAGTAAGAACAGAATAAACCATCACACAAAGCATCACACATGAACACCGGGATTTTTAGGTGGAAACCCAAATCGGGAGAAAACCACCGCTGCAGTTGCTCAGCCTTCAATATTTTATTATAGAGAAAACATCTTACAACATATGTGCTGGCGCAGACTTGACCAGCACGCAGGCACCCACCTGCGCTCATTTACCAGCCTCTCCTGGAAGGGAGCTACGACCCCCTGACTCGTTTACCAGCCTCTCCTGGAAGGGAGCTATGACCCCCCGATCTCGTTTACCAGCCTCTCCTGGAAGGGAGCTACAACCCCCTGACTGAAGGCTACAACCCTCAGCACCACCTTGGACCACGTTTCATCAATTTTCACACTGGATCCAACAACTTCAATAGAACAACACTTGCAGGCCACGTTTCATCATATTTTCAGACTGGACCCTTTTCATACTTTTAAGCACAAACATACATCACCAACAGATACTTATCAACACAGATCAGATAGCAGAAACACAGCAGAACAGATCAGATTTTTCATACCCTTTGCTTCAGTAAACCCTAGTTTGCATACGCGCTTTCCTTTCTCTGATGTCGCGTATATACGCGCTTCCATTCACACAAACCAGCGTATACCTCTGTATTAATTTTACTGCGCATACGCGCTTTATCTTCAGAGAAGCCGCGTATATACGCGCTTCCTCTGCGGCGAACTAGCGTATAGATCTTCAACCATTACAGAGCAGCATACTTCTTCAGATCAGATATTCAGTTCAGATTTACCCTTTTACTTCAGACATATGTTCGCCTCATTTCAGATCTAAGCCTTCCATAAATAGATCTAGCAAATACAGATACATTTCAGATCTAGAAATCCTGCTTCATCATTTCTTCATAGGTGCATCATAGATTCAAATCATCAAACCTTTACCCTTTCCATACAGATATACTTCACAGAGAAGTATTCATTCAAGCTCATACATCTTGCTCCCACGCTTGTGATTTGCACAATGAATTTCTTCTCCTTATATAGGTTTATCCTTTTTCAATACCACGAGCCAAAACAATACCATGAGCCTTCAATACCACGGGCCAAAGCAATACCATGAGCCTTCAATACCACGAGCCAAATCAATACCATGAGCCTTCAATACCATGGGCCCCTTTTTCAATACCATGAGCCAAACCAATACCATGAGCCTTCAATACCACGGGCCCCTGGATTTGCAGTTTTTGAGCGCTTTTGCTCATACGCGACTTGGAACGTTCTTTTCCGCGTGCATACGTGACTTGCCTTAGACAGATCCGCGTATTCATAGAGACATACTCTTTTCATCATACTTTGAGCACATTCTGAATTCTTTTCTTCATTTCCTTCTGTACTTACTGTAGATACATCAGAATTAGTTCATCAAACCATATTCTATCAAGCACAACTTCATCAAGTAAGTTGCCATCATCTTCATCAAGTGAGTTGCCTTTCAAGGACAACACTCAGCATCAAAACATCATATCACATCCGATTTACATCATTTACCAAGTCCATCAGGTCAAGTATTACTTCATCAGGTAGTTTTCCATCAAGGACAACACATGTCAACAGTCGCATGTATTCATCTTCATTAAGTGGGTTGCCATCAAGGACAACACTCTGCATCATATTTCCAACAATCTCCCCCTTTGGACTTGATGGCAACCACGATGGTGTTTGGTTACCACAACAAATAAGTATATTGACACCATGTCACTCTCCCAATTCTTTGACACCATTATCTGCATTCAAACACCATGTCACTCTCCCCCTTTGACATCAAGGGCAACGGGCGGATCAAAACCAACACACTCACCCCCTTTTCTCCTCATGTAGAAGAAGCGTTCTGCAGATCTGATGTATACTGAAGTGACCAAGCTCCCCCTGAGTTCATGCTGAATCTTCAAACATATTTTTCAATTAAGTACATGACTCTATGAACTTCCTATCACCAAAATACCCATACTTACATCAAACATCCAACCAAGTGGATTTACATATGAGACTCAAGTACCCAACCAAGTGGGTTTACACATTTGACAAGTCCTTACATGACTGAAAATTACAATTTTACATCATGGGTCTCAACAAGACCTTTTCATCAAAATACAAGTATGACCATTTAAGACCAACACCTAGAAAATCCTCAAGAAAGAGAACATATTTCAGAACCATCATAATGCCAACAAAGCATTATACTCAGCAACGCTAATGCTCCCCCTGAAAATGTGCATCCAAGCATCCTTTTCATATGACTAAGGCTCCCCCTTAGTTTGTGCATCCTAAACACTTTCACCAACAAATCATCAAGGCATCTTCATCAAAACATTAGAAATAGAATTATGAGAACTGGAACACCACCAGAGATACCAAACAGCACTGCAGCTGTGCTGAAGAGAGCTGACTCCAAGAAAAAATTTGTCAACAATCAAACATACGCGGTTTTCTGTTCAGGAACTCGCGTATATACGCGACTGTGTTTCAGGAAACCCGCGTTTCCAATACCATCTTCTATATTTTGATCAGATCTGATCCTCAGTGAAGAAAAGACAGTGTTCAGCTTCTTTCTGAGATATTTGACAGCTTTCCTGGACTGCAGATAGATAGAACAGTGTAGTTGTTTCTTCAAGCGTCATCCAACGGTCGTAGCATAAGCCCATTAGAAACCAACCCTTCAGATTCTTTGTAGCATCAATACAATCTTTCCAAGAGAGATTATCATACTAGAGCAACATCTTAAAATAAGTGTCAGGAAATCATCCATGTGGTCCAATATCATCAAGATCTTCAAGAGTTAACATGAAGTAACATATGTAGGAAATAGATCTCAACCATAGTAACAAACTATGCATGAACTATTCTTATCTCTGAATCAAATGACTTCCAACTCATCTATGTGTGAGCATCAGGGATCAAAATCTCATCATAATGAACCATATACCAAGTCATCATCATTTAAGCATGAGTATCACAATAGCCAAGAATAATCAGTCATATTGCCAACAATGCAATCATTAGTATTCAACTTGCTGCTCCCCCTGAACCAGTGCTTCTCCTTAACTTGTGCAACCTGAATATTTTTTATCAGCAAGCCATCAGCAACAATCTCTGCATGATCTGTCCTTATCTTTGAATTATAGGACTTTCATCTCAGCATCTTTGAATTATAGGACTTTCATCTCAGTAACGAATACTCTTCATTCAACAAGCAAACATGACTTATCCATAAACTTCATCATAAGACATCAAGTATCATATCATCATCATTTAGAACTGATAAATTAAGCTGATACAGAGTCAAAACTATAGTTATTATCAGTCAGACTGATGCTCCCCCTGGACCTCTGCTCTAGATCTTCAGCTATCAGATAAGTTCTCTTATCATCAATGCATACGCGGCTGTGTCTGCTGGAACTCGCGTGTATACGCGAATTTGTTTCATCGAACCCGCGTATGGAAAGTGAACTATATAAAATTTCACACCTTCATCTCCTCCTGCAATTTTATCTTCTGTTCCTGTCTTTTCTTCACACCAGATGCACTGTCAGAAATACATATAACCAGAATAATCAAATCAACCATGAGAGACATCATACATTGCTCCCCCTGTGACGATACATTACTAAATCTGATAATGTATCCCACATCATTCCTACAGTCAATCAGAGAAGTAAGCTTCAGAAGCGGATGACTGCAGTAGGGTCAGAATTCCCTACGTTTCTGATTGGTCCTCCTTCTTTTTCCAAATTTTCTTGAACTTCCTAACTGTGTGCTGAAAATTGTCCACTTTCTCAGATCTGTTCAACCTGCATTCCTTTTCTACATGTCCATACTTGTTACAAGAATAACATCTCATGTGTCCAGAGAAATAATCATAAGAATCATAATGAGTATTTCTAATCTTCCTCCTTTTACAATCAGCTGCTTTATGTCCGTACTTGTTACATGAAAAACAATATCCCTTGAAGAAACCAGAGTACCTTTCTATGTAGGAACTGTTTGTTTGAGGCTGAAATGATCTGCTCCTGCAATTTGCTGCAACATGCCCATAATTATGACATTTAAAGCATTCAACATTATTGATTGATTTCCTTTGAGAATTCATCATTGTTGGTTGACCTTTTGTTTCTTTCAACACTTCAGGTTTTGCATTGACATCCTCTGAATTTTTAGCACTTCCTTGTGAGCTAGATTCTCCTTTAACAGTTTCATGGAAACCAAGACCAGGTTTGATAGCAGGAGACCTTTGATTACTCAGAATATTGTCCAAAATATTAGTACTATCTTGAAACCTCAAAAGTTTAACTTTTTCTTCTAATTTACCTTTGAGAATGTTTACCTCAACCTCCAAGGCTTGACATTGCTTTTTCATGCTTTCTTCTTTCCTTCTTCCATCTTCTACTTGATCCTTTAGATTTAGAATCTCTTCTTTCAACCAATTTTCGTTTTCTTCACATGTTTGTTGCAGCTCTTCATTCTTCTTATTTGATTTTTCCAGATCTTCTTTGAGAGAGATGATTTCTGCTTCAAGGCCTTCCTTTTCAAATGATGGAGGTTCTTCATTCTTCTTACTTGTTGCTTCAAGATCTGCTTGCAGAGAGATGATTGCAGCTTCAAGTCCTTCATTCTTCTTGCTTGATTTTTCGAGATCTGCATTTAGATCGTTGATTTCTGCTTCTAGTTCTTTAATTCGATTGGATGCATAAGTATGAAACCTTTGATACTTGTCCACTTGTCCATTCAACATCTCTATTTGATCTTTCATTTGAGAGGTCATCTCTTTTGTAGATAGTTTCTTGTTTATTAGTTGAACTTTGTAGTTCTTCAACTTTAGTCTTGAGAGCTTCTTGTAGATTCACAACTTTACTTTCACTATCTTCACTATTGTTTGCACAAAGAAGAGTATTACAAGTGGCCTTCTTCTTTTCCTTCTTTGCCATGAGTATTTGTAGAGCTTCGTCAGAAACTTATGGATCCATACTGTCACTTTCACTATCATAATCTTTGCACATGCAGTTAAGTAAGAGACAAGAACAACGATTAATACCTGGTTCATCTTCTTCAATTTTTGCTATACATGATTTATGAGGTATCTTCTTGTTTCGAGTAGCCTTCTTCTTTTGCTTCTTAGCCATGAGCACTTTCAGATCTTGGTCAGAATCTTCTTCATCTTCACTGGACACTTCATCATCATCTTCTTTTGCATAATAACTCCTTCTCTTTTCAAATTGTTTCCCTTTACCATGTTTTTCTCTATAAGGACATTTAGCAGCATAGTGACCAACTTTTCCACATTCAAAACATTTGAAGGGAAGCTTACCTTTGAATCTTCCAGTACCTAGTTGGAGCTTTCTCACGAAATTCGCTTCTTCTTCATCGGATATATAGTTGGATTCTTTGACAACTTCCTTTTCCTTTTCTTTTGTAGATGCCTTAAAAGCAGCTTCTCTTATTTGAGAAGGACCTCCTTGTCTCATTTCAAAAGCAGTCAGAGTACCATGTAATTGAACAATAGTAAGCGTTTGCAGATCTTGCCTTTCTTCAATCGCTGAAACTTTAGAGTCAAATTTTGAAGTCAAGGATCTTAAGACCTTTTCAACCAGAGTAGTATCAGTTATGGTTTCACCCAAATTTCTCATTCGATTTACAATATCATCCAGACGAAGGAAGAAACTGGAAACACTCTCATCACTATGCATCTTCAAATTTTCATATTCAATTCTAAGAGTTTGGAGTTTTTCACTTTTTACCTTTGTGTCTCCTTCATAGCTTAGAATGATTTTGTCCCATATTTCTTTTTCTGAATGTAGCTGCATCACTTTAGCAAATTCTGATTCAGACATGCTTCCTAGCAAGACATTTACTGCTTTGGCATTGGTTTCATACTTCTTCCTTTTTGCTGCATCAGTAGGAATACTTGCCGGGTATTGATAACCTTCTTCCACGATTGCCCATACATCTGCACCAAGACTTTGCAGATATGCTTTTGTACGTACCTTCCAAAATATCAGATTGCTTCCATTGAATAGAGGTGGCTTTATAGACATTACTCCTTCTTGACTTCCCATTGCGACGGATCTCCTTTAAGCGATCAAGCTTCTGCACAAGGACCTCCTCTAATACCAATTGTTGGGAAAAATACTGAGAGGGGGGGGGGTGAATCAGTATTTACTGCATACTCAAAAATTTTCACTTTTTCATTCCTTAAAACCCATACGCTACTTTCCTTTATTAAACTTGCGTATACACGCGGATATCTTTCATGCAACTAGCGTATACACAGAGATCTAGTTATGTTATTATTTCTTTGCTTATATCATTCCATCATTCATTCATCAGATGTCCAATAAACAGTAAACATGTGTAGTAAGAACAAAATAAGCCATCACACAAAGCATCACACATGAACACCAGGATTTTTAGGTGGAAACCCAAGTCGGGAGAAAACCACCGCTGCAGTTGCTCAGCCTTCAATATTTTATTATAGAGAAAACATCTTACAACATATGTGCCGGCGCAGACTTGACCAGCACGCAGGCACCCACCTGCGCTCGTTTACCAGCCTCTCCTGGAAGGGAGCTCCAACCCCCTGACTCGTTTACCAGCCTCTCCTGGAAGGGAGCTACGACCCCCCGATCTCGTTTACCAGCCTCACCTGGAAGGGAGCTACGACCCCCTGACTGAAGGCTACAACCCTCAACACCACCTTGGACCACGTTTCATCAATTTTCACACTGGATCCACAACTTCAATAGAACAACACTTGCAGGCCACGTTTCATCATATTTTCAGACTGGACCCTTTCCATACTTTTAAGCACAAACATACATCACCAACAGATACTTATCAACACAGATCAGATAGCAGAAACACAGCAGAACAGATCAGATTTTTCATACCCTTTGCTTCAGCAAACCCTAGTTTGCATACGCGCTTTCCTTTCTCTGATGTCGCGTATATACGCGCTTCCGTTCACACAAACCAGCGTATACCTCTGTATTAATTTTACTGCGCATACGCGCTTTATCTTCAGAGAAGCTGCGTATATACGCGCTTCCTCTGTGGCGAACTAGCGTATAGATCTTCAACCATTACAGAGCAGCATACTTCTTCAGATCAGATATTCAGTTCAGATTTACCCTTTTACTTCAGACATATGTTCGCCTCATTTCAGATCTAAGCCTTCCATAAACAGATCTAGCAAATACAGATACATTTCAGATCTAGATATCTCGCTTCATCATCTCTTCATTGGTGCATCATAGATTCAGATCTATCATCAAACCTTTACCCTTTCCATACAGATATACTTCACAGAGAAGTATTCATTCAAGCTCAGACATCTTGCACCCACACTTGTGATTTGCACAATGAATTTCTTCTCCTTATATAGGTTTATCATTTTTCAATACCACGGGTTAAAGCAATACCATGAGCCTTCAATACCACGAGCCAAAGCAATACCATGAGCCTTCAATACCACGGGCCCCTTTTTCAATACCATGAGCCAAACCAATACCATGAGCCTTCAATACCACGGGCCCCTGGATTTGCACTTTTTGAGCGCTTTTGCTCATACGCGACTTGGAACATTCTTTTCCGCGTGCATACGTGACTTGCCTTAGACAGATCCGCGTATTCATAGAGACATACTCTTTTCATCATACTTTGAGCACATTCTGAATTCTTTTCTTCATTGCCTTCTGTACTTACTGTAGATACATTAGAATTAGTTCATCAAACCATATTCTATCAAGCACAACTTCATCAAGTAAGTTGCCATCATCTTCATCAAGTGAGTTGCCTTTCAAGGAAAACACTCAGCATCAAAACATCATATCACATCCGATTTACATCATTTACCAAGTCCATCAGGTTAAGTATTACTTCATCAGGTAGTTTGCCATCAAGGACAACACATGTCAACAGTCACATGTATTCATCTTCATTAAGTGGGTTGCCATCAAGGACAACACTCTGCATCATATTTCCAACACCCTGGTGGATGGCATAACATTTCTTCCTTCAATTTTGAAAAATATTGGAATCTTGGTGAATGATTTTACACCTTTACAACCTCACCGGTGAAAACCAATGGGACCCAAATGCATGGCTTAAAAATATGTTAGCTTACCCAATGCAAGAGAGTATAAATTGCATGGAAATTCCTAATATTATCAACATCCCTATTTGATACTTCCAAATGTTAAAATAAATATTAGTGGCAAACATGTCATAGTATACCTGAATATAATCCATGAAATATCATGACATTTATGAATGCACAGTGCCACTATTAGTGTATACAAATGTGGTTTCTAGAAAGTGGTGTGTTATTAATAAACATGAATATTTTCTCTAGAGAATAAAAGTTAGATAGTAATTTGGACTTGTTTTAGTTGTGACAACAGTTATGAGGAGTTATCTAGTCCAGACATTGCACCAAATTACATCCCCTCTTGAAATTATACATGGGTGGGGAAAAATGGAACGCTAGTGGATTGGTAAACACAACATTTTAAGTGATGATGTTCCTTAGATGAAGCCAAGGCTTTCGAAGGACATGATTTCTTATTTAGAAATTTTTTATTTTCTTCAACTTCCAATTGATTCATTTTGTAAAATACATATGAAGAAATATATTGACATAGATGCTACAACTCCCAATAGGGATTTTTTCTTATGAGAAAATGACATTTTAAATGTCTATAATCATCTGACAAAAGAAAGTTATCAATTGCATAGAAAAGATAAAATGAGTGTGAACCTTTGGTCTCAAAAAAACCAAAATGATTTCTTCTTCTACCAGAAGCCCAATGTTGGAGAGATCCCTTTGATATCTGGAATAAAAACAAAATTTATGTTGGAAACTATGGTCAAGTTACCCCACAATTGCTTGATATCCATGGACTCAATGTTCAGTACAAACAAATATGGGGATATTTTTTTCTTCTAATGATTGCTTTAATAAAATTGTTTTGGTTAAAATTAACTTCATTTCATTTAATATGAAAGTATCAGTTGTACACGCTTGTGGTGTTTGATGAGCAACAAAGTGGGGTACCAGTTACATCGGTGGTGATGTCACGTAATACATCACAAGATATGGTAGTATGGTTGGAGAGGCTCATGCTTAGGTGTTTTCAGCTTCGGCCTGATTAGAGGGTCAATGCCTTCATGGTTGATGATGCTATGGTTGAAATTATTGCTTTGAGGTAATATCAATATTCTTATTTGAAATTTTGAGTTGCATTCGTTCTAAAAAATTATCACTTAAAAGGAATTAAATGTCGAGGAGAATCACAAAACGTGAAGTGATCTTGTGTATTTGGCACGTAAGGAGGGCATGGCTAAATAAATTTTAATCAGTTGGTGAGCAGCTCAGAAAAAACAAAAGAGATGTTCAATTAACTTGGCCATATCATGAAAGATTATTCTAGTCATGAAGTGGATGATGCAATCAATGCATTTTTCACCAAATATGCAACTAATAAAAAAAATTTGGATTATTTCTACAAGACTTGGGTTGCCAGTGACAAGATTGGTGAGTTTGCATAATATTCCTTCTGTGTTTTATGTTTTTTTTTTCATTAGGACAACTTACATTTACTAATTGAGTCTTTCCATGTAAGGATGTTAGTTAAAGGCTGCAAATATTTTCCTCATTCAAACCAGGAGACAAATAATGTTGTGGAATAATACCACAGCTATCTGAAGAAAACATTTCTATGTGAAAGATGAAATAAATGTTCTCGTAGAATGGATTTTCTATTCTACACTCTCCTCAAAAATGTTGAGCCATGTTATTGATTCAAGGCTTGAAAAAAGAAGGATATTTTAACAACCACAAGAAAGAGATGCAGCTTGAATCATCAATAGAAAAGGCTAGAATAAGTCCAGATAGTGATTGCAGGCCTCATGAGTGCATATATCATGCTTATTGGGTGAGGATTCAAAGTAAACCCTATAAGGAATATCTTATCATTTTTCATTGCACAAATTTTATCACTTGGGATTGTCCATGGTCTATTCGAGGAAACATTTGCAAGCATGCTATAAAGGTAGATTGGTTTAATTCTTCCTTAATGGATTTAGACCCTTTATTGGATCTTCATATCACACGCAATACTTTGAATGCCCCTTCTGGGATAATTAAAAAGGCACCAAACCTTCATGGAGATACTATCACAACCAATATTGAAGATGACAATGTTTAAAAACATAATTGGTTGAGAGTGGATTTATTTGGCTATCTAGACCTCTTTGAGGAATAGTCCTCCTTCTACTGTGAGGAAGACAAAAAAATTGATTTATTTGGCTAAAACAATTGTGGATGATGTTAATGATATTAATATTATGGATTACGAATTCACCCTTGGTTTGTGTGCTTATGAGTCATCCTTGAAGAGGAAGAAGAGTTTACTTAGTCCAAAAAAAAAATTACAATAAGCAAAAGGAATGTCACCTTGGATATTGATTTGAATGTATCTACATCCGAAGATGAACCATCTCAGTTTCAACACCTCCACAAGCGTGGTTGTCCTCGTTCCAACAATGAATCCTCTAATGTTCCAAGTATGTTCTATAGGGAGATGATATCGGTATGTTTAGATCAAATTGGTGATTTTCCAAGTTTGTTGCTATGTTTAGATCACTTTGTTGATTTTCCAAGTTTTTTGCTATGTCTTTGATCTTTGCTATGTCTTTTATTTTAATGTAGTGCTTGAATGTTTGCAGGGCGGCAACATCCAATTAATGTGATTACAGATGGAGGACGTACACATACCCACCATCAACCTTTTAATCAAATGAGTCAAGGTTCTTAAGAAAGGACTTCTAATTGATCTACTATGTATTCTAATGTGTGTATTACTTCACATGTTATTATTTTCTCTGATGAAAATTGTGTTTTTATCTTACAAACACAGTTGGCTCATCAATGGGCCCCCTTCGACCATAACTGACGTCACAGAAATTTGTGAATTTCCATGTTTGTTGCATTGTTTTTTCTCTTAACTTTTAGAACTGGTTGTTGTTCATGTTGTTAGTGTAGTGTGTGAATGTTTTCAGGGCTGCAACATCCCATTAATGTGACTTTAGATGAAGGACATACACAAACCCACCATAACTTTTTTTATCAGATGAGTCAAGGTGCTTAAGACATGAATTCTAATTGATATACTATGTATTATGATGCATGTATTAGTTCACATGTTATTATTTCCTCTGATTAAAATTGTATTGTTATCTTACAGACACATCTAGTTCATCAATGGGTCCCCCTCGACCATAACAAGATTAGGTCACTGACATCAAAGATATATGTGAATTTCCATGTTTTTTGCATTTATTTTTCTCTTTAACTTTTAGTACTGGTTTTTGTTAATGTTATTAATGTAGTGTGTGAATGTTTTTAGGGCTGCAACATCCCATTAATGTGATTTCATATGATGTACATACAGAAACCCACCATAACTATTTTTATCAGATGAGTCAAGGTGCTTAACATAGGACTTCCAATTGATCTACTATGTATTATGATGCATGTATTAGTTCAAATGTTATTATTTTCTCTAGTTAAAATTGTGTTGTTATCTTATAGACACATCTGGTTCATCAATGGGTCCCCCTCAACCATAACAAGATTGGGTCACTAACATCACGGAAATTGGTGAATTTTCATGTTTGTTGCATTGTTTTTTCTCTTAACTTTTAGCACGGGTTGTTTTTCATGTCGTTAATGTTGTGTGTGAATGTTTGCAAGGCTACAGCATTTGGTTAATGTGATTTCAAATGAAGGATGTACACAAACGCACCACAACTATTTTTATCAAGTGAGTCAAGGTGCTTAAGACAATACTTCTGTAATATCCCAAAAGGGAGAATGCAATAATACTAAAACACAATATAAGAGCTGCAACTAAGTAAACATTAAATCTCAAGACAACATAAGAATTTACAGATAATATGAGCTATTTTATTATATTGGAGAAGATTCAATTACACAATGTACAAAATATGAGGAGATCTAGCCAAAGAGATGGTCTAGAATCACCCAGAAAACAAGCTACAATAGGTACAACATGACTGGAAAGGCACTGGAAAAAATACTGTGGTGTCCCTTCAGTAGAATATGTATATATAGTTGCAGGTTGAAAATAAAAAAGTAGATCTACTCAAAACTGGAACTCAGATGATTCCAAGATTCAAGATCTGTCCCCCAAGATAAACCAGAAAGGATTTTCTAGATCTACAACTTTGGAAAATTGCCTCCCTAGGATTTGATCCTTGATCTACTGGGAAATACAGATCTGAAGCTAGATCTGACAAATATATAGCTAAAATATGTTATCATATTAGACCTAAGCTTGAAGGGCTGCTCCCTTATTCAGATCTACAAGCTAGAAGCTCTAGACCTAGCTTCTCAATCCTCCAATGATGATTTCAGCTACTGCAACACAGCTGCCACTAGAAACTGCGCAGTGAGGGAAAGAGAGGCCTTCTGCTTGCTAAAAAATGCTGCAATGAAATCCAGGTAGATGGTAAGACTGATGGAAATGTGAGGGAATGATCCCTCACAGGATTGCTAGTTGAAATACTAGCAACTTCCTTCCTCCCTTTTGATCTGCAAGATAGACAACATAATTCCTGAAGGAAGCACTATTGCTAGGAGGTCAATAAATTTTGTCCTAATTCCAAATCTACAATGAAGCTCTAGGAATGCTAATCTATAAGCCCAAGGTGATGGGAATAAACCCTCACCAGTTCTCCAGTTGAAGTACGGAAGACAACTTCTACCTTCCAAACTGATCTTCAGAAATCTGCAATTTTTGAATATGAATGTTCTGCAGAAATTAGAAAAGAGATGTGGCACTAATGCCTGATGTAGAATGAAGTATAATACTCTTTCTAGAGCTACTCTAAGAAAGAGGTGGGATTCCTGACTAGGAACACCCTGTGCTAAACAACACCTGTAATATCTGCTAAACAACCCAAGAAAGCAGTGGAATGCCACATGAGAATTCCAGATCTGAAGAGATCCTTACATCAAGAATATTCAACATACCTCCATCCTTGTCTTCATATTATTTATAAAATGATTGAGCCTTCCCATGCCTTTTCCCTCATCTAAACTGCGTTGTCCATGTGGACAATATCCTCCATGTTAAACTACGCTGTTTGACCAAATCCACCATCATGTATAGGTGCAATGTACACCTTCTCCACCATGCATGCATTGTTTGCACATTGTCCTCCACCACTTTATCATAAATGTCCCATGATGTTTTGTTTGACATCTTCAAGATCTTAATTGACTGAATCAACCTCCTGTTTGATCTCTTCAAGATTTTAGTTAACTGTGTCAACCTCCATGATCTATCTCATTAATGAGATAGGTTCTCCAGTTCCATTCACATTAGTAGTCTCTCAACCACCTTATTATGCAGACCTAGACTTAATTAATCCACAGTCACACACATAAAGTGGAAATTTATTCATATTAAGGATTATGGGTCCCTCCACCCTTTTATTAACTTAATTCATTAAGAAAATTAAGAACTCTAATATTCCAAATATCAGCTGAAAATTTGGGAATATTACAGTCCTCCACGGCAAGATGTTGCTTGCCCTCAAGAAACTCCAAAAATAGATGCAAGGCCATCTATTCCCCTCCAAATTGCATCCACATAAGGAAGTCTTCCTCCATTTGCTGCAATGTGTCATGTATGTTTGGTTCCAAGGTTGTCTTTCAAAAACACATAGAATGACTTCTAACTGTTTGGTTAGATGTCCTCCTTCCATCATGAAGTACCTAGTGACAATCATATAATGTCCAACATCATCATCAATACATGAGATACATAAAATAAAGTAGCTCTTTCCATAAAGGAAAAGCTCCGTCACACAATACATCTCTTCATCCCATGCTTTATGAATTTGATTGAGCATTGTCATGCTCCCATCCTTAGCCCCGTTGGCCTTGTTGGATCCAAGCATCATTCCATAGATATGCAAAAGAAGAAGGAAATGAGCTATATGGGTAGAAAATGATGTCAAACCATATTATCCTAACAGTAATCACCGGAGTAAGGCCTTTTGCTGCCATCCTCCATCTCCTCCATGTAAGATGGAGAAGATAAACTCCCCCAAAAGCAACCAAAGCAACAAGAGATCTTGCTGCCTTCTCTCATCACCATGTGCATCTTGAAGAAAAAACATATTGATAGACATGTGGAATGTCACATCAGCCCAATAAAAATGCACTCCATCAATACACATCATGAGAACATCATGCTAAGCTTTACCCAATACAAAACACATAGACATAGGAGATGTAATGTGGTGGTCAATCTCTCTCAAGGGAGACAAAAATGAACATGCCTTCTTTTGCTGCATTTTATCATTGATATACAAGGAATGAATCAGAAAAACATGAGCTATTGGGTGGTAACCATACTCACCCAAGAGTAGCCAGTGTATCCATGCCTCCTTCTTCATTTCATAAGTGTTTTTCAAGGCATGGATCAAAGAAATAGGAGCCTTTGGGCAGTGACAAGAATCTCCCAAGGGAAACCAACGTAACCAAGCTTGCTATCCCATGTCATAAATCTGCAAGTGGTCATGCAACCCCTTGCTTATCACCCTCATCCACTCATCCCAATATGGAAGATGAGTGACGTGTTGCATAATCATGGTATCCTCCCTTTGTAGAATACCATCTTCCCCAAACTGATGAATAACCTTGCACTTCATGAAATGTTGAAGTGCACCTCCAATGAGATCTCTTAATGAGACCTTCTTCTCATCCATGGCCTTCCAAAACCAATGAGGCTCTGGATCTGCTGTAGGTGGAAGTTTCTCTTTGAGCTGTGAGATTCTCATTGAGAAAGTGTCATCAAGAAAGGAGAAAATATTTCTCATATCTAGATGTCTACCATTCATAATCTTGTTCTCCATTGCTTCATGAGTGAAGCTATCTTTAGAATGCTCCAATAATAATGGGGCCTCATCATTATACTGCTACTAAGTGACAACACTATAGATTTGCAAGGTAATACATGTACTGTCTCAAAGCAATGTACAATACTAATCTCATAACCAACCATTGCACATAGGATCATGCTCATTCCTTATTTTGAAACTCTACATTTCAACTCAAGAGGTTGAATGTAGTCCATCCATGACAAACTGGGATAGCTTTTGATCTCCTCCTTGATTAGATCAAGGGTCCTATGCGATGTGATAGTTTGCTGCTTCAAATCAACATTTGGATCTAACCCTTGGTCATGCATTGGCCCTGATGGCATGTTCCCACATGTTTCAATAAGATCTACTGAAACAATAGGTGATTAATATGTATGCATACCTTGGATCAACTGATATGTGGGAACCTCTTGACAGAACACAAGAGTTCCTCCAACCGGGATAATAATGTCTGCTGGTAAGAGAGATGGCTGCTCTTCCTCTAATGTACCAGCGTTGGAATCTTCCTCCACTTCCTCATGCATCTCCTAAATCATGCTTGGGACTCTATGTGTCAAGAGCTAAATATTATCTTGCAAATATGCAAGCATCTCTTCTCCAGATATAAATACTTCTATAGCTGGTGGTGAATGTAGTGACTTCTTGTCCAGAGTGACAAGAATGACATCCTCCTTTGTTTCCTTAGGAAATGTCGCTTTGTGGCTCATCTTTTTCTTCTTCACATCAAACTTCTTCCTCAACTTGTGAAATAAATCTGAATATTGAGTCACCTTTGCATGATCCATGTGACTAAAAAACCAATCATTGGATCCATCTAAAAGATGAAGTATTGCAATTTGAACAACCTCTTCTTCAACTACAGGATGTAGCCTAAAAAATGAATCTAATTCCCTCCTCCAAGCCTTAACAGTGCTTGAGGAAGATCCATCAAATGTAGGCAAATAAAATCTATTATGCCTCTTTCTTCTATTGCTGCTATAGGATCCTCTTTATTCTTTGATTTTGAAGAATTTTTGGAAAGTTACCTTCTCCTTGACTGCTCTATAATGTGATTTGTACACTTCAAGATATAGACAGAGAGTCTCATGAGTCTTAGGTTCATTTCCTTCTTCATTTCTATACCTCTCACCTTCTTCGGAAAAAGTGGGTATAGTAGATCTATGAGGAGATCTATGATTCTCCAGTCTTCTTCTTCTTTGCTGATAGGAAGTGCTTGGACCTTCCTTCATTCTTCATTTGATTGACCTCCTTGGAGAGATCATGCATGGATATAAAGAGAGGAGTGGAAAAGTTTTCATTCTCCATGATAGATCTCATCTATTTGCTTCTTATTTTGATGCAAAATATGAAGTGTCCACAAGCTTAGCCAAAGATCATGCTTCGATACCACTGTAATATCCCAAAAGGGAGAATGCAGTAATACTAAAACACAATATAAGAGTTGGAACTAAGTAAACATTAAATCTAAAGACAACATCAGAATTTACAGAGAAGCTGAGCCATTTTATTATATTTGAGAAGATTCAGTTACACAATGTACAAAATATGAGGAGATCTAGCCAAATATATGGTCTAGAATCACCTAGAAAACAAGCTACAATAGGTACAACGTAACTAGAAAGGCACTGAAGAAAATATTGCGCTATCCCTTCAGTATAATATGTATATATAGTTGCAGGATGAAAAGTAAAATGCATATCTACTCAAATCTGGAACTCATATGATGCCAAGATTCAAGATCTGGCCAATGTGATGGATTCCCAATATAACCCAGAAAGGATTTTCCAGATCTACAACTTTGGAAAATCACCTCCCTAGGATTTGATCCTTGATCTACTAGGAAATCCAAATATGAAGCTAGATCTGACAAATATATGGCTGAAATATGCTATCAGTTCAGATCTAAGCTTGAAGGGTTGCTCCCTTCTTTAGATCTACAAGCTAGAAGCTCTAGATCTAGCTTCTCAACCCTCCAATGATGATTTCAGCTGCTGCAACACAACTGCCACTAGAAACTGCGCTGTGAGGGAAAGAGAGACCTTCTGCCTGCTAAAAAATATTGCAATGAACTCCAGGCCGATGGTGAGATTGATGGCAATGTGATGGAATGATCCCTCATAGGATTGCTAGCTGAAATACTACCAACTTCCTTCCTCCCTATTGATCTGCAAGATACACAGCGTAATTACTAAAGGAAGTATTGTTGTTTGGAGGTCAATAAATTTTGGCCTGATGCCATATTTTCAATGAAGCTCTGGGAATGCTGATCTATAAGCCCAAGGTGATGGGAATAAACCCTCACCAGTTCTCTAGCTGAAGTACTGAAGACAACTTCTACCTTCCAAACTGATATTCATAAATATGCGATTTTTGAATATGAATGTTTTGTAGAAAGTAGAAAAGAGATGTGGAACTAATGCCTAATGTAGAATGAAGTACAATTCTCTTTCTAGAGCTACTCTAAGAAAGAGGTGGGATTCCCGACCAGGAACACCCTATGCTAAACAACACCTACAATCTCTGCTAAACAACCCAAGAAAGCAGTGGAATGTCACATGAAAATTGTAGATCTAAAAATATCCTTACATCAAGAATATTCAGCATACCTCCATCCTTGTCTTCATCTTCTTTATATAGTGATTGAGCCTTCCCATCCCTTGGCCCTCATCTAAACTACGTTGTCCATGTGGACAAGATCCTCCAAGTTAAACTGCATTGTTTGACCAAATCCACCATCATGTCTAGGTGCAATATACACCTTCTCCACCATGTGTGCATTGTTTGCACATTGTCCTCCACCACTTTATCATGAATGTCCCGTGATATTTTGTTTGAGATCTTCAAGATATTAATTGAATAAATCAACCTCTAGTTTGATCTCTTTAAGATCTTAGTTGACTGTGTAAACCTCCATGATCTATCTCATTAATGAGACATGTTCTCCAATTCCATTCACATTAGTAGTTGCTTGTAATATCCCAAAATCGGGACAGCTTAGCAAGCATGTACTAAAAACGTATTTTCAAAAATATATGCCATAGAAAATGAGAATAATCACTTGGATCCCATAGATACATCCATCTAGCGTCTAAGTCCAAGAGGAGATCAGAAAGAAATGAAACTAGGTGAGATAAACAAGCCTCCCACACTAGTGTAGCTGAAAATGACTAAAAACCCCAGACACTGCTACTCAGGAATAATGCATAAAAGAGATAACACAGTATTTTGAGGGTTTTAACTCAGAAAATTGGAGAAAAATATATCTACTCATATATTAGACAATAATGCCCTAATAAATGAGATCTAGTCTCCTTATACAAAATACAAAAGAACCCGGCAAGGGTTTCTTGTCAAACACTCTACATACAAAATGTGATATTCAGAAATTTACTGAATCACCACTTCAACACTGAATCATAAGAGTGTATAAGGATAAAATATTTCTGATCTGATAGATATCCCTCAAGGGCTTCCTCCCATGAAAGGTTGGACCTTTCAATCACAAGAAAACACTGCAACAGAGCCACTAGACCATCTGCTGAATGTTGCCTCCAAAATAACGCATTCCCTAGCTCGAACAGCACTGGAAATGTAGGGGAAATGTGTGGTATAATACCAAAAATCTGAAATAGGCTCTACAGCTCTCCAAAAAGGTCCCTCAAGTGAAGGAAACCTTCCTCCAATGAGAAACTAGCTAAGGAACCGGGATTCCAATCCCTTCCACTACTGCACCCAGCAACATTACAAAATATCTGGAAAAAGATATGCTGATGAAGGTGGATGAATCTTGGCCTAATAACCTGATGTGGAATGTTGAATAAAAACTCTCCCAAATGGCTCCTCAAAGAAAGAGGTGGGATTCCCGCTCAGGAACACCCTGGTGCTAAATAGCACTGCTACCTTGCTAAAGAGCAAGAGGAAAAAAAAGTCTGAGCAGACAAGAATAATAATCTAAGACATGAATAATAATGCTTCCATCCTCTTCCTTAAATAAAACATGAGTTTTATTTCCCTTGGCCCCACTCAATTAGGTCATCTCTATCCAAAGATACATCTCCCTCCAAAACTGCGTTATTCCTTCTTGGATTCCTCCTCCACCACAACTTCGTTGTTGACTTAGCCAAAGTGGACTGAATCAACTTGATTTTATCCCTTTTCACACATGGAGGTGTTTTAATAAGCTATAAATAGTTTCCCCTTACACACTTGGAGTGTTTTTATCCTCCTTAGCAGACTTATGGTCTTTTCTACCCATTTATTCACCGACTAGAGTTGCTGCTAACTCTAATGTTCCATTTAGCTTTGAGGCTAAAATTTTGGAACATTACAGTCCTCCCCTCCAAAATATTTTCTTTTCCTCAAGAAAATGTACAGGGAGAGAAAAATTTCTCCCCTCCTTCTCATGTGGCCTCCCATCAATAGCCTCCATCACTACATCAAGAGAATCTGCAAATAAATTGTCATCCAATGTGTCCTCCCAAGTGTGCAAAACCAAATGGTCTACGTCAATCAAAGGAGGAAAGTGTGAATGGAAACCTGCTTGTTGTCTCATGGCCTCCAAAAAGTAGGAGTGATGACCAACATGGTGAATGAGTGCCTCCCTCACCCATGCTATCATCCAAATGAAGTGAGTTACCCTCCAACATGGCAACTCATGAAGAATCTCCTCCACCTTTGGCTCCTGAAATGTAGGTGGGTTGAATAAATGAACATGATAGGCAAGAAGTCCTATCTCATGCTGTCCTCCTCTCCACTTATGATAAGTGTAGAGGGCATGCTGATCTTGGGATGCAACATGATTGCCCTCCAATGGTAAGAAGAAGATTCACTCTCCAAGGACTCTTCCTCCAAAATAAAGAGACATGCCAACCCAACCCATTCAATTCAAGATGAATGGCACATCATCACCATTTGGCATCCAAATCAGAAAAAAGCTGAAAGTTATGTGCAATTTTGGATGATACCAAAGGTTCTCCAACTAGATATTATGCAGTCTTCCCAACTGTTGTTTGAGAATGTCATGTGGCAAGTGGTTCTGCAACAAGTTATAAGCTCTGCATGTTTTCCCTTCCAACATGGGGAAGTAAACATAAATTTCTATCAGTTGTACATAGATAAAATAACAATACACTTGCCCAAATTCATGTATTGATGGGCTAATATCATTACAAACATTGGCCCTAAAGTGACCATGAAACCCAAAAATACTCTTTCTCTTTTGTGGAGCAATGCACTGCTCATATATGGTGAGAAGATACAAATACTCAATGGAGTAATCAGCAAGTACATAAATTTATTTCTTACCATGCATGGTGAGTAGGCTTAAAGTGAGGTCCATGTATAAGTCCCCCCATGAAGATCCCCTCATAAAAATCTGCAAGAAGAAGGGATACATATACTCCTTGGAACACTCCATCAATAAGAACACACTCCCATGTGACAACGCTTTAGGCCTTAGAAATAAGGCTCCATGACTCCTCCCTTTGACATTCCATATGCCAAGGCCATCCACCATCATTCTGCTATGTGAGAAGATCTTGAATGTGCCTTCCTTCTCTCTAGAAATTTCATGAAAAGTATGGGAAGAATTCTACCCATACTCTCCCAAGTGCAACCACATCAACAGCAACTCTTGTTTCTCCCTCATACCTCCCTCATACAAGCCATGGAGTAAGATCATGATAGTCAAATTGTATGATGCCTCATAAAATAATTCAGCCATGAAGTGCCTCCTCAAGTTCTCCAAGTGGTTCCTCCCACAAGAAGAGAAAAAGTGTGATGTGGCAATCATGGTTTGCCCATGGTTCCTCCAGAAATGTACAACATATAAAGTTGGGAGAATCATGCTCCCAATGGGCATCTTTAATCTCAAGCCCACTCTCCAAAAAAAGATCCCCATGAACATAAAAATATCAGCAATATATGGAAGCAAAGTACAATGAGAACAAGTTCCCAAATGACAACTAGAGAGTGAATCATAGTCCCACTCATGGAACCAGCGCAGTGCATCCTTTGCCTGCATACAAATAAGAAATAACAAGTGCTTTACCAACCACTTTTTTTCTGCCACAATGATCTCATAAGATGAAAACATGAAGTTACAATATGGTGTCAATGGTGCACACCAAGAATCATGTGGCTTCCCCCACAAACCACCAAGAAGATAGCCAAAATCAATGCTACAAGTCGCTGCAAGTACATCATCATACAATATGAAAGAAGAGATGATTCTTCTTGTTACATCATGCTACTGAAATAAGGAAAAGAAGTAAAATACAAAATATGAAATGATACCTCCTCCATCATGTACTTGAGATCTTGAGCTGAAATGGCTCAACTAGAATATTTCCCTCACCTCTAATGAGTAGGGAAGTGGTTGTGACCTCCCATCTATCATCATCGGGGCTATGCATCTCTCCATATGTTGAAATATGTCATGCTGGATGCCCTCCCAAGTGGACTCCTCCATCAAATAGAAATATGCCTCAAAGTGCATGGAAAGGAAGTCCTCATGTGCTGCAAGTGGCAACTTCTCCTTGAGACTAGAAGCTCTAGTCAAGAAGACTCTCTCATGTGAATAGATGACCATCTCATTGACCATATACTCATCATCTCTATCCGAGTCATCAAGGACCATGTATGCACCAAGATCCTTGGAGTACTCTACTGAGAGCTAAGATCTCCAACAAGGATCAATCCTCCTAAGAGACAGCGCTGGTGATCTGGCATGTGAAGCTCTCCTCATGCTGCTGCCTGCTACTTTGAAATCCCCCATGCCAAAGTTATTCTCCAAAATATTCACCTCTCCAAAGTCCAAGAGTGGTGAATCCAAAGACAAGATGTATTTCATCAACTCTAGATCAGGTGGCCTTCCGGGTGGAATGCCTCCATGAAGTGAGACATCAATGTCAAGAGTAGACTACACATATGGTTGGGCAACCTTGCCCCGGCCCTTACAACACAATTCAGTATGCCTCTTCCTTTCATTCACTCTCTGAAATAGAGAAGGGTGTGTACCTCTCATCAAGTGATGTTGCTCTTCCTACCTACCTCCTCCTTCCAGCTACAATGTTGCACAATCATGTTGCTCACTGATTGTGCTTGGACCTCCATGTATGAGATCCTAGGGAACTGCTTGTAAGAATACTATTAGCCACCTATAAAATTTGTTATACCAAAAGGTGGCTAAGACTATTTGGAGCCTTCAAGGAACAAATTTTATTTCTAAAAAGTGTTGGCTCTTGAAGACTCTTGAAGGCCTCATGCCTCTGACCAAATCTTCACTGTTGTTCCCTTTTTATACTCAGAAATTCTACTGTTTCCCAAAAAAGAATACTGCTGCAAGCGCCATTTTTCTTTGCCTCCTTCTTCCAGAACTAACCTCATCTTTTTCTCTTTATTTTCCCCCATAAAGTCCTTCATTTTCATGATTTCCCCCTTTTCCCTTCATTAAACTCCCTTTGATAAAGTTTAAGACCCTTCTTTGCCTTATCGAAGCCCTCAAAACCTTTTAAAATCATTAAAAGTCCATGAAAATCATGTTTTTTTATGTATTGTAGACTTAAGCCCCCTTGGGATAAGTATTTAACCCTTCCCTTCCATATTCCCTGGTGCTAGAACCAGGTGTTGGCCCTCCAAACGCTATCACATCACTTCGTTGCCGATTAGCCCTCCTTTCTATCTCCCTCGATCATATTATCTCTCATGCGCCCAAAGGCCCCGCAGACGAGCGCCAAACCATATCGAAAAATTAATATTTCGCCCCCCCGTGCTATAAACCTTTGTTTATATAAAAAAAATCATTTTTATTATCTCCTAAGGTTTTCCGCCGGTGCAAAGTTCAAGTCACTCTCCACCGTCGATCGGATCCGAAGATCGACGGTGCGCATTCCATCGCCCCAGAGGTCCCCGCCAACCGCTCACCATTGCAAAACCACGTGGTATCCATCGTAATGCTTTTAAGAGCGGGGCGGTTTCTTTCATTTTTAAATGGTTCCATACATCGGCTGATGCGTGGCCTGAGCACTATTCACAAAACCACCACTCATTGCACGTTGAAGTTCGGACGTGGACCCGGCGCGATATTGGCGTCCACCGTCCAATCTAGAGCCGCTCATCGGACGGTGATCGCTATCTGAAGGAGCCCGACAGTTAACCAGGATACGACCGGGTCATAAGAGCATCTCCACCATTGATCTGATTTGCAGATCGATGTATCACAATTCATCGCCCTGATTCCCCCGCTTTGACTTTTCGCCTCCGCCCCTGACTATCGATCTTTGCGCGATCGATGGCTCCGATTTGATTCTTTCCCCTCATTTCCTTTTGACTCATTCTAATCCATCTTGACCACTGGATGATGCCATCCAATGGCCACGCTCACTCCACGTGTCCTTTGAAGCAATATAAACTATACATGCAATATTTTCTAATGTTTTTTGTATTATGTAGGGTTTAAACGTTTTTTCCACTATATTTGAAGGAAATTAAAAGGCAGAAGGCTGACGATCCTCCTGCCTTCAATTCAACAGAGGAAATCATTCACAACGTTTAAAATCCACATTTCATCAAGCATCCATGAAGCATTGATGCCAAATAACCCCTGCGCTGCCCTGCACACTAGCAAAGCACAGTCAAAGAGTATCAGTGCAGAAAATCAGAGATATGCCAGAACAGAAGACTAAATATAGGCCTTCAGGGATTACATCTAATATGGTTTATCAAAATCCTAATCCTCGATTAAAACATAGTTAAAGGAATAATCATAAAGTTTCATCAAACAGAAGACCTCCACTGCCACATTTTGAGGCAAATTGATTCCTCCCAGCTACCACAAATCCACCTGTGTCTCTAAGCATTCAACCAGAGGCCGAATTGATTGATCAGGACCAGATATCTGCCTCATAACGTAGCCAAAGGATAAATTCTGCAGAAAAACTAATGAAAAAATATCAGCAGAGTAAATTCAACATCACACAGAGCCTCAAAGGTCAAAACGAGCTCCCACCGAGCTTAAATCTTTATGAAAATTATTTAATACAGAAGACACCTATGTAAGTTTCTTCATTAAGCCCCCAAAGGCCGAGGAACCATTAATTCTGTATTAATTTTCTTTAGAGATCTTTTATCAGAATGCCTCGTTCTTCTATATATACTTCTGCAGAAGATGAGTGAGGGGTTGGTTGCAGAACTTTGAAATATATTTGAGGTTAAAACTTCTGATTGTAAATAGTGTTCGTTGGCCCTTGGAGCGTTGTTTTTGTTTAGATTAGTTAGGCTGAATAGTGAAAGTGATTGCTGAACTGAAACATTGGACCTGAAGACTGTAACTGGTTTGACATTAATAACAAGCTGTTTCTTGGGATCTTGGTCTATATCACTGGTGAAGTGCCCCTTTCTTAGTTATTGTTTTTCCTTCTATGTATGTCATATTGTTCACTATTCTCTGATAAAGAACATCATTTATAGAGTTAGGATTTACTATCTACCAGTACCCTTCTCTCACTAATGAGCTTTATCTCAATGTTTTCCTCCAATTTGTTTATTTAAGAATGATTCAATATAGTTTAAGTAGTTAGGAATGTTGGCATTCCCTCGTCCTACTGTTTGCTTCAAAAATTGTTCTTGAAAGTTATTTTCATCATTTTCTTATTAAAGTTAGACTAGAAAAGTGATGGTTTTCCCTGTTTCTAGTTTCTATTCTCCAAAGGCAGATGCTGAAGGTTTCCCTTGGTGTTGACTGAAAGTAGACTAGGTTTAAAAGTACCTCATCTGATCTTAGGTTGCACTTTGTTTCTCTTATGTGTTTTCATATTTTCTGAAGGTAATTATGCAGATTACTGGATTTTTTTTCAATTAAGCTACTTTAATACAAAATTTCCCAAGAAGTATATGGTTAGCCCTGTTCTTGGTTGTTTTTAAATAGTTACTTAAGAGGCTTTTCTTGTTTGGACTGACTATAAATCCCTTGTGAAATTATTATCAGTTTCCACTCCTCCAACACTTTATTGTTCCCATTCCATCATTTTAATCTCAATGATCTTGTGATATAGATGACTTGCCCCTTGGATCACTCTTGATGTTGTTGTTCAATTAAATCCCTGATACAACTCCATAACCCAATGGATTAAAAACCAGCGTTATATCTATCTTTTTAGACAAAGCTGTTCTATTCACTTGCAACTTCTCACATTTGAAACTTTTGCACTTAGGACTTTCCCTCAAACAATAATCATGCTCAACCATCCAAAAAACAAAACAAACCCTTGGCCTTCATAACTAGCCTAATATTATTACCCCAAACTTCAAAGACAAATATATCTTTGCACTTATTGGAGAGATCCCTCTCTAGATTCAGGAGGGCTAGATCCTAGAATCCCAAAGTGGTTGAAACGATGTTTCTCCCTGCGATCGGACTTTGCCAATCTTGCTGACTACAGGGAGCTAACATTTCTGGCGATTCCACTGGGGATCAAACCCAGAATCTCTTTCATTTGAAGGTAACCATAGGATATCATAGATTTAGTTCAAAGAACATTTTCTATATTAACCAGCTGAGCCACCAGCAACTAACATTTCTGGTGACTCCGCTGGGGATCAAACCCAGAATCTCTTTCATTTGAAGGTAACCATAGGATATCATAGATTTGGTTCAAAGAACATTTGCTATATTAACCAGCTGAGCCACCAACAACTAACATTTTTGGCGACTCCGTTGGGGATCGAACCCAGAATATCTTTCATTTGAAGGTAACCATAGGATATCATAGATTTGGTTCAAATAACATTTGCTATATTAACTAGCTCAGCCACCAGCAACTAACATTTCTGGCGACTCCACTGGGGAAACTTCCTTTAAAAGCTTCATAAAACATTGTGAGTAAAAAGTAGCCTTTTCAAGCACTACCAAGAAATGGTAATCATGATGAAACTTGTTTGAATCAATGACAATCTAGGAAAACCCTAGGATCCTCATAGGGCTTTATCTAACCTTGAAAAATCAGTTGACTTAGCCATAAGAGTAGACCGTCTTTGTCTCATGACCGTAGCTAAGTTTTGAAACAGAGTTAGGATATTCTTAGAAACCACATAATTGAAAAATAACTCAGAAAACCTAAAAATATTTTAGATTGGAAATTAAATAAACATGGTGGTGGACCATAAAACTTTTTACCTCCTTAGGAGCTAAAAACTTCCACTTGACGACTCCACAACCCTGAACAGACCTTAAGACTCCACTGGGAAGAAAGCTCATCATTATAATATCATTCAAACTTAGATTAGAGGACCATGGGATTAAAATTTGTGTAAACACATCAGTTAACCTCTCAAATATTGTCATACCTAGTTGAACTTTTCTTGTTTATTTAGTTCTGAAAAAACACAACATAGTGGCTCCTAGAAAGATTCACACTAGAGCCTATCCTGACCCAGATCCACCTGAGATAGTTGATAACCCAGAAAATATTCTTAGGAACTCTCCTAGGATTAAATCATCAACTGTTGTCAGATCACCTTTGAGAGCTAAGTCCGTTCCTAAAAATCTTTCAGCTCTACAAAAATCACAAATTGACTTAGTAAATCCCTTTAGAACTAGGTATCTTAGTGATTTAGATCAGTTAGATTCTGAGTCTTCACTTTCATCTCCTGAAGTAAGTGAACATCCTAACAGCAGAGAAACAACACCTCCTGATTTGCATTTCCTTCACAACTTAGGTGTCTCTCATCTAAGATCATCTCAATAATCTACTCTTGGTCCATCCACTTCTGCTCACCCTACATCCACTGTTCAAACCACTCCACTTCACTCCACTTTCCCTGTTGTTAATCCACCTCTTGTGAATCCACCCCCACCACATATCATGGTAACATGGTATGCTCCCTTAGTCCTTCCTGTACCATTAGTCAATCTTCCACAGGATTATCAGTCCAAAATTCCATTATATGATGCTAGTAATGCTACAACTGCATCGCAACATGTGGATAAGATGAATGACTAATTTGATAGAAATGAAATTGATGATGATTCTATCAAACTTAGATTGTTTGCTCAAAGTTTAGGGGGAGAAGTAAGAAAATGGTTTAAAGGCTTAATCCCCCATAGCATCAATGATCTCCAAACCTTCCATCAAACATTCTTAAACAAATGGGAAGTAAAGAAGAATTCTCTCCAAGTCCTCTCTGATTACAAGAACCTCCATAGAAACACTGGGGAAAGTATACAAGCTTATTGTACCAGATTCCTCCACAAGGCTCAGCTTTAAACAAGTTTCCTGAAGGGTTTGACCCTGAGATGGCCTATCAACTGAGAGAGAGAAATCATGCAATTTTGGAAGAGATGCAAAAGGGTGCTCTTTATGTGGAAGTTAACTTGATGGAGAAGAGAGAAAGAATGAAAAATGAAAAGAGAGTATCTTTTAGAGAGGAATCCACACCCTCTACTTCCAACTCAAAGATGGAGAGAATGATGGAAGAGATGACGAAAGAGATGAACATAATTAAGAGAGCACAAGAAATCCAAAACCAAACTGCTCCTCAAAATAGAAACTAGAACCAAAACCAGAATTTTAGAAGGAATCAACCTCCAAATAGACCTAGGGAAGATGATCAGCAAATCACTCCGCCCTTTCATCAAAACTATGTAAGTGAGGTTGAGGAAATAGATGAAATAAAAGAAAAGGATGATATCAACATGCTGGGGGTAGATAATGATGACTTTGAGATTCATTATGATAGAATACAAGGTCTATACACACCTTATGATGACAGAAGAGATGATGATGAAAATTATTATCAGGACATGGAAAATGTCATCATAGAATCTCAAAAAGAATATGACCTTAGAAGAAAAACTAGTCAAAAAAACCCCAACAACAAAAACTCTAACAAATCTTTACAAAATAGCACTACGACCAAGCCTAAAATTTTCAAACAAAAGGACAAAACAGTGGCTATAAATTCTGGAAATGATAAAGAGAAAGGCACTCAAAACAATGAAAAACAGAGTGTAGACCTTAGCAGTACTAACACTTCAGCTATTACTCCTGTCAAAACGATTTTTTCAAATGTAAATAGGAAAAATCAGCAAGTTGATGTTGCTGATAGACTAGCAGCTAATAAAGCTAAGACCAGCACTTTAAAGAGTCAAGAAAATTTCAAAGATCAAAATCTATGTTCCCTTGACTGAGTTAGTTGCCCAACATGTATATAGGACCCAAATTTTGAAGGCTTTAAGAATAGAAGAAAATGAGGACACTGTTAATCTTAACGATGACCAACCAAAGCTGATTTTTGGTCCTAAGATTGAAGGTAGATATCACGAAGGACCTGTTCCTCCTTTCTATGTAAGTTTAAATGTTCATGACAAAATTTTGCACAACATTATGCATGATTTCAGGGATTCTCATAATTTAAAGCCCAAAGCTGTAATGGAGAGCCTAGGTCTAGAAATAACCATACCTTACAAAGATCTTTACTCCTTTGACTCAAGCAGAGTAAAATGTTTAGGATTAATCAAAGACCTCTGTTTTAACTTAGCCCAAATTCTATCCAAATGCTTGGTAATGGATTTGTTGTGGCTGATGAGCCCCCAAAATATGGAATGCTATTATCAAGATTTTGGGGGGCTAAGTTACAAGGGACTATGCAAATGGACATGACCTATGCGACTATCCTTGTTTTCAATAAGAATAGAAGACTTTACAGGGAGTCCCATATGAAATACACAGTTACAAGTCAAGACAGACCACAAAACTCTCCTCTATATTCTGTAAATACAGGCCTTGATTCTTTTATCACGTTTAACGATGGAATACTTAGTGAACAAGTCACTTTAACACGATTAATGGCCGAAAGAGAGGAAGAAGAAAACATCGTAGGAGTTTCAAAACAGGTTGCTTCTTTTGAAAATATTTTCAAACCCAACATAGGTCTTGAGCTACAAGTCATGAGTCCATTACTCTTAAACCTTGGCAGTCGAGCAAGCATCCCTCAAATAAACGAAAATCTTGGGGAATCAAAACAATTACAACTAAGTGCTGATATTCCACTACAATCAGGAAACACATTAAGTATAGAGGACAACCACCAAATAGATGTAACTGAAAATAGTCCTCTATGGAGTATGCACTTTGATGGATCCTACACTAGGAACAACACTGGTGTAGGGTTTTGGATTTGTAACACTGAAAGCAACCACACAGAAAGTCTTTCCTATAGATTAAATTTCTAGTGTTCAAATAACATAGCAGAATATGAATCCCTTCTTTTAGGCTTACGATTGTTGAAGAAGTTAGGAGCCAAAAGAATCAATGTGTATGGGGATTCAGAGTTAGTCATTAGGCAAGTCAATGGGGAGTATAACGCAAATCATCCCAGACTTAGGGCCTACCGAAATGATGTCATGGACCTTTTAAAAACATTCGAGTCCAAACTGATTTTTGTCCCAAGAAAAGGAAATATTGCGGCCCACAATTTAGCCTTTACAGCTAGAACATGCTTGACACCATATGAAACCAAAGACTGCATGACTCAAATAAAATTTAGACCAGCCGTTCCTGATAACGAAAAATATTGGCAAGTTTTTGACAGAGACAAACAAATAGAAGACTTCATGCAATTCAGAAATTAATTCGAACTACACAGTTCAGATTCAGATTATGAAACAAACCGCCCTAGTGAAGAAAATTTTCTTGTTGGAGAAGAGCCACCTCCTAAACTTGCCGATTTAAATCTATCGCCAAGAAAAGTTCAAAGTAAAACACAATGGATTGCAGGGGTAGAAGCAGAGAACTTAGAAACTCTGCAATCCAAACATGAAATTTTTCCAAAGGGTTTGGTACCTTTAGAAGAGTTGTTTGATTTTAATGATGTGGCCAAAAAGCCAAAACTAGAACCTGCAAAGACTGAAGTGGAAGAGTGCAATATAGGCAGTGAACTTAAACCGAAAATGATTAACTGTCTAAAACTTTGCCAACTCACATTAAACTTAAATATATATAGTTGTTTAAAGAATTTTCTGATGTTTTTGCATGGAGTTATGAAGATCTTAAATCCTATGATACTAAAATAATACATCACAAAATCCCTCTCAAAGAAAACCAAAAAACATTCAAGCAGAAACTGCATAGAATAAACCCTGTTCAGTTGCCTTTGGTTCAGAAGGAGATCATGAAAATGTATGATGCTGGTATTATTTTCCCTATTAGATATTCTCAGTGGGTGTCTAATCTGGTGTCAGTTAGGAAGAAAACTGGAGAGATCAGGCTTTGTTTAGACTTTAGAGACTTAAACAAAGCTTCATTAAAAGACAACTACCCTTTACCTAAGATGGATCATATTTTACAAAGGGTGGTAGGGTCTAGGAGAATTTCTTTGCTGGATGGCTATTCGGGGTACAATCAGATCTTAGTTCACCATGTTGATCAATTAAAGACAGCCTTTACTACACCATGGAGCAATTTCATGTATGTGAAAATGCCTTTTGGTCTAATGAACGCTGGAGCAACTTTTCAAAGAGCCATGGACATAGTATTCTCGGAAGAACTGGGCTTCTTCATCATTATCTATCTTGACGATGTTACTGTGTTTTCAAAAACGGATGAAGAGCACTTAGAACATCTAAGAAAAATTTTCGAGAAATGTAGAAAATTTGGGATATCTTTAAACCTTAAGAAGACACTATTTGGTCTCCAAGAAGGTAAACTTCTTGGGAACATCATTTCAGAAGAGGGTATTAAGATAGATCCAAAGAGGATTGAGGCCATATTGCAAATCTCTCATCCTCGAAACATCAAGGAGTTGCAATCTTTCATTGGAAATATTAACTTTTTGAGAAGGTTCATCCCCAACTTGGCTGAGCTCCTTAGGAATATCACAAACATGTTGAAGAAGGAGCAAGGGGTGAAATGGACCTTGGAAGCAAAGAAGTCCTTTGAGCTGGTGAAACAAGTGTTAACCAAAACACCAGTTCTTATAAGTCCTGATTTTTCAAAGGATTTTTATATTTTTTCATTTGCATCAGAACATACCATAGCTGTTGTCCTTCTACAGAAAAATCCACAAGGACAAGAGCAACCTATTGCATTCTTTAGTAAGGCATTGAGGGATGCCCCTTTGAAGTATAAAATTATGGAGAAGAAATATTTTGCTTTGGTTAAAGCTTTGAAATACTTCAGAGTGTACATCCTTCACTCTCACATCATTGCCTTTGTCCCAAATTCAGTTGTTAAAGAAATTCTAACACAGGACCTAGATGGTAAGAGAGGTAAGTGGATTTCTGTTATTCTTGAGTATGATTTAGAGATAAAACCGACTAAACTCATCAAAGGCCAAGGTCTATCTAGATTAATGGCTGAATCAAATTTTGAAGTTCTTGATATTAATATGATTAATGCTTTGGATGACCAAGAAGGATTCTCAACTCCTATTGTTGAAGATCATTTTATGAATTCCTCTTGGTATGCTAATATTGTTTATGTTTTGCTTGATTTGAATACACCTCCTGGTTTGAAAAAAGAAAAGACAAGGTTTTTAAAATTGAAAGTTGTAAACTATTGCATTGTAGATAGATGTCTTTATTAGAAAAATGCAAGTGGTGTATTGCTTAAATGTTTGCCTGAGTTTCATGTAGAGAAGGTTAAGCACCAATTCCATGAAGGAGAGTGTGGAGGTCATTTGTACTGGAAAGAAACAGCCAACAAAATTTTGAGGGTTGGTGTCTATTGGCCTACTCTTTTTCATGATGTGCACAACATGATCATAGCCTATCATAAATGTCAAATTTTTGAAGGCAAAAGAAAATTGTTACCCCTGCCTCTGCATCCATTCATTGTTGAAGCCCTATTTCAACAGTGGGGACTTGACTTCATAGGAGAAGTCCATCCACCATCTTCTGCCCAACATAGATGGATTCTCACTACCACAGACTATTTCACTAAGTGGATAGAAGCCATACCTTGTAGGCAGGTCAATGATTCAGTTATTATAAAATTTATGGAGACTAACATTCTCTCCAGATTTGGTTGTCCTTCCAAGATAATCACTGATAATGCAACAAAATTTGGATCAAAGAAGATGGTTGAATTCTATCACAGATATCAGATAACATTGGCTCATTCCATGGCCTATTACCCTCAGGGTAATAGACTTGCAAAATCCTCAAACAAAAGTTTAGTGAACATAATCAAGAAATTTTTGGAGGACAACAGAAAGCCTTGGCACACAAAGCTGGTCCATGCATTTTGGGCTGACAGACTGACTTTGAAGAAATCTATTGGCATGTCACCTTTCCAGCTTGTGTATGGTACTGATGCAATTTTTCCAAATAGCCTTGGTGTACCAGTGATGAAGTTGATTCAAGAGTTGCAGACTGAAGAAAATGACATGATCAGAAGAGTAAATCAGACCATTCATATTCAGCAAACCAGAGCGGAGGTTTATAACAAAGCATTGGAGAAACAGAACAGTATTAAAAAGATTTTTGATAGAAGAACCAAGGCTAGAAATTTCAAGATTGGGGACAAAGTTTTAAAGTGGGACTCAAGGAGGGAAGACAAGGGCAAGCATGGAAAATTTGACAACTTATGTCTTGGCCCTTACTCTATTCATTTAGCTGCTGGTAACAATGCATTTTTCTTGCAGGAGTTGAATGGAGAAGAATTGTTTGGGGGTCCTTTCAATGGCAGGATGCTCAAATATTACTTCTCTTAATCCATGCTATGTTTTGAAGCCTTTTTATCTTTTTTACATTATAAATATTTCATCCACCATTGCATTCAAAGTTAGAAAAATCAAAAAACAAAAACAATAGAAAATAGAAAAGAGGGCAGACTGTGAAAACAAGAAAGGTATATTCCCATACCAAAAAAGAGAAACAAATCTGAAAGTGTGCAAGCTGAAATTCCACTCCTGAATAACACACTTCTAGTTAGTCAAACTGTCTAATCTTGACTAATTAGCTTTAAATTTTCTGCTGATAGGATAGTGAATTCGATTTTCCAAACTGTTTAATCTTGGCTTATCAGTAGATAGTTTAGGATAGAAATTAAAGGTTCAAATCAGCTCAAAATATGAACCAGTTAGCAAAGGAAAGACAGCTCAAATAAGAGTCAAAACAGAGATGTAGGAAAAAGGAAGGAAATGTTTTCAAATTTCAGATCCCAAACCTTCCATTTTGTTTTAAATTTTGTACAAAATAATGTCTATGTGCATTTTTCTCTTATGCCATAGACCAGCATCAAGTTAGACTGCTCAATCCTGACTTGAATGCTTTTAAATTTCTGTTGTAGAATTTAGATAATAAAGTCTGTTGGACAGTTCAATCCCAACAGACAGTAGATTAGGTAGAGAATCATATGGGCTCAACTGTTTAATCTGAGTCCATGGAGAAATAAGGAGTAGAAATAGATTAGATTTCCTGCTTTCAAAAGAATAAAATGTTGTGAGAAGAGTTTGCCAATCCAAGTGCACTCTAATGAAGAAAAAATGCTAGATTAGTATGATTGGGTAGGTAGAAAGATTTTTGATGAAATATCCATTGTTTTTATGGCTGCTAATATGTTTTCATAGCAAGATCATCCCAGCAAAGGAAGGGCAGCCCAATGGATGAGGCACAAGTCAGCCTCCCAGAGAACACAATGGATAAGGCAACTGATCAACCTCCCAGAGAATGCAAGTCTGAAGTTCTTGATGCCTTCAAGAAGGCACCATCCCCAAGTGGAGCCACTGTTAGCCACCTATAAAATTTGTTATACCAAAAGGTGGATAAGACTGTTTGGAGCCTTCAAGGAACAAATTTTATTGCTAAAAAGTGTTGGCTCTTGAAGACTCTTGAAGGCCTCATGCCTCTGTCCAAATCTTCACTGTTGTTCCCTTTTTATACTCAGAAATTCTGTTGTTTCCCAAGAAAGAATACTGCTGCAAGTGCCGTTTTTATTTTCCTCCTTCTTCCAAAACTAACCTCATCTTTGTATCTTTCTTTTCCCCCATAAAGTCCTTCATTTTCAATATTTCCCCTTTTCCCTTCATCAAACTCCCTTTGATAAAGTTTAAGACCCTTCTTTGCCTTATCGAAGCCCTCAAAACCTTTGAAAATCATTAAAAATCCATGAAAATCATGTTTTTTTTTATGTATTGTAGACTTAAGCCCACTTGGGCTAAGTCTTTAACCCTTCCCTTCCATACGCCCTGGTGCTAGAACCAAGCGCTGGCCCTCCAAACGCTATCGCATCACTCCGTTGCCGATTAACCCTCCTTTCTATCTCCCTCGGTCATATTATCTCTCATGCGCCCAAAGGCCCCACAGACAGGTGCCAAACCATATCGAAAAATTAATATTTCACCCCCCCGTGCTATAAACCTTTGTTTATATAAAAATTGTCATTTTTATTATGTCCTAAGGTTTTCCGCCAGTGCAAAGTTCAAGTCACTCTGCACCATCGATCGAATCTGAAGATCAACGATGCACATTCCATCGCCCCAGTGGTCCTCGCTAACTTCTCACCGTTGCAAAACCACGCGGTATCCATCGCACCACTTTTAAGAGCGGGGCGATTTCTTTCATTTCGTAGCGATTCCATACATCAGCTGACGCGTGGCCTAAGCACTGTTCAAAAAAACTGTCGCTCATCACACATTAAAGTTTGGACGTGGACCCAGCGTGATATTGGCATCCACCATCTAATCTGGAGCCGCTCATCGGACGGTGATCGCTCTCCGAAGGAGCCCGACAGTTAACCAGGATACGACGCGGTCATAAGAGCATCCCCACCATTGATTTGATCTATAGATCGACGGCTCACAATTCATCGCCCTGATTCCCCTGCTTTGACTTTTCACCTCCGTCCCCGACCGTTGATCTCTGCACGATCGACGGCTCTGATTTGATTATTTCCCCCCGTTTCCTTTTGACTCATTCTAATCCATATCGACCGTTGGATGATTCCATCCAACGGCCACGCTCACTCCACGTGTCCTCTGAAGCAATATAAACTATACATGCAGGATTTTCTAATGTTTTTTGTATTGTGCAGGGTTTAAACGTTTTTTCCGCTATATCTGAAAGAAATTCAAAGGAAGAAGGTTGACGATCCTCCCACCTTTGATTCACCAGAGGAAATGATTCACAAGGTTCAAAATCCACGTTTCATCAAGCATCCATGAAGCATTGATGCGAAATAACCCCTGCACTGCCCTGCACACCAGCAAAGCATAGTCAAAGAGTATTAGTGCAGAAAATCAGAGATATGCCAGAACAGAAGACTGAAGACAGGCCTTCGGGGATTACGTCTAAGATGGTTTATCAAAATCCTAATCCCCGATTAAAACACAGTTAAAGGAAGAATCATAAAGGTTCATCGGACAGAAGACCTCCACCGCCACATTTTGAGGCAAATTGATTCCTCCCAGCTACCACAAAGCCACCTGTGTCTTGAAGCATTCAACTAGAGGCCGAATTTATTGATCAGGACCAGATATCTGCCTCATAATGCAACCAAAGGATAAATTCTACAGAAAAACTAATGACAAAATATTAGCAGAGTAAATTCGACATCACATAGAGCCTCAAAGGTCAAAACGAGCTCCCACCGAGCTTAAATCTATATGAAAATCATTTAATACAGAAAACACCTATGTAAGTTTCTTCATTAAGCCCCCAAAGGCCGAGGAACCATTAAGTCTGTATTAATTGTCTTTAGAGATATTTTATCAGATCTCACCTCCTCATTCTTCTATATATACTTCTGTAGAAGATGAGTGAGGGGTTGGTTGCAGAACTTTGAAATATATTTGAGCTTAAAACTTCTGATTGTAAATAGTGTTCATTGGCCCTTGGAGCTCATTTTGTGTTTAGATTAGTTAGGCTGAATAGTGAAGATGATTGCTGAACTAAAACATTGGACCTGAAGACTGTAACTGGTTTGACATCAATAACACGATGTTTCTTGGGATCCTGGTCTATATCACTGGTGAAGTGCCCCTTTCTTCGTTATTGTTTTTCCTTCTATGTATGTCATATTGTTCACTATTCTCTGATAAAGAACAACATTTATAGAGTTAGGATTTATTGTTTACCAGTACCCTTCTCTCACTGATGAGCTTTATCTCAATGTTTTCCTCCAATTTGTTTATTTAAGAATGATTCAATACAGTTTAAGCAGTTAGGAATGTTGGCATTCCATCGTCCTACTATTTGCTTCAAACATTGTTCTTGAAAGTTATTTTCATTATTTGCTTATTAAAGTTAGACTAGAAAAGTGATGGTTTTCCCTGTTTCTAGTTTCTATTCTCCAAAATTAGATGCTGAAGGTTTCCCTTGGTGTTGACTGAAAGCAGACTAGGTTTAAAAGTACCTCATCTGATCTTAGGTTGCACTTTGTTTCTCTTATGTGTTTTCATAATTTTTGAAGGTAATTATGTGGATTACTAGATTGTTTGTCAATTAAGCTACTTTAATACAAACTTGCCTAAGAAGTCTATGGTTAGCCCTGTTCTTGGGTTGTTTTAAATAGTTACTTAAGAGGCTTTTCTTGTTTTCACTGACTATAAATCCCTTGTAAAATTATTATCAGTTTCCACCCCTCCAACACTTTATTGTTCCCATTCCATCATTTTAATCTCAATGATCTTGTCATATAGATGACTTGCCCCTTGGATCACTCTTGATGTTGTTGTTCAATTAAATCCACCATATGACTCCATAGCCCAATGGATTAAAAACTAGCGTTATATCTATTTTTTTTAGACAAAGCTATTCTATTCACTTGCAACTTCTCAGCTTTGAAACTTTTGCACTTAGGACTTTCCCTCAAACAATAATCATGCTCAACCATCCAAAAAAAAAAACAGACCCTTGGCCTTCATAACTAGCCTAATATTATTACCCCAAACTTCAAAAACAAATCTATCTTTGCACTTATTGGAGAGATCCCTCTCCGGATTCAGGAGGGCTAGATCCTAGAATCCCAAATTTTTTGATATGACGTTTCTCCCTGCAATCGGACTTTGCCAATCTTGCTGATTATAGGGAGCTAACAAATACAAGAATCCCTCCTGTTGGATCATGTGCTCCTCCTCCATCTGCATGAGGTACTGGATGTGCTCTAGATGTGACAGTGTTGTTGCCCTCATCATCCTCAATTTGTATGGGAAACATCTCAATGGTTGGGTCCTCCTGTGAAAAAGAGATCCCCATGCCCTCTTGTTCAAGAATATGAACTAGAGGTCTTGCTTCTGGAAATGTGTAATGCAAGCTGTCAGCTTCTCCCATGATTTTATGAAGTGGGGTTTCCTTTATAACATGCATGGGCTTTGTTCTCTCAATTTTTCTATGCTCATGTGTCTTAGGAAGTTTCTCATCAAACCTTCCCACCAATGTTTCTATGAATCTTGCATAAGAAGAAGTGTTTGCATTTTTCAGAGAATACGATTCAAAAATCCACCATGCATGAGTCTTACCTCTGAAATACAGTGCTGCAACTCTGATGGCTTCATATTCGGAAATATGGTGCAGCTGCAAATAGGAGTCTAGCTCCTTCACCCAAGCTCCAGCCGAACATGTAGGTGATCCGGAAAAAGTAGATAGAAGAAATATACCTACATCCTGCTACTTTCTCTTCTCCACCTATATCTTGAAAAACTCTTGGAAATCAGTATGATCTCTAAACCTCTCAGTCTGAGATTCATACTCCTGTAACAAATCACTAAGAGTTCTTATCTTAGGCATTCTTCCTCCTCCCATCCATCTCAAGATATATCTGGGCATTTGACTGTGCTATGCATGATGGTGTGTAGCTGCATGCTCACACTCACCATGTGAAAATATAGATTTTTCTCTAGATCCAACTCCCTTTGGAGATCCCATCTCCAACCTCATTTTCTTCAGCTCCCCTTGAAAGCTTTGCATAGATTTTGGAAGAAGCTTTGTAATCTTGTATTCCCTTATCCCTTCACATACGGAAGCCTCATAGATTCTATACATCTCTCCTTCCTCTAAAATTTAATGGCCTGAGATCCACAAGCTGAGCCAAGACTATGCTCTGATACCACTATAATATCCCAAAATCAGGACAGCTCAGCAAGCATGCACTGCAAACACATTTTCAGAAATATATGCCATAGAAAATGAAAATAATCACTTGGATCCCATAGATACATCCATATAGCATTTAATTCCAAGAGGATATCAGAAACAAATGAAACTAGGTGAGATAAATAGGCCTCCCACACTAGTGTAGCTGAAAATGACTAAAAACCCCAGACACTGCTACTCAAGAATAATGCATAAAAGATACTGCGCAATATTTTGAGGGTTTTAATTTAGAAAATAGGAGAAAAATAGATCTACTCATATATTAGACAATAATTCTTTAAGAAATGAGATCTAGTCTCCTTATACAAAATACAAGAGAACCCGACAAGGGTTTCTTGTCAAACACTCTGCATACAAAATGTGATATTTAGAAATTTACTGAAGCACCATTGCAACACTAAAGCATAAGAGTGTAGAAGGATAAAATATGTCTGATATGATGTATATCCCTCAAGTTCTTCCTCCCATGAAAGGTTGGACCTTTCAATCACAAGAAAATACTATAGCAGAGCCACTAGACCATCTGTTGAATGCTGCCTCCAAAATAACACATTCCCTAGCTGGAACAATGCTGGGAATATAGGGGAAATGTGTGGTATGATACCACAGATCTGACATAGGCTATGAAGCTCTCCAAACAGGTCCCTCAGGTGAAGGAAACCTTCCTCCAATAAGAAACTAGCTCAGGAATTGGCATTCCAATCACTTCCACTGTTGCACCCAGTAACACTGCACAATCTCTGGCAAAAGCTGCGCTGATGAAGTTGGCTGAAGCTTGGCCTAAAAACCTGATGTGGAATGATGAATAAAAACTCTCCCAAGAGGCTCCTCAAGGAAAGAGGTGGGATTCCCGCTCGGGAACACCCTGGTGCTAAACATCACTGCTACCCTGCTAAACAATAAGAGGAAGCAAAAGTCTGAGCAGACAAGAATAATAATCTAAGACATGAATAATAATGCTGCCATCTGTTCGGCCATGAATAAGACCACTTTTTAACACTTATTTCATTCATTTATACTCCTCTTTATCATGTAATTTATCATAATTTATCATATAAATCCATTTTATAATTATTTATGCTCTTATGGATAAATATTATTTCTTCTCCTTTATTTTTAATAAATTGATGATTATTATGCAAAATTTTATTAATGATGGTTTATTAATATATTTCGTAACATCACTCACCATTTTAGCCTCCAATATATTTGCCAGATTATAGATTTGATCTCCAAATCATCATCAAATATTCCAACTTAGAAATTCGCTGGAATAAGAAGTGAAATTTTTGCAGTTGTGATTCTGGGAAAATGATGACGAATCTGGAAAATCTGAAACATGGGTTTTGTCTAGAATGGACCAAATTAACTTTATTCAAAGAATGGTTTTCCCAAATTCAGCATTTATTAAGAGAAACACAAGGTTCTTTGAGCACGATTTTCTCAGATTTGCTGTTGTGGCCGTCCTCCAAATTATCTCAGCTACAAATCCAAATTCGGCTTGCTCTTGTTGAAAGATGGATGGGAATATATTTTATTGTTGATCAATTGGTTAGGAACAATCCAATTTTGTTATTAGAGATCCTATTTACTATTTAATTTCTCCTCTCTTTGGTTATAAAAGGAGACGTTTGTAAAAGAGGGGGGAATAGTTGTTGCTTTTGTGAATTGTAAACTTAATCAAAAGTTGTGTTATTGAAAAACATGATTCCATTGTAATGATGCTCCATTTTAATGATTAATTGAAGTTTTTGTTCCATTCGCATCATCTGAAGTAGCTTGAGCAGTCCCTACTGGTGGTTAAGGGCCCGACCCCTGGTAGCGTGAACTGCTCCTCTATGTTATATTTCGGATTCTTGCAGCGTGTGATCAATTTGATACATGCATGTTACTGTGAGTTCATTTCATTAGTTTTTTATCATCTTACTGTCTTTATGTATTACGCGTTCTGGTTATGAGTTATTTCATTATCGTGTGATCTGAATCTTATTTCTTATAGCGTGGGTTAATTGAGACAGCATATTGCCTTACTTAGATCATCCTTGGATTCATGAAAGTGATATTGGTTCTATCTTAATTAATTCATAATTCCATGCTTAATAGTTTATTGTTTTAGTATAATGCATTGCGTTATCCTTCCTTCTCAATTTAACAAGAATCTTAATCCTCGAATTACTTATCTTGTTATGCTTCGTTGTTCGGCATTTGATGTTCCATTCCATTTTCTATTTCATTTGACTGCTATTCATTTCAGAGTGCAGATAAAAAGCTTCGCTATTCAGTTTGTTGTTCAATAGGATTTGCCGTTTAATAAAGTTTTTTTGTTCAATCCCATTAGTTAGGATTCGTTGTTCAATTCTTTTAAGTTACAATTTGCTACCCATTTACATTACTGTTCAATTCCAGTGTGTTGTTCATTTCCAATTCGTTAGTTACAGATTGCAAGAGTTTGCTTTTAAAGAGTTTTCCTACTTTACTTTCAATAGCAGCTTTAGTTCAATTGCTATTTCTCCTTAATTGCTTTAACACAGGACTGTCAACTGTAGAGAATATTGGTTATTTCTTCTATGTTCCTAGATTGATTGTCTTTTTTTAGTTTGATTTCAATTGCATCAATTTCTAGAGGAATGATTTATTGCTACTGTATCCTCGATTGATGGTTGTTGAGTGAATAGATAGATTTTAAGAGCATTTGAGATCATGTTATTGTAATTAGATTTCTTTTCAAGCATCCATTTAATCTTGTATTTAGAACACTGTACTACATCTTTCATAGCATTACTCTTAGATTGAATTGCAGTCTCAAACAAAGTACACTCTTGAAACAAAAAGTCGTTCCTAGATTGATAGTTAATGTGAGATAAATAGGTGTTAAAAAGATACCTTTTATACCTCAACATTTTGGCGCCATTGCCGGGGAGAGTGTGTGCCATTTAGAAAGAGTGATGCATATTTTATTTCTTTTCTGCTCGCGAAGAATTGGGTATTAAAGATGGAAGGTAAGAACCTACGCATCGAGCAAGGAACACACTTGTTCACTAGCCCGCTTCACAACATAATTGAGCGAAAGTTTAAGGTAAGAATGAATGCTTGCGTTTTCTCTAATTTTAGAAGTATAATTTTTGAAAAAAAAATCTTGTAATTCCACTCGAGTGGTGATGTAAGCACCACCCATTTCACTAACCAATTGACAGGAACATTGGAAGGAGGATCCCTAAAGAAATAGATGAAGAACATCTTCTATTATGGTAAGAAATGGCTCACATTACAACTTTTGAATTCCCTATCAAGGATCTAGGAGGAGTGACACAAATGCACATAATTCCCCCATTGTCTCTACCAAATTTTCATGGTTTGAAAAATGAAGATCCAGATACATTATTATTTGAGTTTGAAATACTTTGTAGAGGATATGATTATTGTACTAATGATGAAATATTGAAAGTGTTTCCTCTTACTCTAAAAGGAGCAGCTCTCCAATGGTTCATGAGCCTAGGTGGGAACTGCATCCAAACATGGGAGGACATGAAGAACATATTCTTGAAGAAGTACCAAGACTACTGCAAATCCAATGAAGATATTTTCAGTATGATACAAGGGGAAGATGAAAGCTTGGAGGACTATACAGACCGATTTCAATATAACCTTCAAAAGTCAAAGCATAAGCATTTGGAAAAAGAGATCTTGAAAACACTCCTTCTTAAAGGAATCAAAGATAAATTTTTAGAACTCTTAAATCTGATAGGAAAAGGTGATGTTTTTCAGTTATCATATGATGATGTTTGTGAGTTATGCATAAGGTATTCAAGAGGAATTTCTAAGGCTGGTAAGAATTCTAGAGAAGTTTCTTCTTTCTTTTCCAAATTTACTACAAGAATAAGAGAAATAAGAGCTGAAATCAAGGTTTTATTTGAAAATTTTAAATATGATTTTATTAGCTCTCTAAATTCACAATTTAATGTTTTTTAGGTTCAGAGAAATCGATAATTTGATGAAGTGTTTTTCTCTCATTACCAAAAGGAGCATCCCATAGATACTCACTCTTCCTTATATAATTTGGAAGTAGCATATCAAAGAGATGCGGAAGCTATAACAAGGTCAAAACCATGGAAATCATGGCCTACAGGTATGGTTCAAAACAATTCCTCTTCATTCTCTTACTTGCATAATTCATTATGGAATACTCATATATTAGGACAGCCATGCCAATCGCAATATAACCACCACCAATCTTGTCTACAAGTTTGGTATGGTTCATCTTATGATTGTATGACTACTCTCCCTCATCTTGTAGCACAAACACCTCTTCCAACTCTTCCACAACACCTTGCTTGCCTATCAAAATCATCCACTCAACACAATCAACTACATCATCAAAAGGCTCCATTCCCTACACAATTTCCTGATCAAATCATTCCACACCCTCACCATAATAAACCAGTACAACATGCTTACAATGTTGAACTGAAAAATTTACTCACCCTTCCCACCCATTCTATCTCACATGCACTATTGGAGAAAACTTATACTGAGACTCAGAATGTATCAAATCCAAAAATTGTAGAAGTTATGAAAGAAAATGAGGTTTCTTCTAGTTTGCACCAACAAACCATTTTAAAAGCTCAAGAACTTCATGATACGATGGCTATGGGAAATCAAGAATGTAAGGGATACATTGAATATTGGTTTCACTCCATCATTTGTTTGCAACATCACTCCATGCTTCAACAATTTTTGGCACCATCTTTTCAAGAGAAGTTGGCTTCTCATACCCTAATTTTTATCAACATGCATTTTTAAAATTTGGGTATGTACATACTAGAGGCCTTATTTATAAAATGGTTCCACTGGAAATAATATTATACATAAACATATTCGATTCTCAAAGAAGAGTAGGATAGTGCAAGAAATAAAATAAATAAGCAAATAAAACAAACACATTTTTTTATTTTTGTAAAAGTAGTTGTTTCTTTGTTGCAACACGCTGTGGAAATCAACATTGATAATAAATATTCTAATTTATTTGTGTAATTAGATGAATTATATTGCAAATAAAAATTATACAAACACTTCTATTCATTTTTATCATCAATATGAAAAAATTGCTTGAATATCATTTTTTTGCCTTGTGGGCTTGATGAAATTTCTGAAAACAAAGTTGGGACAATCATGTTTTGAGGAACCAAAATTCAATATTTTTAAAACTTGTTTCTGTACTAATTAGCCTTTGATTTATACTTTCCAACCCAATTTGAATCACTCCATTTGGATTTTAAATGAAAAAGTTAGAACGAAAACATTAATAGGGTGTCTAATAGGCAGCTCAAGAACAGAGTTGGGATAGTCAATTTTTGGAGACCTAAATGACTATATTTTTAAAACCTATTTCTATGTTATATTCCTCTATTAATATAGTTTATAACTCAATTTTGATATCGTATGAGGAATTTATGACCAAAATACTGACTTCCTATCATAAATCAGCACTCTTGAAACTTCGTTTTCTCGGCTGTTCATTAACGTATTTGACCCAAAAATCCTTCTTGTCTTCAAAACCTGTTTCTATTTGAGATCAATAAATGAATATAATTTAATCTCCAATTTGAATCGGTTCAATCCACCATCAAACGAAAAATTTATGCTTGAAATATCAACTATTGGTCTAAGCTGGAAAATTGAAAATGACTCTATTATGCAGGTTGTTTTAAGCAAATTTGACATATCATAGCATTGAATTTTAAAAAAAAATTCTATTGAAGATAAACCATTTAATTAGCTCTCATTTGGCTTTATAATCACTCAAATCAGACGAAAAACAAATAAGTTATGATTGAAACACTGCTGGTTAGCATGATTGGCCACTGCTCTCCCGCAGGTAATAAATTAATTTTACTTTGTCCATGGATTTGTTCTACAGAGTAACTAATTGTTAGTTTTTTTCATAATTCTTGGATTAGGGGAGCCCGATCACCTCTCTTTCTCCATGATTTAATGTTTTATTGCAAGAAGAAACTCGTTTTTTGCAGGTCTTAGGAGAACAAAGAAGGTCAATTTATGGACGAGCGATTCTTGAGAGAAATTGTAAGTGAAACAAGGGCATTTCATCTAGTTCATTACGTAACAGATTCATAACAAGAAGAAATGAAGAATTAGTTTCCATTTGAAGATTCATGTCACTGTTGCCAAAATATTTTTCAAAAATATCATTTTTTTTCCATTAACAGGTTGATATTTCCTTAGGAAATAACATCATAGTTGTTGTAACTTAATAAAGTGTTGTTTCTTTTCTGATTTCTTTTATGTTTTTGTGTTTCAGGTATTGATCCCTTCAAATTGTAATTTTCGCTCTAGTGGCAGTTGAACAATAAGGACCCCACCATGCAAGTTTCAATTGCAAAAAGCAATTCTTCGGTAGCACCAATTTTGTAAGAAATTACTTTTTCTTGAAACCTGTACATAAATTTTCCTTTCTATTTGGATTTGTTTGACAATGGATTGCACATTTTCTTTGTTCTTTCCTCTATTTTTTCCTTTGTTGTTCCCTACAGTAATTTCTGCGTGCATTTTCTTTGTTGTTCCTTATAGGGAACAACACTTTTTGTGTGCCATTTTTTTCATGTTGTTCCTCTTAAGGAACAACAGTCATTCCTCTTAAGAATCAGTTCGTTTGTGTGTTTATTTTTGTTGTTCCTTCCAAAAGGAACAACATTTTTGCTGATTAGTTTTTCTGTTCCTTTCAAAAAGAAAGAATTTTTACTGCATTTTTTCCCTGTTCCTTTCAAAAGGAACAATAGTTTTGCTGTTCCTTTTAGAAGGAACAACACTTTTGCTATGTTTTTTTTATTGTTCCTTTTGCTGTTCCTTTCAAAAGGAACAATAGTTTTTCAGTTCCTTCTAGAAGGAACAACACTTTTACTGTGTGTTTTTGCTATTCCTTTCGAAAGGAACAACATTTTCGCAGATTGTTTTTGGTGTTCCTTTCCAAAGGAACAACACTTTTTTAATGCATTTTTCTTATTTGTGAACAAATTTTTGAGGATTTTTGTGAATTATTCATGACTCTTTTAAAGGCAAACATACAATTTATGCAAGGATACAAAAATTAGAGGTTACTAGAATCAGCAAATCAAGAGAAATTGTAATTTTTAAGAAATTGTTTTGTAGTGATAAGAAAAGGAAAGGACACAACTATCTATATCACTTTATGTCTTTATTTTCACTAAAACTAATATGATCGACTATCTTTATCATGTTGGTTCTTCCCTAAATCTTCACAACTCTCTTTGATTTTTATTTATTGAATAAGAATAAGGGCATACTTTCTCTATTGAGATATTTAGACTTCTTCCACCATCCCTACTCTTAAGGAGTGTTGAGCCATCCTCTATATATAAATAGGGAAGTGCTATATGAAAAAAAAGAAAATAAAAGAAAAATCGCTATATGATTACTAACAATTCTATGATATGGTAGGTGGAGGATAGGGGGTCTCATTAAGAGCCAGCCTACCATGATCATAAGGGAGAAGTGAAGTGGCATTCCCATTATGGCCACTACACCAGGGATATGATCTAATGGACAACTCAGAAAAATAAAAATTCCTTGGAATAGGAGGTCTCATCACAAGCCGGCCTGCCCACCTTTCACTCCTTCCTGGTGAATGGCATTGTGATTCATTTGGTTCCCAAGATAGCACAGTGGCCTCCATCATGACATCACACAACACTTCCCTAGGCATAAATAAGGATAATGGTTCCAAGGGTGAGAAAACAACTATGTCAAGGTTATAGACACCTGTGGGCAACAGAGCTCTGCTGATAGTATTGGAGTCATATTTTTCACAAATAAATAGTAATGATAAACCCTTTTCTTATATCTTTATATAATATCAAATGAGAGTATGCCCTTACACCCTTTGTTCGGAACCTCTTATGCATGAAATTTATTTATAAATCGATCATAATGGTTTATGTGGATAACAACCGCATAAGTACTTTTTTCACATCAGCTGGCATTTTCCCTTATTTTCGAATCATTACATAAACATTTCCATATCTACTCACGATTTCAAAATATGCATTGATTTTAGTAATGTGATAATTTGTTGATCATATCATAAGTATGTATGCCTTTCCATGCTGTACAATTGCTGTGCAGTACGCTGCTCTTTTATTTTGTTGATTTTCCACAATATCGTAATCCAATCCAAAACACATACATATCTCTAAGAAAAATCACACCGCCTCCAAGAAATGTCTTCCAAAAAAATTCTTTAAATCTTAAAATGTAAAGAAAAATTTTTGAACAAAAAAGCTCAAAAGATTTATTTCAACACAAAACACGTACATACCTCAAAGAAAAATCACGTCGCCTCCAAAAATGTCTTCCAAAAAAGTTTTTTAAATTCAAACTTTGAACCTCCAAGAAAAATCACGCCGCCTCCAGAAAATGTCTTCCAACAAATTTTTTTGACCCCAAACTTTGAAGAAAAATTTTTGAATTCAAACCAAGTTGTAAGATGAAATGAAGTGCGAAATGTGCGAAAATTGTGAATCATTTCGCGGCAATTTATATTGACGCGAAATATGTGTTTTGTAGGGGGCTCCACAAAAATTTCCGGCCGACGGAGAATTGCACAATAGTTCGGCCGAACTTTTGATAAGAAGTTCGGCCGAACTATTAAGACGTTAGTTTTAGCGGCTCGTAAGCGGAAAACATAGTTCGGCCAAACTTTCACTAATAGTTCAGCCGAACTAACGCGTCACCAATTACGCAGAACCAAGCTCTGAAAATGGTTCTGCAACTTTGGACTGATTAAACTCCATGAAAACTTGTTAATTAACTATCGGAACCAAGACAAGCATTTTCAGAATTGAATCTACTTTCAGGAAATATAAATTTTATGAAATTTCGTAAACGTTTATTAATTTTAATTATTTTTCTAATAAAATGAGTGCAAACAATTTTTGAGGGTCATCGTGATTCGGTGAAATCAAAATTTTGTATCTCCCAAAATACATTGTAAAAAAAATTTAAAAAATTATGGGGCATTACATTGGTCCGTTGACTGTAATGGGTAGCTTTTAGATTTTTAGTTTATAACTTGTATGTTAAGAAATTTGTTGCCACACGAAACATATAAAAAATACGCAGTTTTTCGTATTAGACCAGTTCAAAAAATTCTAGTAATTATGATATGCATCCATTTGCTTTGTAAATATGACGAAACCAAAGTAGACTCTGTCTAGATTGTTGCAACACATCTTGTTTTTTCAAAAACAAGAATTTTCAATGAATACAACGTTGCCACATAACATGACTACTTATGAATTCTTTGATTGTTAAGAAACACACACTCAAAGAAACGCTAAGTTGACATATCAAATCCGCATAAAAAAATTTCAAAAAATAAGTAATAAAAAGCTAACAAAATTTCTCACAACTTTTATTTTTACCGCAAAATGAAATTCTACACGGAAAAATTGTTATAGTTTGCAGAAAGTTGAAGAACGCAAAAAAATGAAAAAAATTTCTCAAAAAAGGGCAAAAAGTGTAACCGAGCTTCACATTTTCACCCATAATTGATCTTTTGCACATTTCTACAGAATTTTTTCTGATTGAACTTTTGACATACATCTTATCTATTGCTCTTTAAAATTAACACTGTGGATTCAAGAAAATTGCATACAGAATCATGATTTGTTTACAGAAGAACAACAAGTATGGGGGAAATTCTATTCACAGCACGACCACACTATTGCAACTAACAACAAAAGGCTCGTGAACACGCACAATTCTTCAGACATGATGTGCTTGCATGGCTTCCACCTTTTGCATCACTTTCAGTATCTGATCAGCCTACATTAGCTTCAATAAAGGCCAATCCCTACATGTCCTTCCACATTTTTTCGGAGGTAACACTTGAGGTAAAATAACATAATTTTCTGATTTATTATGAATTTAGGAGAATTTCATGAAAATCCATTGAGCATTATTTATCATCATTCATTCCACATCTTTACCACTTCCCATTTTTTTAGACACGTCTTATCTTTCAATTTGGGGGAGTGTTGATTTCCTTTATTTCTTTCTTGTGACCATGTCAGTAATATTCTTTATCATCCATTGATATTATTATTCATTCTTAGCAACTCCCTTATTCCATGTTGTTTTACACCAAGCATAGATTTCAATAGATTGTAGTAACTACCTCTCTTTCTCTTCTAGCATTGCATGAGGACATGCTAATTCTTCTGTTTGGGGGGGGGGGTAATTACTACACATGATGGATGTTTTCTACTCTCTTTCTCGTTTAAGGCATACAATTTCATTTTTATATAGTGCAGAAATTGATTTGCATATATCTTTAAAACTATAAACTGAATTCTTGTGATTTCTGGATAACAAGGAGGTATCATTAAAATACACAAACCTAGATAATTTCACGGTAATTTAGTTCATAAAATTTCAAAAATTATGCACTATCACTTACAACCATTTTTATATCTCATGATCCGTGCATCAAAACGATCTGATTTTTGAGAAAATGGTTAATGAAGTTTGTAGTTACTTATGTCACATTATTCTGCAACTTCATATACATATAGTTGAACGTCAACTGTAAAAATTGTTATGCCTTCATCAAGATTGCTAAAATTGAATATTCATTATTTGAGAAAAATTCATTTGTTCTATCTATTTCATGAGTTGGGATGAACAATTTTCTTTGCTTGGTTAACACATGGGTTTTGTCTTTGGGTTGCATGAGAACATACAATATATTCAGTTCTGGGTTGCATGGGGACATGCAATATATTCAGTTTAGGGGTATGTTGGGCCATGAATACGACCACTTTTTAACACTTATTTGATCCATTTCTACTCCTCTTTATCATGTAATTTATCATAATTTAACATATAAATCCATTTTATAATTATTTATGCTCTTATGGATAAATATTATTTCTTCTCCTTTATTTTTAATAAATTGATGATTATTATGCATAATTTTATCAATGATGGTTTATTAATATATTTTGTAATATAACCCACCATTTTAGCCTCCAAGATATTTACTAGATTGTATATTTGATCTCCAAATCATCATCAAATATTCCAACTCAGAAATTCGCTAGAATAAGAAGTGATAGTTTTGCAGTTGAGATTCTGGGTAAATGAACAAGAAAATGGAAAATCTGGAACATGGGTTTTGTCCAGAATGAACCAAGTTAACCTTGGTATAGAACGGTTTGCCAAAATTTGTCCTGTATTGAGAGAAATACAAGGTTCTTTGAGCATGATTTTCTCAAATTTGTTGTTGCGGCCGTTCTCCAAATTATCTCAGTTGCAAATCCAAATTCGAATTGCTCTTGTTGAAAGATGGATGGAAATATATTTTCTTGTTGATAAATTGGCTAGGAACAATCCAATTTTGTTATGAGAGATCCTATTTACTATTTAATTTCTCCTCTCTTTGGTTATAAAAGGAGACGTTTGTAAAAAGGGGGGGATAATTGTTGCTTTTGTGAATTGTAAACTTAATCAAAAGTTGTGTTATTGAAAAACACGATTCCACTGTAATGCTGCTCCAGTTTAATGATTAATTGAAGTTTTTGATCCATTCGCATCATATGAAGTAGCTTGAGCACTCCCTGCTGGTGGTTAAGGGCCCAACCCCTAGCAGTGTGAACTACTCCTCTGTGTTATATTTCTGATTCTTGCAGCATGTGATCGATTTTATACATGCATGTTACTGTGAGTTCATTTCGATAATTGTTTATCATCTTACTATATTTATGTATTACGCATTCTGGTTATGAGTTATTTCATTATCTTGTGATCTGAATCTTATTTCTTACAACGTTGGTTAATTGAGACAACATATTTCCTTTCTTAGATCATCCTTGGATTCACGGAAGTGATATTGGTTCTATCTTAATTAATTCATAATTCCATGCTTAATAGTTTACTATTTTATTATAATGGATTGTGTTTCCATTCCTTCCCAATTTAACAAGAATCTTAATCCTCGAATTACTTATCTTATTATGCTTCGTTGTTCAACATTTGATGATCCATTCCATTTGTTGTTTCGTTTGACTGCTATTCATTTCAGAGTGCAGATACAAAGCTTCGCTATTTAGTTTGATGTTCAATAGGATTTTCCATTTAATAGAGTTTTGTTGTTCAATCCCATTTATTAGGATTTGTTGTTCAATTATTTTAAGTTACAATTTGCTACCCATTCACATTGCTGCTCAATTCTAGTGTGTTGTTCATTTCCAATTCGTTAGTTTACATATTGCAAGAGTTTTCTTTTAAATAGTTTTCCTAGTTTACTTTCAATAACAGCTTTAATTCAATTGCTATTTCTCCTTAATTTCTTTAACGCAGGACTGTCAATTGTAGAGAATATTGGTTATTGCTTCCACGTTCCTAGATTGATTGTCTTGTTTTAGTTTGATTTCAATTGAATCAATTTCTAGAGGAATGAGTTATTGTTACTGTATCCTCGATTGATGGTTGTTGAGTGAATAGATAGATTTTAAGAGCATTTGAGTTCATGTTATTTTAATTAGATTTCTTTTTCAAGCATACGTTTAATCTTGTATTTAGAACATTGTACTACATCTTTCATAGCATTACTCTTAGATTGAATTGCAGTCTCAAACAGAGTACACTCTTGAAACAAAAAGTCGTTCCTAGATTGATAATTAATGTGAGATAAATATGTGTTAAAAAAATACCTTTTATACCTCAACACCATCCTCTTCCTTAAATAAAACATGAGTTTTCTTGCCCTTGGCCCCACTCAATTAGTTCATCTCTGTCCAAAGATACATCTCCCTCCAAAACTACATTATTCCTTCTTCGATTCCTCCTCCTCCATAGCTGCGTTGTTGACTTAGTGAAAATGGACTGAATCAACTTCATTTTATCCCTGTTCACACATGGAGGTGTTTTACTAAGCTAGAAAGAGTGTCCCCTTTCACACTTGGAGTGTTTTTCTCCTCCTTAGGAGACTTATGGGCTTTTCTACCCATTTATTCACCGGCTAGAGCTGCTGCTAACTCTAATGTTCCATTTAGCTTTGAGGCTAGTTTTGGAACATTACATTGCTCAACCGCCTTATTATGCACATCTAGACTTAATTAATCCACATTCACACACATAAAGTGGAAATTTATTCGTATTGAGGATTATGGGTCCCTCCACCCTTTCATTAACTTAATTCATTAAGAAAATTAAGAACTCTAATATTCCAAATATTAGGTGAAAATTTGGGAATATTACAACTTTTAATTTATCTACTATGTATTCTGATGCATGTATTATTTCACGTGTTATTATTTTCTCTGATGAAAAATTTGTTGTTATATTACAGACAAAACTGGTTCATCAATGGATCCCCCTCAACTAGAACAAGATTGGGTCACTAACATCACGAAAATTGGTAAATTTCCATGTTTGTTGCAATGTATTTGCTCTTAAATTTTAGCACTATTTTTTTTTCATGTTGTTAATGTAGTGTGTGAATGTTTGCAGGGCTAAAAAATCCTATTAATGTGATTTCAGATGAAGGACGTACACCAACCCACCATAACTATTTTTATCATATGAGTTAAGGTGCTTAAGACAATACTTCTAATTGATCTACTATGTATTCTAATGCATGTATTAGTTCACATGTTATTATTTGCTCTGATAAAAATTGTGTTTTTATCTTATAGACACAGTTGGTTCATCAATGGGCCCCCCTTGATTCGAAGACGATTGGGTCACTGACATCACAGAACATGGAGATAGAACGCAAATTTCCTTCATAAATAATTTGTGATAGAAAATGCAATTTTTATTTTATTTTCTGACATACCAACATTAATGCGATGAATGTCATTCCAGTTGTGTTGCTATGTTGTATCAATGTTATTCCTTGTGGAGTGGCTAGATTTTGTTACCTGTGATTCCTAGCGAGGAGGATTTTGTTGTTAGGGTTTTCTTGGTTTCCCTAGCTAGGTTTAGGAGAGATTAAAATTATTCCAGCGTCTGATAAGTTGTAAGTATGTACATTTACTTCATATTTTCTATATAAATTAAGTGTTTCAGGAGTCCAATAATTGAGTACTTGAAGATTTCTGTCCAATAATTGAGTACTTGAGTAATGATATTTTTCTTAATGCATAAAATTTATATTGTCACCATGGTTGATTTTATTCCATGTATTTATCACGTGACAATCAAAATGATAAGCACATAATCTCCCAAATGAGTAGCAGGGTGTATAATCATTCCTACTATAGAGTGTCTAATTTTTTTTTAAGTTTTCATTTTACTATTTTCAAAAATATCCATGTTAATATATGATGTATTAGATCCCAAGGAAGTAAAAATAAAACTAGATATTCATAAACATAAATAATGGTGTACTACCTACATGGTCATTATGACAACATTGCATAATGTAATGCCTAGTGGAAAATATTTTTCCTTTGAGCAACAATAATGAATTGGGGGTTGAAAAGGTCCATGACACATGGAAAAATAACACAACAGAAAATAATTATATTGTCAAAAAGATTCATCTATTATATCGCGAACCATCCAAAAATTACAATGGGTTCTTCTCTAGTGAAAGAACCATGCCATGATATCCCCAAAGAAAATGATAAGAATGACACATTCACATATTTGAGACTTGTCATGATGCTGATTAATGACTTCAGTTGCAATAGATCATTAATCCGGTAATGACTTCAGTTGCAATAGATCATTAATCTAGTGTCATCTCTAACATCTACATCTACACTTGACATTCCTTACACCAGTATATCAGTGGAAATCCTATGAATTTTTGCAAGCCATTGTATGTTGAAAGATTTAAATTTAGAGCTCCACAATATTTCTTCCTTGTATAGGGTTTTTATATTAGCTTTTCGAACTTCGTATATGCCATTGAGCTGATTGCAGAGGAGTTGCGAGTTCATGTAAGCTGCAATATCATTGACATCATTGTTTTTTTCCTCTTTTAAGCCCTCAACAGGGGAAATATAGTAGGCTTCATTATTAGTTTTCTTCCCTTTTACATCTATGTTTTTGTGCGTGACATGATTTTGTGTCGGATTTTAAGGCACATATTTAATTGTGGCTTGTCCAGGATTTAGATGACATGAAACTTCAATACACAATGTCCACTTTTCCACCATTTTCCACACTTAAAAAACCTAGAAAAAAAAAAAAAATTCATATCAAACAGGTAGGCATTTATATCAGACTCAATCTATAAAATCAATAAATATTGCACACATGAACTCCCTAACTTTACCAAAGTTGCAGAGCACCTAACTTCCTTGAATACAATCAGAATTATGTTTGTTAAAATGTCCAATCAGGTTTCGAAAACACGGGTTTATTTGGAAAATAAAATCATGAGATACTTGGAATGATGCACAATCAAAAGTTTGAGCAGATGAGATCAAAAGTTTTAGTAGAGGATTGCATATGTAATTTCATCTAATATTTTTGACTGAAATGATTGTAATGTCTCCACAAATAGTTAACAATGCATTCTCTTCTTCCTTTTGATTCTAACCATTCCAACCTGTGGGTGGTCTCCAAATTTTTTAACTCTAGCCATTCCAAATTATCATTTCCGAGCTAATTTGTGGGATTTGGGATATTTTAGACACTGCTATAAACAAAATACAAAAATATGAATCACACATTTTAAGTCATGTTTACTAATTTCTTTTCAACAATAAAGAAAATAAATGTGGGGACTCTCAATATTTGTTTGTGTAACATAATCAAGAACTCTTATCTCAAAATGATAGTAAAAAAATTTCCAACCACACTTAAATACCATCTAAATTTCAGAAAGCACCTTGATTCCATGATTTCCATAAAAAAATTCTTTTGTTCAATGAAATATATACCAGTACAATTAATTTGAAAGCTAAAATTAATGCTCAATTTGGAGAACGCATTTTGAAAAAAGTGACTCAATTGGTTTGTTGCTCCAAAGAAACATAAAGATTCCTTCTATCATATTTGATGAATAATGTGTTCATCAACCTCTTGATGAAACATGCATTTAGCATTGAAGACATATGTACATGCATTTTTAGACTAGATAAGTTTTGGAAAATACACAATTTGGCTACTCTAGACTAAAATTTGGCATTAGTGTGGCATTAAAGTCATCACTCTACTCGTCCTTTTCTATTTGTTAATGTTGGGGCCTTGTGGGGAGCTTCTTGTTGTTGGTTAAATTAAATCAAGTGACTATATAATATTGAAGTTAGTCACTCTGAACTAAAATTTTGTGGTTGTTTGTTCTGTTGTTACTATTTTGTGTGCAAAACATATGGTGGATTCTTTGAACATTTTAAAATATCTTAAAACTCGTTGAAATATAGGTATAGAAAAGTTGGTTATCTTGACCTTAAATTTGGTACTAGTTGTGGTTTTATATTTATTGCATAATTTCTATTTCATGATGGATTCTCATATCTGGTTAAGCTTAATGAATTCTAAGTAATAAGGTAGCATCTGATTTAGTTTTTCCATGACTGTAAATTATAGTTCTGTATTTTAATAGCTTTCAGTAAAAATTGAAATTGAGCATTATTTTGTTGTTTTAGTTGTTTGGCACTTAATTCCTTCTTGACTGTAATGTTTCTTGTTTGATTTATTTATGTTATTTTCCACAATCATGTGATACTCTAGTAACTTCATTCATCCCTAATTTTGTAGCAGCAGCAAGTTCTTTGTGTACAATATCTATGGTTTGTGGTTTTTAGTGAAAAACAATAAATGTTATCAGACTGAGATACAAAAACATGTTAACTATTGATTGAAGCCAGTGTAGGTAGTCCCATTTGGATCATATTATTGAATAATAATGAAACAACTCCTACTGTTATGAATAAATGTAGTTGTAATGAGAGTTGGTTCTCATGGCCAAATCCCTCATCACCCACAAAACAATTTTTTAATTCTATATTCAATTTGTAATTTCATATTAATATTTTTGTGGTTATTAAATTTCCTAATTTTGTGGCGTAGTGTTTTGATTATTTTGGAAATGTGAGATTATAATATATTTGTAGTTCTTGGTTCTAGAAATGAAATATTACATTGCATTATCTGCCTATCTAGCATAACATTTGAACCCATTTTGGTGCCCAACTCTCCCATATTATACATTGACAACATACAACTACATTTCTGTAAAAATATTCACAGCCTACACTGACTGGAACACCTGGAGTTTTTCGAGCAAAACATAGGAATGCATATAAATTTTTTCCTATAGGTGCTGGAAAATGATTTTCTAGCACATACAGAAAAAAAATAAAAAAAATAAAAAATAAAAAAAAATAAAAAATAAAAATTATATGCATTCCTCTATTCATAAATAATGCATTACTCTGTTCTATTAATTATTTGTTGAATAGGTGGTATCAAAATATTTAGTCAATGTGAACAAGACATGGAAGGAACACCATTACTAGGACTTGGAGCTTTTTGTCAATTCTGTGAATGAATGTACAAGGAGGTATACAAGAAAACCAAGCAGTTGTTGTGAGAAAGCACACAGAGGAAGCACCTACAGATTTTGTTTGCAAGCTTTTCCTTCCATGATAAACTGATGAGAGAAATAAGGGCATTCATTGTCGTGAAATATTATTTTTTTTTTTTCTAATTTTGGCATCCTTAATCTAGTCTAGGTTATGAAATATTCTAGGTCTAGGTTATGAATTTCCTTATTTGGACCATCTAGGTTCAAATATCAGGCTATCTGACCTTATTTGCACCATCTAGGTTTTACCCTCTTCCTTTGCCTCACTCCAGTAGTAACATTGTACATAGTTTCAGTGTCATATCTGGTGGGTCATGTATTCTCCTGATGTCGACAGTTACCTGAGGATCCTCCCCCATTCCAGTCGTAACATCATCAACAATTTCAGTGCTCTGGTATTAACATCATTAACAATTTTAGTGTTATGGATTTTTTTCAACTTGCGGTTGTAATGTATTTAGCTTTTGGTTGAAATATCTGTTTTGTTATTGCTATCTTACTTACTAAATAAGTTAATATGGTAGTAAAATGACCTCTTTCTAATGAGAAATTTGACAGAAATTTCATACATACTCAGAGTTTAATCGTAGTTCAAGTTCTACTATTTGGCGATCATCGAAACTCTAAATTCATTTGTCACTCATATTTGATTGAAATTTCATACATGGAGTTTAATCGCAATTCAATTTCTACTATTTAGCAATCATCGAAACTCCGAATTAATTTTTCACACATATTTGATTTCACATTAATGCTACCATTTCCTTTGTTGTTGCCAAATTCCTTGAAACTTACATCTAGCCTTATCCTTACATGGTATTTATTTGGCCAAATTTTCACAAATCAACCCGGACACAACACTCTGTAAAACCCGATTAGTGAATCGATGAACCGATGTCTACTAACCACAACATTATGTTTTTGTATTTTACAGCAAATGAATTTTTTTTAATGTTTGTATTTTCATTTTACAACTGAATGACATGGAAGAGGTATTAGACACCTCATACAGGACGAGTCAGATCAACAGCCGAGACTGTGAGCTCCTAAGTTGACATGGTTACTTGTTAAAAACGGAACCGCCTACATTCCTATAGTTTTAGCGGTTTTCCTATAGTTTTAGCGGTTTTAAGGGTTGTTATGTATAGTGGCCTCTCACCTCATACAACCGTCTGCACTGCCAACCCCGAGAAAATTCCTCTGCCTATAGATTTGACTCAAATAGATTAGTCTACAGGAAGTTTGATCAACTCTGCAATAGCAGCCCTCATGGGTGTTATTTTCCTCATTGTTCAACCTACTTCAATTTTAGTTTCCTTGCATTGATATCATAGAACATGGGTAGATTTTAAAAGAATCTGTTTCAGGATAATCAACCTCCCCATACAGGTAGCCTGATATTTAAACATGGATTTCTATTTGAAATCCATGAAAAAAAACATGCCAAACTCACATTACCACATGTCATAATGGATTTGGAAGGTTTTAGTTCGTTTACAATATATTATGCATATTTGGAAAGCTTTTATAACTTCTACAAGATGGATACGAAGGCAACGTCTAGCTTCATTGGCGAGCTATAAGTTTAAAAGTCATACATAGGTGAATAATATACAATACATTTGAAAAGAACGATAGATACATGCCTATTTTCTACTATGATATCTAATTAGCATTAACAATGGATGCATGAGATGGAAATTAGGTAACCCATGGACATGGACTGAGGGTCTCTTATGTTTTCTGGTTTGAATGCACATAGTGAGGAAATTTAAAAATATACACTATTATTATGAACTCTGATTTTCAAGCCATTGAATTCACACAATGATCTTCTATGATTAACTGTGAATAATTACCTATGGCTGGGAATTTAAACCTCTTGCTCTTCTACTTCAGCTCGACTCTCGGAAATGGAATTCGAGAAGCTCGAATCTTTGAAATGGAAGTCGAGCGTAGTGGAATGGTAGTCAGGCACAAAATAAATTTAAGAATTTAAATTTTAAATGGTAGTCGGGTACGAGAAGAGGTGAGGCAGATTGGAGGGGAGTCGGAGGCAACTGACAAAGAGTGGTGTAGTGGGGCAGGCCCACCTGTCGAGTCAAAACAACGGATGCTGGCAGGGCCGCAGACTGGAGTTGTCCCATCACCAGAGGGAGTGACCGGATGGGGAGCTCATTTCATCTAATAGTAGACTAAAAATCTCAAGATATCTTCTTTCACCACATGACAGACAATACTGAAAATAAAATAGTTGAGGCTCACGAAACATCCGAGTCGTTAGATGCATTGAATTTTCCTACACAAATGCCATTTATACGGAAGTGGTGTGCTCGGCACGTGAGCCACTTTACTCTTTGTTATTGTCAGTCTGTCACCTCCAAATTTGGAGGTACATTTCGCATAAGAAAATAATAGGAAACAACTCGGAAATTAGGTCTTGGCCAATGAACGCCTGCTATCTGTCATCTGTACAGAGTGGTGTATGCCATCTAAATTTAGTTGTCATCAATTTGGCGGTTTTTTATTACCCTTGCCTCCATCATGTAAGTACTATCTCCAACGTCCAGACTTTCGGATCACAGACCTTGGATGTTTGCGCCACCATCTTTACGACGTTTGAATGATGACGTGTTACCGAGGACGTTTGAGTGGGAGTGGGGCAGGTCAAGCCAATGACTGACGCGCCTATTTTATTGAAAGTATACATGGCATATTCACGTTCATATTCTCCTGAATCATAGTAAATTTGTAATTATTGAAATTTTTTGTTCTCACTAGTCAAATTTTTGTCACCCCTACGTAAAAACTATTGTATAAAGTAAATATAAAACTATTTAGAGGTTATCATGGCCATGATTGAGGGGTGAAATAAAATCAATCTGCTGCATCACGAGACAATGATTTATTTATTTTTTTAATTATGTGAATCTGTAATTTATTTGAGTGATTTAGGTTGAATAAAAAATCAAATTTATATGGGTCGCTATTATAACTCAAGAATATATTTAACAGTTTGGGAGTTAAATATTCCAAGCAGTGTCTATTTTTCTAACTTTAATACTATAAGGTTAACAAATCATTTATAGGAATTGGATTTAGGTGGGAAGGAAAACAAATTTTCACATACGAGTTGTTATTTTTTTTCTTCTTGGATGTAGATATCATTTTGTAAGGCCCCTACTAAATTTTTCCTAACTAAACTTGTAAAACCTGATTTTTATCTCTTATACATTTTGTCAAATAGTTTACATTAAAAATTTCTTCAAATAATTTAATACAACCAATTGATAAGACTTTTTCTTGTAGACAATTTGTCAAACATTTTGTATAAAATAAAATAAAAAACATTGCTTTCATTCCACTTGTAACATTCTAACATAAATATATCATTCAATCATGTAACTTTTGAGTTTTGTATTTTTGTATTTTATCAAATTGTTTGTATTCAAATTGTGATAAAATATATTTAACACATTTTTTCAAATGTTTTGCATTCAAATAGGCATACATAAGCTACAACAATACTATCATATGGAAATGCTAACACATCAATATTATCTGCATTCACAAATAACATTTCCATTCGGGAAATTCATCAAATAGTTTGTATATAATGGATAATTAAACCATTTAGGCATTTCTTCAAACACTTTGCATGCACACTAATATACCAACTTCCTCAAGGCATATATCATAAATTATTGCAATCTAATTTATGAAATCTGAACTAAATCATTAATCAGATTTTCCCTAACTATGGTCCAAGTTTCGACTTCTGATACCTCCTAGAAGAAAATTTATAGAAAAAAGTACGAACATGGAATTTTTGATGCATGATTTTAGGAACATTTAGGAAGCTCGACTTCCTATGATCATATCCCCTAAATATCGTGACTCAATATCTGAAAGTTGGACCAAATGATCAACATGATTTCTCCCTCACTATGATGCAAGTTTGAACTTCTTGAACCTTCGAGAGGAAAAATTATAATTGAAATTCCAACATGACTTGTTTAAAGATGTATTTAGGAAGCTCAACTTCCTTTGATCATATTTCTTGAAATTTTGTGACACAAGATTTGAAAATTTGACCAAAGGATCATGAATATTTCCCCTCATTATAGCCTACATTTTAGCTTCTGGAACCTCCCAAAAGAAAATTTGTAGCAAAATTTCCAACATGACTTAAAGAAGAATTTAGGAAGCCTATCTTCCTCAACCAATGTAGTTAAAAAATTTAATACATATAAAAAGATACAACAAAATAATATAACAAATACAACCATGATAAATTTCTTGAAAGTAAAATGCATGTACATATAAACTTGCTGAAGAGAAATTAAATAATAATGCAACAAATATATTTATCTTGAGTCAAATCTGTTGCAATCTACAACTAAAGAAGGGTGATCCACTCTCCACCTAATCAAAGGCTCAACTATGCTACAATATTTCCCATAGTTGGCCATCCCCAATCTAGATCTTGATTCATTGAGGGAGAAATTAAATTCAGGGATTTAGCACGTGGTTTTTAGACCATATTTGACACAAAAATTGAAGGTGACTCTCCTCAACATACATGAAATAATATTAGTGTTCATCCTTTGGTTTCCTTGACCAAGCCCATAGACATTCACAAATGATAATTCAGGGCTACACAATAAAAGGGAGTCCTTCTCTGATATATGCAACCCCGAAGTCATCTCATCTTGAGTGCTCTATGTGCAACACACATGTATGTTTTAACCTTGTACATAAATTATCTGCGAAATAATTTAAAAAATTATAATAATAATAGCGAGAGCATAAAACATAAAATAGATATACACAGAGATTTTCCCCTGGATCCCAAAACCGGGACAACCAGTTTTATTTTTCATTATTTTATTTCAATCTTACAATACAAATATATACATGCTGAAGCATTCATAAACCCCAATCCATTAACCCTATATTATAAAATAATAATAGTTCCCTTGACCGTATTTACAAAATAACATGGAAAGAAAACCATCATGCCCAAAGCCATGTGCTAAACCCATCCACAAAACCATAGGTAGGTTCACCCACCTACTATAGGGTTCAAAAAAAAACTCCTGGGGCGCTGCCCCAGACCCTATCGATAGGTGGGGTTGTGCTTGACACAATGCAAAGGGAGAAACCCCCCCCCCCCCGGCCGCTTACCCCCCACTTTGTGTGTAAGTCTAGTCGTGGAAAGAATATAACACACACCCAACATTCTCTCACTTGTTTTTTTCTTTCCATAGGGGGCCACAGGAGAGCTTAGTCATTAGTCAAGCTATGCAACAGCCATTTTTACACCATTTTTTGGTCATCTAACTTGTTACTATAGGATGCACCAAAGTACACCATGTAAGACCAATTCTACCCTAGTAGAATTTCTTTCACTATGAAAAATAACTTAGTAATCCTTAATTTATTAAGTTGTGTATGGTCTAAACAGGAAAACCCACGAGGAATAATTGAATAAATCCTTATTTGTTTGATTTTCCTCAAGTTATAATTAGTTAAACAAAAATTTAATTAATATTCCTGGTCATATTTAACCCAAAACAAGAAAATTAATTAGATAAATCATTATTTGTCTTATTATTTTCTAGGAATAATTATTTAAAACATTATTTAGATAATATTCCTTGTTAAATTTGACTAAATCATTTATAAATAATTGAATAAATCACTATTTATTTAATTATTACTCAACCACATTCTTAAAATAATAAATAAATAATTATTTACTTATTATTTAAAAATAAAGGGATTTGACCAAATTCAAATTCTTTTTCCCTCCAACAAATATGATAAAATATTCCATAAAAGTTGGATCTAGATTTGGTTAATAATATTTTAATTATGCACCAATATCTAGACTAACTGAATATTTTGTTATAAATAGAAGGTTTTTTCCATTCACTCACTACCTTTTGTTTCCTAAAGATCACTCTGGATCTATACTATTGGTCTGACTTTGATCCTCCATCATTGTCATATTTTGCTACCATTTTTCTTGTGAGCTCCCTTTGAGTTCCATTTTTGTCTCAGTTTTCTACAATATCAAGAGAGAGAGAGATCTTATATCTGAAGCGCTGAGGACATACAAGAAGCCATCCCATTGAGGGGGACTCGTAACATCTTTCTATGTTCCCTTCCCAGGTGTCATCAATACAAAAATTCTTTAAAAATATTATTGTCTTGTTCATTGGATGCATGGTGCAACACTTATTTATTTGCTATCTAATGTCTTTAACTGCATAGATCTGGATTTTGTAGCATTTTTTTTGGTCAACTAACTATAGATCTAAATAAATTGGTAGCCATATGTGATGTTAGGGTTGTTTTTTATGCACAGCGAAAGTGAGCTTTTTTCATACACTTGATATTATAATTCACACTAACAACTAACGACTCCAAAAGGTTTTACGATTAGGACTGTTGTCATTTTTCAGATCCTTGCATGACCAAATGAAACCCTAAGGTTTTTCTTCAACTTCTTTTTTTTCTTTTCTTGATATTGTTTTTAACCTTTAAAATACCTAAAACAATAAAAATTCTAACTTCCATATTTTTCTGGGCCTATTGCGCAGGTGATAGGTATCAGATGAAATTGAGACAACATTTTGTTCTTAAACCTGCTCTCGAGAGTGCCATAAGTGCCGTTTGCACTTTTTGGGCCAAAACCTGTGACCTCAACCTTCAGGACGCAGAAAAAAACCTCAAACTTGCAACCTTTCCTGAAAACAGGTTAGAAACTGCAACCTGTACTTTTTGTGGGAATTTTTCTGTGATTTTCCTGGGTTTGTCTAGACTATTGTTTAGGGTTGTTTGATATTTGTCTCCACTCATATTGGACTTGTACTTGCTCTGTTTTACTCATCGAAGTAGGATCCTAGCCCCCTAGGGCTTCAGTACGCTTCCACCTTTCTAGGAGGAGTTTAGCTGAAGCAACTTGTCTAAGATTTCAACGTGTTCAACCTTTTTCATATCTAATATTGTACCTTCAGATCCATTTCAGATTGGTTATTCATCCATCCAAAATGCCTCTTTTAAATTTTTTTTAGTCCTCCTCTAAGGTCCCCTCTGTTTCCCTTCAGGTTGTAGCCTTTCGCTGTCTCATTTGCAACACTTTTCCCTCTTGTTTTTTGTTGTTTTCTGCATATATTTCCAGTAGATCTGACCTTTAGGACATTGTCCCTCTTGAATTTTAGATCCATTGGCTATTTTTGTGTGTTTTGAATAGATTTTTCCCATCCATAGACTAGTTATTGGGAAGCCCACATCCTTGGGTTTAAATTGATGCATCTTTAGCTGTTTATTTTCTGTTATATTCAGTTTACTTTACTGTTATATGCAGATTTATTTACAATTATACATCACACTTTTTCTTTTTTCTCTACACACGTTTGGGTTTAAAAATTAAAATTAACACACTTGACACGCACACCCTAAGTGAAGAGCACCTGGTTTACACCGCCAGCCCAAGACTATAACATTGTAATAATTTGAACTTGCACCTCTCTGCCCTTATTTCAACATTGTAATCATTTAATCTTGCACCTCCTTTCCTTTGTTGGTCTCTCTTCCTTTTGTGATCCATGTTTGTTCTTCCATCATTGCGCCCCCAAGGCGCTTATCCCGGAGACTTCTTGGCCTTCATCCTCAGTTTCCGTTAGGAAGACTTACTCCTCCACATAGGATTCAAGTTAGTCCTCCACCGAATCCCCATTCTGAATTTGCTTCTGGTTCATTGGGTTCCCCTTCTGGTTCTATCCCCGGTTCTCCCCCTATCACCTTCACCATATCTGGTTCAGGACCTAACGCTGGTGGTAGCCCCAACCATAATGCTGGGAATACTACTAGTGGGACTGCAACAAGAGCTATCTCGGCTGCTCCCTTGCTCCCTTATATGAAAGGTTTTAGTCTTCCCAATTTTAACTAGTTGATCAATGACCCCATACACCATGATCCTGGCTGGCCTTCTATGCCAGCCAATCTCGCTTCTGACATCCCCAAGTTTGAAGGTCTTGCTGGAGAAGACCCTACAAACCATGTTCGATCTTTCCACATGTGTTGTTCATCTAACGCCATCACCGATGACTCTGTCTATCTTCGGTTGTTCCAGTGTACAGTCACTAGAGAATATTCTAAGTGGTATGTTGACCAGGGCTCCACCTCTCATTCTATTTTTGCGACTCTTGCCCGAGATTTTCTGTCTTAATTCTAGCTTCCCCTTCGTTATGACACTGGTATCGAACTTTTGACCTCTTTCCGTCAATTGTCTGCGACCCACCTATTCGATCATGTCCAGGAACGACAGAGAAGAAAGAGCCTATGTTGAGCCCCTACCTTCGAAGACTATGTCTACATGGATTGGTTTCTTAGATCCCTTTTGCCTGCTATCGGAAAAGATGTCGCATCTCATTTCCCTCAGACCGAAGAAGCCGCTTTCCAAATTGTGTTGAAATATGACCTGATCTTCGAACAGTTTGGTTATGTTTATACCATCTTACTTGATCTCCCAAGACCCGGTGGTGCCAACGCACTGGGGACATCCCATGTTGTCGATTGTATCGTTGGAGCCCTTTCCCATGGGTTATGGTTTCCATTAGGGAGGGACCAGCTCCTCCAACACTTTTCCCCCTCTCGGTATCATGTATCCAAGATATGAAATGCCTCCTCCTTTTTCCCAACCTGTTTAGCACAATGTTTCCCAACCTCCTTATTATCAGTATTCGTAACCTGGTGCTCCAGCTCCTCCCACTATAGGACCCCTGCCTCCCTTTCCTACACAACCCCCGCAATAGTAGCCACCCCCCCCCAGCGGTAGGTGTATGTACAACAGGGCATGAATAATCCTCATACTTCCAAAAATAAGTGGAAAGACAACCCAAATCAATCCGCCCCAGGTAATTCAGGACCTAATCCCCAAGAGAATACACCTAACACTATTAACCAGCAACAAGGCACTCGTCCCAAGAAGCACAGGCCTGTTCGCACAAATAAGCCTTGTTCTTTTTGCAGTGTCTATGGTCACTACACCCACGATTTTCCTCTTTTACCTCAAATTTGTTTGCTGTGGGAGACTCAAGCAACATCCTGAGGACAACAAACCTCCCCTTCGGTTCCTCCCAATAGTACACCTATCCAACCGACTGTGTTTACCAATCCTTTCCCCCAGTAAGGATTCATCGCTACCCAACCCCCTAAAGGTCAGGTTGCCACTCAACCTCCTCCATCTGGTACCTCTGATTACCATATTCTCATGATGAACTCTCACCAACCCATTACCGTTGACCTCAACCTTTAGACTCGGTCTTGTCAGTACAACAAGCCTCCCGCTACGTCTGCCCCGAAGCCCCCTTCTTCAGGTCCCACAGAGCCTCTTTTGACAACCAATGGTCCTTTACAGATCCCTCAACCTAAGGCAGAGGTTCATACCAAGATCCCCAATGGACCATTATGCTGAAACACTGCTTCTGGTAAAGCTTCCCATTTGTATAATATAGTAGATGATTTGGTGCAATCCCTTGCTACCATCTCAATGCTGGAACTCCTCCAGTCGTGCCCTTCACAACGAAAAGCTCTACTGACTTCCATGGGCACTATGGATCCTTCAGATGATCATTTGATCATCTTTGATGTTGACCGGATAGAACATCCTCCCCTTCCTACCTCCTTTTCCTTCCAAATCTCTGTGAAGGTCTAGAATGCCAACATCTCCTGTTGTATCATTAATGAGGGGTCATCCACCTGTGTGATGTCCACTTTGTTTTGGAAGCAACTAAGATCTCTAGAGTTGTCCCCTTCCACTATCACCCTCTGAGCGTGGGATGGCCACTCTTCCCAATCGATTGGCCTATTCCGTACTTGTCCTATCACTCTTGTGGGCAAGATTGTTTGTGTTGACGTAGAAGCCACTGATGCCCCCTTAGATTACAACATTCTATTTGGTCGTAGCTACACTTATGCGATGTCTGCTATCCCATCTACGATTCACCGTAAGATGTTCTTTCCTCACAATGACAAGATTTTCACCATTGACCAATTGACGTATTACAAACCAAATTCTCAGACCTCCCCTGAGTTCATCGTCTCTTCGGTGGTCAATAAACAAATAGTCAAACCTTTGAGAAGTGTTTCACCCATAGTCTACAAAGACTCATATTTTCTTGTTTCATTCCCTGGTCTTTCCCGTCCTATCTATGATCCCATCTCATTGAACATTTTCATGATGCAATCATCTCGGTCTAAACTTGAGTGGACTGGTTCGACTAGTCAGCAGCCCTGCCCTCTGCAACCTGCTCCTAGCACCTCGACTCAGCCTTCAAGACCCCCTCCTCAAGGACCCTCATCTGAAGCTGGTATCCATGAGCCTATCTACCCTCCTGGCATGATTCCTCTTGGCCTTAAGCACCTCAGACCTGTTCCGTCTGGCCATTACCCCATCAGTCAAATATCGTTTCTAGCTCCCCCTCTTGGAGTGTTTTCGGTACCTGTTATGGCTACCTTATCTCTTCCTAACATGATCTTGGTGATCCAAGTCTGGAACATTGATCCCCCAGCCAATACCCCGCCTGGTCAGCCCAAACCTTATACTACTTTGACCTCGGTCCAACCAGTCACCATGACCCCTCCCTTTGCTTCTGTGCCTTAGCAACCTCAAGAGGAACCTACTCTTGTTGCGAAAGCTTTGGGTGAGGGGGGAAAAGCCTGCAAGAAGGCACCTAAGGACATGAATTCCCAAACAACACCTGCTCCTCCTAAGCCTACAAAGTGTACACCTTCATGTGCTTTGTGTGATGTTGTCGGTCATGCCACCCATAATTGTCCTGAATTGCCTCGTCTTAAACCCATGGTGAACGAAGCATTTCCTGAGTCTAATATCCCAGAATTCTATGTTACTTTACTTGATTCAAGCAAGAAACTCAAGAATTTGTGCACAAATCACCCTTGTGCTTTGTGTGATTTCCATGGCCATTATACTCACCTATTTCCCCACCTCAAAGAGTACTGCTCCTCTTTGGAAGCGGTTCGCCAATTCGAGGCCCAGCGCAACGAGTCCATCGCTCCCTTATTTGTGCGTTTTTCTTTAGCGGAACTAGAGGACACATCCAATCCCATTAAAATTCCCCCTCCTAATGTCAAGATGGCGGAGTCTTTAGGCACTGTCCACTACCTATCATCATCTATGAGATCCATAGTGGAAGACCCCGTGGAGACTTCCCCTTATGTTTTGCCTAACCTCCCTTCAACGATCACCTTGGGCTCAAAATCAGTGGATCCTTCATGTTTCTCTATACCAGGAAAACTTCTCAGTGCTCACAGACTTCATCAATGCATCTGAAACATTCTTCAAAGTGTCCACCTTTTGTCCACCTTTACCAGCAACACATTTTTATCCTCAACCATATCTCTCACAAAGTGATATTGAACATCAATATGCTTTGAATTTGAATGATAAGAAAGGTTCTTAGCCAAGAATATTGCACTTTGGCTATCAAAATCTATCCTTATAGCTCGCTGCACCAACCCCATACTTGAACACAATATCTGCAACTAAGTTGTTTCCTTACTTGCATGGGTGGTTACCATGTATTCAACCTTTGTAGTTGAAAGAGGCACTATCGACTGTCTTTTTCTCATCCAACTGACTGCTCCTTTAAATAGGTTAAGCCCATACCCACTTGTAGATCTTCTATGAAATATATCACCATCCAATTCTACATCAAAAAATCCATGAATATCCAAAAATTTGTCAATTCCTAGTCTTCCCTAGTAGCACAAACCATAATCACTAGTGCCATGCAAATACCTAAAAAATCGCTTCATTCATTAGGGAAATTTTGAGGTTCAAACTTGGGTCTCCTAAGAAAATGTAAAACCAAAGTAAACTTTATAAGAACCAATAAGATTCAATATGATGATGTCAACCATGGGGGGTGATTCACCATTTTTGGAATAAAAAAGTAAAATGATTAACAAATAATAAAATAATAAAAGTATTTTTTCAACTCGTATTTAAATTTATATCCCTAAGGTTTTACTTAAATTTCGAGCGTGAGTACTCATTTGATGTAAGATTTAATTCCTCATCCAAGGACTACCAATGTTGCATGCTTTTGATGGAACCTGCTACATGAACAATGAGAAATACATGAAAAAACGTGATTGCAATCACATTTTTCATGTATTTCTCATTCTTCATGTAGCAGGGTCCATAGAAAGTATGAAACATGCATAATACTTGGATGGGGAATCAAATTATGCATCCAATGAGTGTTTGCACTTGAAATTTTAATAAACCCATAGGGAGATAAGTTGAAAATAAAAGTTGAAAACGTAGTTTTTTTTTCCTCTAAAATTTTATGATGTAATCAAATCTTATTTTATTATTTCCACTATTATTTTATAATTTACTTAGGAGGCCCATTTTAAACCTCAAAATTCCCTTAATGGTTATCCAATTCTTCTTCCCTGGTTTTGAACCTTCTCAATACTCCCATTGCATGTGCAATGCCTGGTCTAGTACATACTATTACATACACCAGGCTACCCACTGCACTTGCATATGGAATGCAATACATGTCATATTCTTCTTCTTGTGTCTTGGGAAACTATTCAATAGATAACTTTACACCTACAGGAATAGGAACCTTCATCGGTTTAATATCCTGCATATTTAACATTTTCAATATTGTCTCGACATACTTCCTCTATTTTAACCAGAGCTTCCTCTTTACCCGATCTCATTTAATTTCCATTCCCAAAATATAGTTTGTAGCACCAAGATCTTTCATGTTGAATTTGGAGGAAAATTGAGTCTTCAAATCCTGGATAATTTATTTTTCATTTCCAACCAACAACATATCATCCACATACAAGACCAAATAAATAACATAGTCACCATTAATTTAAAAAACACACAGTGATCTGCTTTGCTTCTAGTGAATCCAAGTCCATGTATATATGTGTATCTAATTTATGATACCACATACTTGGTGATTGTTTTATCCCATACAGAGACTTTTTTAACCTGCATACCCATTCTCTCTTACCACCGCAAAACCTTCAGGTTGCTTCATGTAGATCTCCTTTTCCAGATCACCGTGAAGAAATACTAACAGATAAAAGTAATATAATTGAAGTTCCCTTGGCAACAAGAGAAAAAATATCACCAAAAAACATTCCCGACACCTCAGAATTTCATTTTTCTACCAACCGAGATTTTTTTTTCTCCACCTTGCCTTCTGCATTCAACTTCTTCTTAAACACCCATTTTCTTCCAATGGGCTTCCATCTAGAAATTCCACCGAATACCATGCCTCATTTTTGTGCAAGGATGCCATTTCATCAACCATGGCCTCCTTCCAGAGTTTTCCATCCTCTGAATCCATTTCCTCCCTGACAGTTTTCAGATCATCATGAGTGATAAATAAAGAAAAATTTGAACAGAAAGCATATTGACTATACCTTTATAGCTTCCTTATTTCTCGAAATGATCTTCTCAAAGCTAGATTTTATGGCTCTTCCTCTTCTGAATCTTGTTCTGCTATAGAGTTTGATTCATCCTCCTTTAGCTCAAACTCTATCTTCTCATGTTCCTTTGGCGAGACTTCATGTTTAATAACATATTGAACCTCTCTAAACACCACATCTTAGCTGTACACAACCTTCCTTTTTTCTAGTTTCCAAATCTTATAACCTTTTAAACCATCCTTATACTGAATAAATATGCACGTTTCAGATTTACTATCCAACTTGGTTCTTCTCTCCTTTGGAACATATACATATGCATCACAACAAAATACCCTCAGATGTGGAAGAGAGGGTTTCTTAGTAGTCCATACCTCATGTGGAGTATTATCCTCGAACAATGATGAAGGTGGTATGTTAGCTAGGTAACATTGAATCTCCACTACCTCTTCCTCTAATTCTTGTCCTAACCCGACACCACTAAGAATGTTTCTTTCCTTTTCCATCAATGTCCTATTCATGCTTTCTGGAACTCTGTTTTGTTGAGGTGTGTATGAAGTAGTATTATGCCGTGCTAAACCACATTTCTTATATATATATTCAAATTCCTTCTTGCAGAAATATCCACCATTATCTATCCTTACCACCTTTATCTTCTTCTTTGTCTGATTTTCCACTAAAGCCTTAAATTATTTAAACCTATCAAAGAATTCATATTTCTTCCTGAGGAAATATATCCATGTATTCCTCTAGAATTCATCTATAAATGAAACATAGTACATAGAATTAGCCAATGATGGAACCCACATAGGTCCAAACACATCACTGTGCACAAGCTTTAATATCTTGTTCACCCTCTTAGCACTAGAAGGGAAACTCACCCAATTTTGCTTCCCATATACACAATGTTCACAGAAATCGAAATCCAGAGAGAAATTAGACATGCCTTCTACCATACCATTACCATGTAGTATTTGAAGGCACTTATCTCTAATATGTCCAAGTATTTGATGCCATAGCATCGTATTTTCTCTAGATACCATTAGGATTTCTACTCCACTTTGAGGAACCAAAAAACTAGTGCACACATCAATAATAGTGCTACCCATAATCTTGTACAAAGTTCCAATCCAAACTCCCCGAATCAACACCAGTGCTCCTTGAAACATCTTGTAGGTATATTTATTGAAATTTTTTTTGACACCTGCATCATCCATCTTGCTTACAAAAATGAGATTTCTGGCCAATGCAGGAATGTGCAGAATATAAGTAAGCGTTCTAATCCTTCCACCTTGAAAATTCAAGTTGAATTTTCCATGTTCTATGATTTTAGCCTTCCTATCATACCCTAAGAATACATCACCACCATCATATTTCACATACTCGTAGAACCACTCCTTATAGGGAGTGAAGTGAAAGGATGCACATGAGTCAATAACCATGCCTCATGATCTACATGTGTATTTGAAGAAGAATCCAAGTACACATCCCCGCCTTCATCTGAGCTGGTTTTTGCCTCTATATAAGGAGCATCATCATATCCATTTCCTTTCTCAGGAGATTTATATCTATAGTCCTTTTTGAAGTTCCCTTCCTTTCCAAATTTCCATCACACCTTTACAAGTTTTCATGGAAATTTAGATCTTCCTCTAGATTTAGATCTCCCACTCAAGGACTTATTTTTTTGTTTTGTTTTGGGACCGTCCTCATACAAATAAGGCATCTCCATTCTAGCCATCCATATTTTTCTATCTCTCTCCTCTGAAAACAAGGATAAGACTATTTCATCAAACTTAAAGGTAGTTGTATTGATAACTATTGCAATAACTAGATTGTCCCACCAATATGGTAGAGAACACAACAAATTGTTACACTTATCTTCATCTGATATTTTAATATCAATAGATAAAAATTAACTTACCACAGTATTGGAGGCATTCATATGCTCTGTTATCAAGTCTTCATCCTTCATCCTCAGGTTATACAAATTTTTCTGTAGGAATAGTTTGTTAACCAGAGACTTAGATTGATATAAAGTCCCTAAATTGTCCCACAAATCCTTCACCGTAGCTTCCCCAGATACATTAAACAATACCAAATCTAATATACACAACTGTATTGTTCTCTTTGCTTTTTGATCCAACTTCGCTGAGTCTTCATCTGACATTGTCTTTGGTTTAGTACCCAGATCTACCGCGATCTAGTGATATTTATCCACCAACAGATCCTCCATCTTGAGATTCCATAGCTCAAAACTCTAACCATTAAATTTCTCAATCTCTATCTTTCCAATGCTCTCCATATTCTTTCACCGCAAGAATTGATCCCGTAGATCTCCCACTAAACATATTCTAGCATAGGCTCAAGCAAAACCCCTCAACAACAAAGGCATCCCCTTGAAGCCAAAAAAATACTGATACCAAATGTAGGTTTTAACCCTGTACAGAAACTATCTACAAAAGAATTCTTAAAACATAAAATAAGTAATAGCAAGAGCATAAAACATAAAACATATATACACAAAGATTTTCCCCAAGATCCCAAAACCGAGACTACTATCTTGATTTTTCAATGTTAAAATACATACATACATACATACATACATACATACATACATACATACATACATACATACATATATATATATATATATATATATATATATATACATCCTCAAGCATTCATAAACCCCCATCCATTAAACCTATATTAGAACATAACCATTGTTCCCTTTACCGGATCTACAAAATAACATGGAAAGAAAACCATCATGCCCAAAAGTGTGTGCTAAACCCATGAAAAAAACCATAGGTAGGCTCACCCACCTAATATAGTGTCCAAAAAAATTTCAAATAATATATGATTTTTTAAAATAATATATGATTATTATTATTTAAAATTTTATTCAATTTTTTTTAAAATAATATTTAATAATTTAATTTTCATTTTTTCGAATACAATTTTATATATTTTATATTTGAACTTTTATTATTATTAGTATGATTTAATAATTAAATGTGAATAATAAATATAATAACATATTACTATTATTTTCCGGATGCGGATGATAATTTGGGTTAAGGGGCCTCAAGGCCTGGTTCAGGTCCCAAGGCGGTTCACCTGGGGTGGCCACATGGCCCCCCATGGCGCCTTTAATGCAGCTCTCATTAAACCTCGGTGCTGGACATTTATTCCTCCTTGCCGTCACTTGCTCTATCCTGCTCAGTGCATCAGATATCAAATGGAGCACTATCGCTCGAACTTTCCCGATTGTTTTGGTGCTGCCCACCGCCCTCTGTCGCCTCTGAGCTCTCACTGCCCGGGTGGCTGTGCTACAGGTGGGGAACGCACTGCTACAGGACGTCGGTGCTCTCTTCAGTGCTGCTTGGAAACAATTCCCGGCTACCATTACTCGAATAGTAATTTCTGCCCTGTTATATTCAATTTTCATACCTCTCCTGTTTTTGTTGGTCAAATTAATTCCACTCTTGCAGCCCCTTCTGGTGTCTGGTCGGATTCAGCTCAGAATTCCAACATGCCCAGGCTCAGGCAAAGAATGTCTTGTAGGAGAGGGGCCTCTCGAGGCAGATCCATGAGTGAGCGTCCCTCTAGCTCCAATGTCGACTTCTCCATGGAGCCTTCTGAAAGGCGTCCCGCTCATTTCTTTATTGACCCTTCTGGTCGTCTCCATGATCGCGTTGCCCCTGCGCCTCCTCAGTCCATGCATCCACCTCGCGCTCCTGCTATGTCACCTCTGTCTTCGCCCCCGCTCCAGGCTTCCGCTTCCCCTCCTCGCCCTGGCAGTCATTATCTCAGGCAATCCACGCAACGAGCTGAGCTGCGATTCGATTGCGCCTTTAATCGCCCTTCCATCACTGCCCTTATCACGATTACCCTTCGCGAAGAAACCACCCTCCCTTCTGCCCAGCCTCTTGACCCCTTGCAGACTCCTTCTGTGCCTGTCTTCGAACCCCCCTCTGGTCCTGACCCTGGTCCGTTTTTTCACTCTCTCGGAGTCCCTTTTGCCCCCGTCCCTGCTCCTTCGGGACCTTCTCACTTGCAGATGGATGCTGGTCTTTCTGGCGAAGATGATGACAAGACTGCTGAAGCAGATTCGGAAGAAAAATATGGCTGCAGAATTGTCGAAGAGCAACCCGCTTCAGACTAAGTGCTCTCCCTCTTCCAAGACCAGTTCTCAGTATGAACTCTGCTCTAGATTTTTTGCAAAGTTTCTGTTTTTAATGATCACTCATAGCAGACACAACTGCATGTATCTTTTGTTTTTTACTAGTTTCGTTAAGTTGAATGTAAATGACTCCTCGCTGGTTTCCCAGTTCCTGGGCAGTGTAATCACTTTCAAAAGAACTGGTTTCCCACTAATGGGCAGTTCCATAGCTAGACAGAACGTGGATATCAAGCCCGGTTTCAGGCTTCCTCAGCTGAGCCGTGGCAGTTTTGTAATATTATGTTCATAATAGAAATAGCGTAATTTAGAAAAAAAAAAACATATTACTATTATTTTATTTTCTCTATTATTCAATAACATAATAACATATTAGTAAATATAATGAGACAATTGGGAATCGAGCTGACAGTGCTGGTGTTAGAGGTAGCTCAGCCTGGGAGCTTTGTTATTTTATCTTAATCAAGCAGGTGGACCTCATGGAACAACTCAAATTTCTAGGTCCAACTCGAAATAATTTAATGATTGCAATGAGAATTGACTGGGAGGAAAGTGTCGGGACATGTTGACCTATAGGAGTAGAGCAGACCAATAGAGAGGGCGTTGGCTAGACCCTATTGACAGTTGAGCTCACTAGTAAGAGCCCATAAGTTTATAAGGAGGCATAGAGGGAATGCATCAAGAACGTGGTTCATGGTTCTATATACAGAAACACAGAACCAGGGCACACAGTTTTATGAAGAAAATAATCCCTCAAAAGCTTAAAAATAAATTAGTGCCAGGGGGCCTAACCATAAGTCACGACCTTTGGTGCTATGACGAAAAGAAAAAAGGGAACCATCACAAAAGGGGCTATAATTCAAAGGGTTGCAAAGTTATAATTGGTAGAATTTTTAAATCCCTTTGGATTTTGGATGAAACAAGTCGACAACTTGGTGTTCTAGTAGAATGTTAAATATTTGGCAGCACAGTTAATGGAAATCCTTTGGGCTTTGGATGAATAAGTCGAAATTTTTTGGAGATTTGGAATTTAAGCTAAATATAAAAAAAAATCACCAAACTGTTAAAATCAAGGGCTTGAGGTAGTATTTAGTAGCATGGATGAAGTTAATGGCTGATTTGGTAGCTACTCTAAATTTGGATGATCGCTAAAATAGAAGGAGCACTACTAAAACCTATAACAAATGAAAAATTTTCAAAATTACCAGATTAACTAAGAGACTAAACCCATAATAATAGATCAAATATTGAGAAGTTAAGAGAACATGCAAAAAACAAAAATAAATAGGAGAAAGGAATTATTAAAGGCACATGCAAATATTTAATGCAATATTAACTAAAATTTCATGCCGAATATAACAAAGAAAAAATATTGATAAGCATACTTGATAAAGCAAGCTGAATAGTTATTGTGAGTGAGTTGAGGTGAAGTTGTTGGTGTTCTAAATTTTTATATTTTAAAGGTATTGGTTATTGAGGAGAAAATTGTTTTATTGTGAAAACAAAGGAGGCATTCATGGTTCTAGTATGAAAATTGATGAAGAATTAATCATTGAGTGTCAAGCAAGTTGTGGCTTGAAGATCAATGGTTGGTGATCCTTCTAGTGGGTGCTCGTAAGTGTTGAGGGGTTGTTTCTCCTTTTAGTTGTAGCTAATAAATCAAGTAGTTGTAGCTTCCTGCTGGTTGTGGCCAAATAATTGTAATACCAAGTTGTATCTTGCCTTGTGAAGTAATTGAAGAGTAGTTTTGAAGAAATTTTTTTTTCCTTGTGTGTCACTGAAATTATTTTGTCATTATCATGTCAATAAAATGTTTATGATATCCTAATATCATTACATAAGTGAAAGAAAATTTAATTCGGTAAAATTCCTACAATGCTGATTCACCCCCACTCTCAGTATTGTCCTAGTTTCTAACAAACAATTGTAAGAATTTGTAGTGTAGTTGTGCCTATGGTTGGAGGAGAGTGGTTGTCCCTTTTTTAATTTCTAGAAATTTTAGGAGCAACAAATAAGTGTAATGCTTTCTTGTAAATTAATTATAAATGTATTTTAATACTTCATATGTAAATATTTTGCTAGATTCACCATGTATGCTTTCAATGTAGCTTGAGAGTTGTTGTATGGTTGTAATTAATATGCATGAATAGTGGGTTGAGTAATAAAAATGGTTTTCCTAACTATTTTGAATTTATATGAAAATATGAATGCTATGTGAAATGGGAGCATTTCATTGATGTTGAATGAGATTATTATGTTATGTGTGTTCTTGAATTAATAGTTTAGACTTAGTTGCGCTAACTATGTTATGTTTACATGTAGGTTTTTAATAATTTATGAGTTTTTGTGATGTATGTTTTGCTTCCAAAGAAAAATGACTAATAGGTTAGTTGTCCTATTTATTGTTGATTTTTTGGCTGTCCCTATTCCCCATGAGTTTGAATCAATAATATTAGGCTTCCATACACTAGTACATATGGTCAATTTTCTGACACTTTAGTTCTGACAGTTTTGACGTATTATATGAAATTTCCCCAATTTTTCTCAATTTTGTTAATCCTGCCAACAAGCATCGCTTTAGCGATTTTTAGCGAGTATTGTTAGAAGAGTGAAGTTTAGGTGTATCATTGGAGTAGCAACGTGTTTGGACAAACTGTCACAAGTGCGATGTTTAGTACAAAGGCGTTGGAAGTGTGACGTTTTGGACAAAACCGTCAGAATAGTGACATTTAGGGAAAGCGTTAGAAGTGCAATGTTTCGCGAATAAGTGTTAGAAGTGCGACGTTGATGACAAAAGTGTCGAAATAGCAAAATTTTCTAGGGAAAGAGACTGAAGTGAAACGTTTCAGGAATAAGTGTTGGGAGTGTGACATTGAGGAAAAAACCGTCAGAATAGCGATGTTTTTGTGTGATGTTTCCCAAGTAAACACGTTCGGGTCAGGTCAGGTTGGGTCATGCTGTGTGAGGGCGCCCAAGGAAACGTGTCATTCCAACAGGTCAGGTTGGGTCAGGTCGAGTCATGTCATGTGAGGGGGCCCAAGGAATGCATCTGGGTTGGTTCATGTGAGGGCGCCCAAGGAACACATCCGTACTAGATCGTGTCAGGTCATATGAGGGTGCCCAAAGAATGTGGCCATGTCAGGTCATGTGAGGGCGCCCAAGGAAAAACGTTCAGGTGGGTCAGGTTGTGTTTGGTCAAGTCGTGCCGTGTGAGGCCCCCCAAGGAAATGTGTTCATGCGATTCGAGTCAAGCCATGTGATGGCGCACAAGGAAATGTGTTTGTGTTAGGTCAGGTTAGGTTGTGCCGTACTATGAGGGTGCCCAAGGAAACCCGTTTGGGTGGTTTGGGTTGGGTTGGGTCATGTGAGGGTGCCCAAGGAATGCGTCCGGGTCAGGTCGTGTGAGGGTGCCCAAGGAAACACGTTTGAGTGGGTCAGGTCGGGTCGTGCCATGTGAGGCCACCCAAGGAAATGTGTTCGGGCAGGTCGGGTCAGGTCGGGGTGAGTTGTGTGAGGGTGGTCATATAAAAAATGCTAATTTGTGACCACCCATGTTTCATGTGCATGTTTGTACATTTCATTTTCTGTTTGCTCCCTCGTGCACCCTTTGTTCAGGCGAGTAGTGTCATGCCATGTGAGGTAACCACAGGAAACGTGTTCAGGTCGGATTTTGTGAAAGAGGTCATATCAAAAATTCTAAGTTGTGACCGCCTATGTGCCTTGTGCATGTTCATTCAACCCACAGTTTATTGTTTTCTCCCTCGTGCCTTGGACGTTCGGGCGGGTGGAGTCAGGTCGGGTCATGTAATGGCGCCCAAGGAAACGCGTTCAACTCGAGTCGGATTGGATTGTGCCATACTGTAAGGGCACCCAAGGAAACGTGTTTGGGCGGGTTGGGTCAGGTCGAGTTAGGTCATGTGAGGGCACCCAAGGAATGTGTCTGGGTTGGGTTGTGTTGGGTCATGTGAGGGCACCCAAGGAAACACGTTCGAGTGGGTCGGGTTGTGCTATGTGAGGTTGCCCAAGGAAACACGTTTAGGTAGGTTGGGTCTGGTCGTGTTGTGTGAGGGCACCTAGGGAAATGCGTTCAAGCATGTCAGGTTGGGTTGGTTCGTGTGAGCACACCTAGTAAAACGTGTTCGGGTGGGTTGGGTCGGGTCGGGTCAGGTAGTGTGATTGTGCCCAGGGAAACATGTTTGGGCTGGTTGGGTTGGGTCAGATTGGGTAATCGTACCTAGGGAAACACATTTTTTCTCATAGGATAGGGTCGGTTTGGGTCGTGTGAGGGTGGCCATATAAAAAATACTAAGTTGTGATCACCTGTGTGCCTTGTGCTGCACGCTTGTGCGATCCGTTTTCCGTTTTCTACATCATGCCTTTGTTCGGGTGGTTCGAGTCGTCTTTGTGAGGGCACCATAGGAAACACATTCAAGTTAGATCGTGTGAGGGAGGCCGTCTAAAAAATGTTAAGTTGTGATCTCCCGTGTTCCTTGTGCATGTTCGTGTGACCCATTTTTTGTTTGCTCCCTCATCATGCTTAGTTAATCGACATTCAAGCGTGTTGGGTCGGGTCGGTTCAGGTCATGTCATACTTTGAGGGAGCCCAAGGAAACGTGGTAGGGTGGGTTAGGTCGAGTCATGTGAGGGCACCTAAGGAACGCATTTGGGTCAGGTTGTGTTGGGTTGTGTGAGGGCACCCAAGGCAATGTGTTCAAGTGATTTGGGTCGTGTCGTGTGAGGGTGCCCAAGGAAACATGTTCAGGCGGGTCAGGTCGAGTCGGGTCATTTCATGTGAGGGAACCCAGGAAAACACGTTCGGGTGGGTCGGGTCGGGTCGTGCCATGTGAGCGCACCCAAGAAAATGCGTTCAGGAAGGTCAGGTCGGGTCAAGTTGTGTGAGGGCGCCCAAGGAAACACGTTCAATCGGGTCAGGTCAGTTTAGGTCGGATCGGGTGAGGGTGCCCAAGGAATCGCATTCGTGAGGGCCGAGTAAAGTTGTGTAAGGGAACCTAAGGAAATGTGTTCAAGCGGGTCAGGTCTGGTCGTGTTGTGTGAGGGCACCCAAGGAAATGTGTTCTAGTGGGTTGGGTCAGGTCATGTTTGGTTGTGTAAGGGCACCTAAGGAAATGCATTCGGGCGGGTCGAATAATTTGGTAAACAACCTGCATCAATGTTGCTTTCCTTTATGGAAAAGCCAACATGAATAAGAGTGTCAAAATGGGTCACACGAATGTTCACAAGGCATAAGGGCAGTCATAACTTAGCATTTTTTTATGACCTTCTTCACACGACCCGATCTGACCCAACCTGAACGTGTTTCCTTGGGCGCCCTCATACGATAGGACCCAACCCACCTGAACAAAGGCATGATGGAGAAAATAGAAAATGAATTGCACGAACGTGCACAAGGCACATCGACGGTTAAAACTTAGCATTTTTTATATGACCACCCTCATGCGGCCCAGCTTGACCCACCAAAATGTGTTTCCTTGGGCATCCTCACACGACCCAACCTCGTTAGTGTCCTATTATTTGGAATATTGGTAGACCAAATGATAGGGTAACATCAGACTAGTCTTTGGAGTGCTAGGACCTAGCCATCCTGGACTCAGAGAGGGCTCTCTCTATTAGATGCAAAGGATGTGATCTTGTTTGCTTTTAGGGTTTTGATTTTAGGCTAGTTGTTAAGTGTAGGGTTTGTTGTTTGTTTTGGTTGGGTAAGATGAACAGGTAGAATAGGTGGAGTGAGAGGTCTTCAAATAATTAGGCTATGGAGTCAATGAAAGTCATATATATCTCAATAATGAGTTAGAGTGCATTACAAGGCAAATCTAGCAAGGTTAATGGATCCTTAATGTTATGTGTGAAGTGGGATGGACATCAAGTTGGTGAATAAGTTAGGGAAAAGGGAAATCAAGAATCCTTTGTCAAATACCTATAACAAGGAGGTCTTAAACAATGATAAGAAAAATATATAACTCATGAGTTAGGGAAAACCATTAAACTCAATGACAATACTTAAACCAATAAAAATTCAAGATAAACAATTCCAATGAAATATAGAAGGTGAGAAACCCATTTAACTTCTAGTGATTTCACCTTCAAGATTTAGAAAACATTTAATATCAAAAATAACTTTAATCCATGAAGAGGGAACTCCTAAACATCATAAATCAAGCTATAAAGAACTTTGAGGGAAACTGATAGGCATGGACAAAGGGCAAGATCAAAACAAGACCTCTTTGAATTAACCTAGAAAGCAATACTTCAAAGAGAGGTTTGAAGCCATAGTTTAGATAGCATCAAATAAGCAGCGTTTACCATGAAACATATTTGTAAACTAGCATACTAACACATTGATGAAACAAACAAGTTTAGGTCGGCCTAAGGAGCAGCTAATAATTCCTGAATCTCACCCAACAGAGGAAAACATCAAGGCAATAGAAGGCAGGAGGACTAAGGTGCTTCAAAGAGCATTTCTCAACCTATACTTTTTTGCTCTACTGCAAAAAAGAAGGGTGAAACATAATGATAACAAGAAAACATGAACAAAATAAGAATACTTCACCATTAATCAAGCTCAGGGATCCTGCAAACAAGCTTCTCCATAATAAATCCAAGCAAGCCATTCATAAACTCCACAACACCAATTTCTTCTCCAAGATCATAAAAACTATGTATTTCTATCAAAGCTCATCAAATGCCAAGACTTGCAATGAAGCCCTCATGCTCTATTTAACTTAGCAAAGGAAGGAAAAAACCCTAGATAGTGTTGGAAAAATTCAAAATCACCCATAACTGTCATTTATGCCTAAGAGACCATGTAAGGCCCAAGGCACAAAATATCTCATGAAATAAATGCTAAAATAAATTCTTGCACCTAATTGTAGAGTGATTTTCCTCAAAAAACACTAAAATATGATTTTTTAATAAATGGGTGTGTTTTGTTGACTTTTGGTCCAAAACACACTCAACAGTCCATTTGTGCAGTGCCACCTTAGGTAGAAAATAGGAACTTTTGCAACCAAGTTTTGGACCCCTTCCTGATGTTGGATTTGGCTCCGTGATGGCTTGCTGGAAAGCCTGATGAGTCTAATTTCCAAAAATTCTTGTGGTTTTCTGATCCAGGTCTTGTATCCTAGTCAAAAATGACAAAATCCCAAGACTCTCATTAGCGCAACGCCAAGTTTGAAATAGAGGCAGAATGGTGCAAAATGAGGGGTTTTTTTACCTTTTGAGGGGTCAAATCTACTCCAAATCATCTAAAACTTTGTGAGAAAAGCGTACTAGGTGTGATAAATCCAAAAATGCCAATTTTTGTTCCTAAGGATTCTCCATGGATTAGCGTAGCGCCATTGGCGCTGCGCTAATAGGCCTTCAAAATCACAGAAAAAACAAAAAGTTTTCCAAATTTGCTCAAAATTGATGGAGGCCTCCCCTAAGGGGTCTTGGAAAACTGTTGAGAAGCTTGGGCTAGAACTCCAAATATATCATGCTCTTTTACCTCCTTTAGGGTTTGGACTTCAAGGAGGGCTTCCTTGATTTTGGCACAAACAAGCATGTATTTCATGGCATAGTACTTGGTCATCTTTTTCTGGAGGGCCAGACCTCTTTTTATCTTCTTAAAGTGCTTATGATAATTCTTGCAATACTGAATGATGTATTGTGCCATGCCAAAATCTCTCTCCCACTCCTTTATTTTTGCATCCTTGCTATGGAGTAGCATTTTGGTGGCCATCTCCTTATCTTCACTATCACTGTCTAGGTCAATGAATTGAGGCTTTTGAGTAGATATCTTGATTTTCTTACCTTTCTTAACCTTGTCCATATTTTCTTTGCCCTTTTCAAGCCTTGGAGTTAATGTAGATGGCAAGGTCCCTTGACTTTTGGAGGTAGCAAACAATTGCCTTGGCCCTCTTTGGTATGTGCATGCAAGATGTGTGATGGTGGTTCTGGTAGTGTCTTCATCATGGCCGTGACCCTTGGTGTTGTCATCAGCTTCTTCATATTTGCTATGATCCTCTTTAGTGATCACATGCTCTGTTTGATCACTGCTTTCTTGGCCTTCAACACCATCATCATCATTACCTTCTTGACTTCCTTTTGCACTATAGATTTGGTATTCATCTGGAATTTTAGCCCCTACACTTGCTTCATCTTGGTTTTGTTCATCACTAGGGTATTTTTCTTCATCATCTCCTGTACTATTATCATTTCCATTGTCACTAGGAGGCTGATTGGTGTCATTAATGTCATCACTATTGTAATGAAAGTCATGAATATCTCCTTTTTTGTCTTGTTTCTCATTACCTGTTCCATCAGTGTCATTTTATTTTCCACTGTTTTGTTCTTTCATATTTCCACTGTCATACTAATGACTTTTCTGATTGTTTTCATGACCAAGCGCATTGTCCCTTTGACTGTCAATTTCCTCATCTTTATCACTGCCATGTTCACTGTCCTCTTCTTCGTAATTATTATCTTCATCTATTTCTATGGACTCTGCCTCTTGCTCACTATCAGCTGGCTCGTCCTTATGCTCATCATTTGTTTCCATGGACTTTGCCCCATCGTGATCTTCTTGGTTTCCAACATTATCATCAAACTCATATTCACTGTGATATTCTCTGCCTATTTTTCATCCTTTCTTTCTTTGCTGGTTTATCCTCCTTCAAATCTCATCTCATTTTCAGTTTCAACCTCTTCATTTGATGCATCAATATAAGGGGAAGGAGGGATATTTTCTTGGGGTGAGGGTACTTGTGTAGATGAGGAGGGAAGATTTGGTTGAGGAGGAGGTTGGGGGGTTGTGAAGACTTCATGTGCCATGAATACCTCCCAAGGTATAACCTGCTGCTCCAATTGATGTAATACCACCATCTTGATCAAGGAATGGTGGAATAAGCTTTTCATTTGTTGGGATGGATTCATCCTCCAGAAAACAAAAGAAATTTTCTCAATGCTCCTATAGAGATAGTAGGGCAAGTTGAGCATCTTAACCCTTGTGAAATGCATGAGGAGTCTAACATGGTAGGAGTTTAGCCTGTAATATCTCCCCTCACAGGTGAAGTACTTCATGATAACTAACATCAAGGGTGCAAATCTGTGTTTGAGATGTGAGAAAGGGAAAATTGTCTTGCTGCCTTCTCTATACCTTGTTTTGATAAAGGGATCTAAAAGGTCTTTGTCCAATTTTCCCTTCTTAAACCACTTCTCACCTACAATAGGGATACCTGTGGCCTCAGAGATGGCACCTGCTAAGATCTCCAAATCCACTCCTGCAAGGCTTGAGTGCTTGTTGTGTAAGTGAGAATGAGGAGACTTGTAAGCTTAGGGTGGCTCTTCACTTTTTTGACCTTCTCACAAAATTGAAAACATCTTGCATTCTGAAAACATGACATGGTCCTAGGAGAGGAGGTGATGGCCACTGTTCTATGAGGTTCCAATCTTTTGAATTTTACTCCCTTTTGTTTTGGTCTCAAAGGCCTTTGACATTTATCATTGTTTCTGTTGTTCTCAGCTCTTGACATGGTGATAGCAGATGTTGGTTGACAATATAGGGTTTGGTAAAGCAAGGTGAAAATGGTGATGAAGTCAAATTTGGTGAATGAGTGATGTGGAGGTTAGGGTTCTTAGGATTTGAGTAGCTTTGGAGCCTAAGGGTTCTTTTCTCAAAGGTGTATTGCAGCCACCCTAACTCAGTTACCCTCACATTACATCAAACTAGTTTCAAGGATGTTTAAAAACAAAGGCTCCTTTACATGCAAGGCCTAGGGTTTACCCACTTAGGGTTTGAACTTTAAGGCCACAAAAAATACTAAAACCAAATTTGAAAATTTATTGGGGATAAGGAGGGAGGGTCACCTATTATTTTAACCTTTGGTGAATCTTTGGAGACGAGATGGAGGACAAAAAGTTGACCTTGAAACAAGCCTTTTCTCCTTTAGAAGTCCTCTACATTCGCGCAGCGCCCTGCCTGAGTTGTCGGGTCGGCCCGTTAGCACAGCGCCGATAGGCCTGCCCAAGGGTTAGTGCAGAGCTGGGCACGTGCATTGTATGTCGGCTTCTGGGTGAGTCGGACCCTCATTTGCGCAGCACCCGGGATTAGCATAGCGCCGGGCCTGATTAGCGCAGCGCAGTGAAAATTTTAATGGGCAGAGGACCACTTAGCGCAATGCTGGGATGTATTTGCGTAACGCCACTGATTTGTGCAGTGGTAGAATAAATTTCCCAAAAATGGTCAGAAAAACTATGTTTTTCTCTTGAAACCTATTTTCTCTTCACCAAGTGCTAAATGATTTTGAAATGAAACTAAAACACCTTTATACCCCTTGAGAGAAATAAATTAAACTCATAAACCCACTTTACTATGTTTTCAACCTTTTTGTCATTTCAGTAATACCCTTTATATCTTTTGCAAGGATTTTTGAAGGCTTTCTCAAGGCATCTTGTCTTCTTTTGTGGTGATGGCTAGCTGAGGGGATGTAGATGTCCTTTTCATATTTTTTACCTTTGAAAGTCTGGGCACTATTCAAACTGTCTTTGGCATGTATTTGACAAACTAAAAACAATTTTTTTTATCCTTTTTGGCATTCTTGATTGTAGGTGACATGAAAAATGTCCTTTCACCTTGTTACTGATTTTTTAGGCAATAACATATTTATTTTTACAAAGAGTTCAAGTAAATCAGACCATGCCATGTGTTCCCTTGGCCACTTCTAATTTTCTGCCGGTGCCATAACATAGGGTTTTGGGTCTCTTTGTCATTGTTTGGACTTTTTACAGGCTTTAGTCAGCCAACAGGGATTTTAGGGTTAGCATGATTTTCATTTTGACATTTCACCTCATTTTTTCTTTATCTTGACCATCTGAAGACCCTTGACTATACTTTGAAAGCTTGGGCTCCCTCATACTGATACTCTTTGCCATTTTTCCCTTTGGTGTAGGTGAAGCAGTGTTGCTTTGAAAAACCCTAGAGATCACCTACGATATCCTTTGAATGCCTTTTGCTTGATATGAAGGAGGACTTATCATCTTCACTTGACCTGTCTTGAATATCTTTCCAAACTCTTAGGTTTTAGGGCTGTTAGAGAAAAATAAGCAGTGTTGTCTTCTAAGTTCTCTATATCCCTTTCAATTTCATTCATTTATGTTCATTTCACCTCACCTTTTCCCCTTATTCATTTATAATTTCTAGAAATATTCAATGTGTTTATGGTGGTGTGGAGGTGCCTTCTGTCGTTGTGGTCCTTACACTGGCTCCTTACACTGGTGCCTTTCTTGGCAACATTGATTTGTCAATCAATCACAAAACCCTGATTCTCTTTAAACATACGCCTACTTCCTTTCTTGTTTTGGATGTCTTCTTGTGATTATTTCACCCTATTACCTTACCTCTTCTTATGTTAATGGCCATATTCAATCATTCTTTGCAGAAATGTGAGCAAGGGCAGCTGTCCCTTGCAGAATTTGTGTTTTGGTGAAGGAAGACTTCCTTGAAGGGTTTTTTGATTAGTTTTGGACAAAGTTACTTAACCTTCTTCTTCTCTGAATGCAGCCTCTTTAAACAGGAAAAATAGATATTTTTAGAACACCAAATCAACCCTATGACCTATGAAACCCTAGGTGACCTAGTGGAAAGCTCTTTGGACTTTGGCCTTTGCTTGAAAACTTGATTTAGGATCCTTAGGTGTAAAACAAAGTTTTTTACAAACTGATGTATTGAAGATCCAAAATCCAATGTGCTTGATTTATCTAAAGAGCCTACAGAGATAGTTTTGAGACCATCAATTCTTGAGGTATTTTGGAGATATAAGAGAGCTGGTTGATTGGTGGCACTAGGTAGCAGTGGAGGGGTTAGGAAAAAAAAAACATAGGATTGAGGCCAAAGGTGACAAAACATAGAAAAAATCTGTGACATGAGCCCATGATGGGTCTTCTGGGATTGGTGAGCTGAGTATGACCTGAAGGGATGATAAGATAGTGAAAAATTTATCCTAAGGATAATGAAGGCAGTGAGATTTCTAGAACTCACAATGTTCATGAAATTTGTTTCTAGAAATATAGGATAAGTATTTAGTAATATACCAAGGAAAAAATTACTGATGAATAACATTGGCTCCACTTGGGGAGAGTAGCTCCTTCTTAGGAGGTGTCCAGAACTTCAAATTTTTTGGTTTTATGAAGACCACTGCCTCATCCATTAGGCAGATTTTAACTTCTTTTTATTTGATGATGCTTCTTTGAAGTTGTGATCTCAATAATCTGAAAACATGATTTGTTCAACTTCATATTTACCTACCCAACCTACTATCCTAACATTTTTTTCTTCCTTGGGTGCACTTGAGCTGGCAAACCTTTGACATCCTTTTCTTTTGAAAAAAAAAAAACAAACTATCTAATAGTACCCTTATTTCTTCCAAAGGTTTAGATTATGCTAGTGAACCTTTTTATTCTCTACCTAAAACTACTTAACTTTCAAGATTAAGCTATTTGACAGGATTCATTCTCTACGCTACTGACATGAAATTGAAAGCATGGTTCAAACCAGGATTATGCAATATGATTTACCATGACTGTGGCATTAGAACAAGCTACACACAAGTGTTATGTTTGTACAAACAAAACTAGAAAAATAAGGGTTGTGACATATCATTTTCTATGCATCCCCATCTTTCTCTTTGGTTCAATTTTGAGCATGTGGAGCCAGTATCTTTCATTCCTAATCTATCCTTTCTGACAAGTCAAGGTTGAATAATTTTGACAATCATTTTTACACTAACTTATCAACATAAATTTAAAACATGTTCAACCATGATTAGGCTAGATGACTGAACAAGATCTTCTTTTTTGAACAATTAGTGGCACTTAGGCTTGCACACTTTCAGTAAGACTATTTTTTGGGTATGGGGCTGTACCTCTTTTCAAATTTTCCCTCTTTTTCATTTTTTCTTTGTTTTGTATTTTTTCTCTATTTTTGGTCACAACAATATAAAACTAAAGGTAGAAAGATGCTCACAGTGCTGAGCTTATTTTCTTGCCTATCTATCCTAATCTAACCTATAGATGATATACATTTAGGTGGTGAAATATATTTTCCAATACAGCCAATCAAGCAGATGATTCCATGAGGGATATTGGTTTATCTCTTTGAGTGTTTTGAAAAAATCAAAAGGCCACTCCCACCTCGTTTGTGTTTGAATAGTGGTGCCTAAAATGTTCTTGAAATTATGCATCAAACTTTTCTTGACATGTTTTACTCCCTCTTCAAATGTCTCTAACAATTGAGCAAAGGGAGCTTGAAAAAATACCTAAATTAGAGGATTTGGGAGATAAGCTTGATCCATGATTGCTTCTTCCTCCACTTGGTTGAGCTTAGGACTCGTTTGGGAAAAAAACTCTTCCTCTTCCTCATGACCATATGAACTGGTAGACTCAACATTTATTACAGTGTTGTCCTCTTGCAATCCTGATATGCCTTGACTGAGTGGAATGAATTTTGTGTGAAGGCTATCATGTTGATGAGCAGGAGCACTCTTTGGCAATAAATATTCCCAAGAAGGTAGTGTAACAACTCTCATGTGATTATCAACTTCTAAGCCTTCATCTGCAATTTGTAATTCAATGGAACTTGGTGGGTGCAGATCTGGATCTAAGGAGGATTCCATGTTCCAAATGATCTCCTCAACCATTTCAGGAGAAGGCTTCTTATTGACAATTTTCTCAAGAATTTCATCATCCTCCTCAACCTCAACATCAAAGCTGAAAGACTGTTGATTTCCAATTATGTGAAATTTATTTCTGATGGATTGCAGAGAAGTAGAGAAAAGAGTTAGAGACTCTTCACTTACTTTTAAACTTTCAAGGATTTCCTCATCAGTGTCATAGGTGACCTGTCTTGGCTAATTAATTATTTCAATTTGATGATAGTGAAATTCATCCCACAAATCAGTTGTTGATGGCTCTACAAGGTTAGCTTATGTTTGGAGAAAATCACCATCATTAGACTGATCAAAATTTGGAGAATCATCAACATAAATAATTTCATCAATCAAACATATTGGATTACCAGTTTGTTCTTCTTTGAATTGATCTACAAGTTCACTTTCTGACTTATGGTAGACAGGATTAGTAGGAGAATGAACATAAATTTTTTTTTCACATGAAGGCTTAGAGGCTAGCTGAATGTTTAGCATCTGATTTATTTCATGTTCAGTCAAAAGAGGAGGAATTTTTCTCTTTCTTTGGATATAAGTACATCAGTTCTCTTTTTCTTGTGAAGGCTGATTTTGAGACTGAATTTTTTCTTGAGCCTCACCTAGAAGAGATGGTGAATCATCACTTGTGCCTTTAGAGAGATCTTGTGGGTTTTCTTCTATTTCTTGATTGGGTTCTTCCTCAACTAACTCCTCTAGGATGTCATGATAGCTACCTTGAGAACGAAATTGGTGAATGACTTCTAAGAGGTCTTCAGGATGCCAATTCCCTAAATCTTCATCAATGTTTTCAAGGTTTTGTATGAGATCTTCAGATTGGTCACAATGATTTTTAGCTAATGATAGAGATGGAAAATACCCTATATAGTGTTTATAAAATACCTTGTGGAAATCCTTCAAAGAAAACAAGATGCCAGGTTCTAGCCATTCATACCAATTTCTTGCCTTACCTTCTAATGTTTCCATAAACATTTTCATGAGGCAGTCTTCATGCCATTCAACCTTTAACCTCCATACATGTATATGAAATTTGATGAGATGTAGCAAGGGGTCATCACATTTTTCATCTTGAAATATAGGCAATTTTTTTAACCAATTTATCTCAAGAATTTTACGTGGAAATATAGGGATATGATCTATGTTCATAGGAGCATATCTCCTTTGTATCTTTGGATCCATGTTTGTAAATTAGAAAGGGTCACTGTATCTTTTAAACCAGTCTAGATTTCTATACCAGTGGAGTCTTTAGATCTATTGAGAGTTTGGAGTCGCTAGGTGGAAGGTTTCAACTTTGTTGTCCACCATCAGCATGATTGGGATTTCTCAATGTGTTCCTAGGCGAGTCTATGAGGACTACTGGGGTCAACATAGCTACTGAATATTAGTGGAGTCGCCAGGTGGAGGATGCTTACTGTTTTAAGGATGTTCTTGTTGTCCACCATCAACAACTAAATACCAATATAAGGATGTTTGTGAGTTTTCTAAGATCTAAGGAATAATTAGTTTGTCACTAACTCAGAAGGTCCCATCATGATCGCTATAATGTTAGTGATAGTTATGAGGTGATAGATTCACTGGATTTTATAAGTCTGACTGAGGGTCTAATGAGTCCTGAGAGGTATTCAGGCAACTAAGTACTCAGAAAGTCCCACTGTGATTGTCAGAATGTTAGGGTCCCATGATTTGGAAGATTGGTAGACCAAATGCACAGGGTAACATAAAACCAGTCTTTGGAGTCCTAGGACATAGCCTTCCTAGACTCAGAAAGGGCTCTCTCTATTAGATATAAATGATGTATTCTTGTTTTCTCTAGATGGTTGATTTTAGGCTAGTTGTTAAATGTAGAGTGTGTTGATTGTTTTGGTTGGGTAAGATGAACAGGTAGAATAGGTGGAGTGAGAGGTCTTTAAATCATTTGGCTATGGAGTCAATGAAAGTCATGGATGTCTCAATAATTAATCAAAGTGCATTATAGGGCCAATCTAGCAAGGTTAATGGATCCTTAAGGTTATGTATGAAGTGGGATGGATATCAAGTTGGTGAATAAGGTAGGGCAAAGGGAAATCAAGAATCCTTTATCAAATATATATAACAAGGAGGTCTTAAACACTGATAAGAAAAATATATAACTCATGAGGTAGGGCAAAACATTAAGCTCAATGAAAATACTTAAACCAATAACCATTCAAGACAAACAATTTCAATGAAATATAGAAGGCGAGAAACTCATTTAACTTCTATTGATTTCACATTCAAGCTTTAGAAAACATTTAAGATCACAAATATCTTTAATTCATGAAGAGGGAACTCCTAAACATCATAAATCAAGCTATAAAGAACTTTAAGGCAAACTGATAGGCATGGACAAAGGGCAAGATCAAAACAAGACCTCTTTGACTTAACCTAGCAAGCAGTACTTCAAAGAGAGGTTTCAAGACAGAGTTTGGATAGCATCAAATAAGCAGGGCTTGCCATGAAACATATTTGTAAACTAGCATACTAATACATTAATGAAACAAACAAGTTTAGGCGGGCCTAAGGAGCAGTTAAGAATTCCTTAAGCTGACCCAACAGAGGAAAACTTCAAGGCAATAGAAGGCAGAGGATTAAGGTGCTTCAAAGAGCATTTCTCAACCCATACTTTTCTGTTCTACTGCAACAAAGAAGGATGAAACATAATGATAACAAGAAAACATGAACAAATTAAGAATACATTACCATTAACCATGCTTAGTGATCCTGCAAACAAGCTTCTTCATCATCAATCCAAGCAAGCCATTCATAAACTTCATAACACCAATTTCTTCTCCAAGCTCATAAAAACCATGTATTGCTCTCAAAGCTCATCAAATGCCAACATTTACAATGAAGCCCTCATGCTCTATTTAACTTATAAAAGGAGGAAAAAAACCCCATAGGGTTGAAAAAGTCAAAATCAATTCATAAATGTCATTTACCTTCTTGACTGCCTTCTGCACTATAGCTTTGGTATTCATTTGGACTATCAGCCCCTGCACTTGATTCATCTTGGTTTTTCTCATCACTAGGGTATTTTTCTTCATCATATCTTGCACTGTTATCATTTTCATTATCACTAGGAGGCTGATTGGTGTCATGACTATCATGAGAGTCATGAATATCTCCTTTGATGTCTTATTTCTCATTGCCTATTCCATCAGTGTCATTTTCTCTGTCATTGTCTTATTTTTTCATATTGCCACTATCATACTCATGAATTTGCTCACTGTTTTCATGACGAAGCACATTGTCCATTTTACTGTCAATTTCCTCATCTTTATCACTGCCATGTTCATTTTCCTCTTCTCCATCATTATTCTCTTCATCTATTTCTATGGACTCTACCTCTTTCTCACTATCTGTTGGCTCATCCTTATGCTCATCATTTGTTTCCATGGACTCTGCCCCATCATGATCTTCTTGGTTTCCAACATTATCATCAAAATAATATTCACTGTGATCTGCCTCCTCTGCCTCTTGTTCATCCTTTTTTTCATTGTTGGTTTCTCCTCCTTCAAATTTCATGTCATTTTCACTTTCAACCTCTTCATTTGATGCATCAATAGAAGGGGAAGGAGGGAGATTTTCTTGGGGTGAGGGTACTTGTGCAGATGAGGAGGGAAAATTTGGTTGAGGAGGAGGGTGGGGGGTTGTGAATACTTCATGTGCCATGAATACCTCCCAAGGTATACCCTGTTGCTCCAACTGATGTAATACCACCATCTTGATCAAGGAATGGCGGAATAAGCTTTGCATTTGTTGGGATGGATTCCTCCTCCGGACAACAGAAGACATTTTCTCAATGCTCCTATAGAGATAGTAGGGAAAGTTGAGCATCTTAACCCTTGTGAAATTCAAGAGGAGTCTGACATGGTAGGAGCTTAGCCTGGAATATCTCCCCTCACAGGTGAAGTACTTCATGATAACTAACATAAAGGGTGAAAATATGTGTTTGAGGTGTGAGAAAGGGAAAATTTTCTTGCTTCCTTCTCTATACCTTGTTTTGATAAAGGGCTCTAAAAATAATTTTCCCAATTTTACCTTCTTAAACCACCTCTCACCTACAGTAGGGATACCTGTGGCCTCAGAGATGGAACCTGTTGAGATCTCAAAATCCACTCCTGCAAGGTTTGAGTGCTTGTTGTGTAAGTTGAGAATGAGGAGCCTTGTAAGCTCAGGGTGGCTCTTCACTTGTTTGACCTTCTCACAAAATTGAAAACATCTTACATTCTGAAAACATGACAGGATCCTAGGAGAGGAGGTGATGGCCAGTATGCTTTGAGGTTCCAATATTTTAACTTTTCTCCCTTATATTTTGGTCTCAAAGGCCTTAGAACTTTATCACTGCTATTGTTGTTCTCAGCTCCTGACATGGTGATAGGAGATGCTGGTTGACAACCTAGGGTTTGGTGAATCAAGTTGAAAATGGTGATGAAGTCAAATTTGGTGAATGAGTGATGTGGAGGTTAGGGTTCTTAGGATTTGAGTAGCTTTCGAGCCTAAGGATGCTTTTCTCAAAGGTGTATTGCAACCACCCTAACTCAGTTACCATCACATGACATCAAACTAGTTTCAAGGAGGTTTAAAAACAAAGGCTCCTTTGCATGCAAGTCCTAGGGTTTACCCACGTAGGGTTTGAACTTTAAGGCCACAAAAAAACTAAAACCAATTTTGAAAATTTCTCAGGGATAAGGAGGGAGGGTCACCTACCAGTTTAGTCTTTGGTGAATAGTTGGAGATGAGATGGAGGACACAAATTTTACCTTGAAACAAGCCTTTTCTCCTTTGGAGGTCCTCTTTGTTTGTGCAGTGCCCTGCTCGAGCTGTTGGGTTGGCCTGTTAGCACAGTGCCAGCAGCCCTACCCTAGGGTTAGCGCAGTGCCGAGTGCGTGCAGTGTCTGTCAGTTTCTAGGTGAGTTGGGCCAGCATTTGCACAACGCCCGGGATTAGCATAGCACCAGGCCTGATTAGCGCAGTGCAGTGAAAATTTGAATGGGTGGAGGATCGGTTAGCGCAGTGCCGACCTGTATTTGCGTAGCACCACCGATTTGCGTGGCACTAGAAGAACTTGCCCATAAATGGTCAGAAAAACTTTTTTTTTCTCTTGGAACCTGTTTTCTCTTGACCAAGTGTTGAATGATTTTGAAATGAAACTAAAACACTTCTATACCCCTTGAGAGAAATAAATTAAACTTATAAACCCACTTTACTATGTTTTCAACCTTTTTTTCATTTGACTGATACCCTTTATATCTTTTGTAGGGGTTTTTGAAGGCTTTCTCAAGGTATCTTGTCTTCTTTTGTGGTGATGGCTAGTTGAGGGGATGTAGATGTCATTTTCATCTTTTTTACCTTTGAAATTCTAGGCATTGTTCAAATTATCTTTGGCATGTATTTGAAAAACTAAAAACAATGTTTTTAACCTTTGTGGCATTCTTGATTGCAGGTGACCTGAAAAATTTCCTTTCACCTCACCGATTTTTTAGGCAATACAATATTTATTTTGACAAAGAGTTCAAGTAAATCATACCATGCCATGTGTTCCCTTGGCCACTTCTGATTTTCTGCAGGTGCCATAACACAGGTTCTTGGGTCTCTTTGTCATTATTTGGACTTTTTATAGCCTTTAGTCACCCAACAGGGATTTTAGGGTCAGCATGATTTTAATTTTGAAATTTCACCTCATGTTTTATTTATATTGACCATCTGAAGACCCTTGAATGTACTTTGAAAGCTTGGGCTCCCTCATACTGATACTCTTTACCATTTCTCCCTTTGGTGGAGGTGAAGCAATGTTGCTTTGAAAAACCCTAGAGAGCACCTAGGATATCCTTTGAATGCCTTCTACTTGTTATGAAGGAGGACTTATCATCTTCATTTGACCTGTCTTGTCTATCCTTCCAAACTCTTAGGTTTTAGGGTTGTTAGAGAAAAATAAGAAATTTTGTCTTCTAAGTTCTCTATAGCCCTTTCAATTTCATTCATTTATGTTTAGTTCACCTCAACTTTTTCCCTTATTCATTTATAATTTCTAGAAATATTCAATTTGTACTTGGTGGTGTGAAGTTTCCTTCTGTCCTTGTGATCCTTGCACTGGCTCCTTGCACTGGTGCCTTGCTTAGAAACACTAATTTTTCAATCAGTCACAAAACCGTGATTCTCTTTAAACGTAGGCCTACTTCCTTTCTTGTTGTGGATGTCTTCTTGTGATGATTTCACCCTATTAACTTACCTCTTCTTATGTTGATGCCCATCTTCAATCATTCTTTGCATAAATGTGAGCAAGGGCAGCTGTCCCTTGCAGAATTTATGTTTTGGCCAAGGAGGCCTTCCTTGAAGGGTTTTTTGATTAGTTTTGGACAAAGTTACTTGACCTTATTTTTCTTTGAATGCAGCCTATTTACACTAGAAAAACAGAGATTTTTAGAACACCAAATCAACCCTATGACCTATGAAACCCTAGGTGACCTAGTGGAAATAACTTTGGACTTTGGCCTTTTCTTGAAAACTTGATTTGGGATCCTTAGGTGTAAAACATATTTTTGTACAAACTGATGTATTGAATATCCAAAATACAATGTACTTGATTTATCTAAAGAGCCTACAGAGATAGTTTTGAGACCATCAATGCTTGAGGTATTTTGGAGATATAAGGGAGCTGGTTGATTGGTAGCCCTAGGTAGCAGTGGAGGGGTTAGAAAAAACAAAACACAGGATTAAGGCCAAAGGTGACAAAACATAGACAAAATGAGTGACATGAGCCCATGATGGGTCTTCTGGGATTGGTGAGCTGAGCATGACCTGAAGGGATGATAAGATAGTGGAAAATTTATCCTAGGGATAATGAAGGCAATGAGATTTCTAGAACTCACATTGTTCATGAACTTTTTTTCTAGAAATCTAGGATAAGTATTTAGTCATCTACCAAGGAAAAAATTACTAATGACTAACAAACCTCACCTGACCCACCCGAACGCATTTCCTTAGGCGGCCTCACATGACACGACCTAACCCGACCCACCTGAACATGTTTCCCTGCGCACCCTCACACGACTTGACCCAAGTACCCAACCCACCCGAGCGGATTTCCTTAATGGGAGCCCTCACACGACGCAACTTGACCCGACCCGACCCGACCCAGTCCTCTTGAACGCATTTCCTAGGTGCCCTCACACAACATGAGCTGACCTGACCCACCCGAACGCATTTCCCTGGGTTCCCTCACACGACCTAACCTGAGTACCTGACCCGCTCGAACATGTTTTCTTAATGGGCGCCCTCACACGACACTACTGGACCTGACCCTGCCGAACACATTTCCTTTAGTGCCCTCACATGACCCGACCCTCCTGAACATGTTTCGTTGTGCGCCCTCACCAATAAGGGGATGGGAAAATAATTTTCATACAAAGGGAGACTTTGGGCTAAACATAACACTATTTCTCAATGACTTGGTGTGGCCCGAAGACATGCTAGGGAGTTCCAAGGAAATAGAAAGGAGGAATAGTTTCAATTGCATGGAAATGAATGAATAAGAGTGTTGATATCAAGTGTTAGCAAGTTCTAGGTGTGCCAAGGAGGGAGTGACAAGGTATGCGAGGTACCCCTAATCCATTTACCCCTAAACCCTTAGCCCCTAACCCCTTAAACCCTAATTCATGACCCCTAACCCATTTACCCCCTAAACCCCTAGAACCTAACCTTTTTAACTCCCTAAACCCTAACACCTAAAATAATTGACTGCTAAATCCCCTAACCCCCTAAACCTCTAAACCCCTAACCCATTTAACCCCCTAAACCCTAAACCTCTAACCCCTTAACCCCGAACCCCTTAAACCATAATTCCCAATCCCTAACCCATTTAACCCCCTAATCCCTTAACCACTAACTCATTATTCACCTAACCCCTAACTATGCCTAAATCCCCTAACCCCTAAGCCCCCAATCCTTAATCCCTTAACCACTAACTCATTATTCAACTCCTAACCCATAAATGCACCAAAATCCCATAACCCCTAACCAACCAATCCCTAAATCCTTAACCAACAACTCATTATTCCCCTAACCCTAATCCCTAATCTCTTAACCACTAACTCATTATTCCCCTAACCCCTAACCCCCAAATCCCTAGCCCCTTAACCACTAACTAATTATTCTCCTAACCCTAAACCCTAAACCTCTAACCCCTAATCCCCTATTACTCTAACCCCTAATCCCATAATCCCTAATCTCTTAACCACTAACTCATTATTCCCACAACCATTATAACAATCCTTAAAACTCGTTGGGATTAGCCATTCCAAATGAGATTAGGTCTAGTTGGGACCTACGATCGAGTTAATTCCCCCTTGTTGGAAAGGTGGGATTTTTTACCATACAAAAAAATTATAGTCGATCCAGGTGGATATTGGTGGCCACCCACCTATTCTATTTGGACATGCACCATCAATTCTTTCAGCCTTTCACTTCTAGCAGCTTACTATTTTTAGCAGGTTTTCGGGTCTTGCACTCCTGGAGCTGTTTTGGGATCGTAATGATCCAGGTGGATATTGGTGGTCACCCACCTATTCCATTTGAAACACCACCATCAGTTCTTTCAAATTTTTAGTTTCAACACAACTTACTATTTTTATCATTTTTTCGGGTCTTGAACTTCCGGAGCCGTTTTGAGGCCCTAAATGATATTTTTTGGGCATCTCTTCTCTGACGAATATGATTTCATTTTGGAATTGATATTTGTGGTCAACAGTTTTAGTACTTGGATATATCTTTCTAACAATGTATCATGTCCATCAAATGAATATAGTATGCCAAAGTTATGTCCCTAGGAAGTTGAAACACCAATTTACCCAAACGGGACCCACAGTTTTGACGCTTCATCTCCTAGGGTTAGGTTTTTGGACGTTTCGGGTTTTACATTGTTTATCAACAATAAATACGCCTTAGAGCCTCATTATAACACACTGGAGGGGCCTGTGGCCATCACATCTCTTATTAGGGATATGCTACCAGTGCCCTCGCCCACTCATTTCCATTATTCCTGTAAGCATGTTTAAGTTCCTTGATATTAATGAAATGAAGTGTTATTTCTACTTCATCTTTGTATTTATGGTTATGTGTATTCTATTGTGTTCTTGCATAAATCCAGATCAGTGGTATTAGAGCAGATTTTCTCTTTCTCTTTTTTTCTTTGCATGTCCCCAACATGGTAAGGGTATAAGGAGTTCGAGCTCGATTTGGTTGACCCGTCGCAAGATCAACCTCGCAAACCCCGATGACCCCCATTGCGAGAGAAAATAAATACAAGGGAGTAGGAGAACCTATCAAAGTATTTCTCAAGGAGGCCCTCGAGAAATAGAGGAACGTGATGAGGCATAACTTTTCCCATATCCTTCAATGGCTGCCCACCGGGGGCACATCTACATCCATCACGTCTGCCAACATGTCTGCGACATCCTAGACAAATCCAATACCAAGTTCAGCAAAATCCCCCCCCCCCCCCCCCCCCATGGAGGAACTTAACGCAATGGGGAACATTACTTCCTAAGGAGGGAGGAATGATCTAGGTGGATATCGGTGGCCACACACCTATTCCATTTGGACCCGCACCATCAATTATTTCAACCTTTCACTTCTAGTAGCTTACTATTTTTAGCGGGTTTTCGGTCCTGCACTCCTGGAGCCGTTTTGGGACCCTAATGATCCAGGTGGATATGCATGGCTGCCCACCTATTCCATTTTAAATTCCACCATCATTTCTTTCAGTTTTTCAGTTTCAACACAACTTACTATTTTTAGTAGTTTTTTAGGTCCTGAACTTCCAAAGCCGTTTTGAGGCCGTAAGTGACCTTTTTTGGGCATCGCTTCTCCAGTGAATATGATTCCATTCCAGAATTCATATTTGTGGTCAGCATTTGTAGTCCTCAGATAGATCTCTCTAACAATGTATCATGTGCATCAAATGGAGATAGTATGCCAAAGTTACGTCCCTGGGAAGTTGAAGCACCAATTTACCCAAACGGGACCCACGGTTTTGGCACTTCATCTCCTAGGGTTAGGTTTCCAGACGTTTCAAGTTTTACATTGTTTCTCAAAAATAAATAGGCCTTCAAGCCTCATTGTAACACAATGGAGGGGCCTATAGCCATCACATCTCTTCTCAGGGATATGCTACCAGTGCCCTCGCCCGCTCATTTCCTTTATTCCTATAAGCATGTTTCAGTCATTTGTTTTTTAATATAGTTCAGAGGCCTATATCGTCACATCTCTTCTCATATATACACTACCATTGCCCTAGATAATTTATTTCCATTATGTATGTAAGCTCATTTTTACAGAGTTCAGAGGCTTCTAGCCACCACATCTCTTCTCAGCGATAAGCTACCAACTCCTTAGCTAGTTTATTTCCATTTTGTCTTTAAGAAAATTTTGGTTCTTTTATATTAATGAAATGAAGTGTTATTTCCACTGCATCTTTGTATTTATGGTTATATGTGTATTTTTTGTGTTCCTCCATAAATCTAGATCAATAGTCCTTAATCCCTCTAACATATACTTAAACACTCTTTTTTTTAATGTCACCGTTGACTATGCCATGAAAACCCTCCAAAAAATTCTTAAATGATGGGAATTCCCATTCATGCATGAAACTAGTGGAATGTGACAAGTCATCCAAGATACATCCAAATATTTGATTTGTGCCACGGGGAATGTGAAAGAACGGGGAAAGGGGACACAAGGGTAGCATGGATTGGTATAATTCAGAGGTGAGGTAGTAGGAATCAATGGAGTGGAATTATTCATCTAATCCTACAACTAGAGTCTTGTTAGTGCCACATGTCATACAGCCAGGTGGCCACCCCTATTAAAATAGAAAACCCTAAAAATAGAGAATTTGAATAATGATAGGGAATGCCTAATAATGAATGAAAAGTGGTCATATGTGCCCCCAATAATGTATGGAAGAGCTGTTCTAATGATGGTGAGAGTGTGTTCCTTAATGAACTAATGAATTTAATGAACATCAACACCACCCCACAACTCAACAAGGGAGTATGATATTGAACAAGTCCTAGAAATTCTTAGTCGTGTTAATTACTCATAGACAACACAAAACAACCAATGAGTCCCAATAATTTGCGGCCATATCTAGTACTCATGAAATAAATTATACAATACAAAATATCAGAAGAGTGAGGTAAAGAGGGACAACCTAGTGGAAATAAAATGACCCCTCAAAATACAATGCATACTATTTCAACTATATAGTTGCTATGAATAAGGATGGTGTTGCAACCCATTTTGTAATATCCCAAAATTGGGAGAGCAGCAATATGTGACATAAAACTGGAAATATGCAGAAATATCAATGGATCAAAACATGAGACAACCATAGAGACATTCCATTATGATTATAACAATAAAATAGGTACAAAGTCTCGATGATAAGATCACTCAAGTTGGGCAAACAAGCCTCCCATGAAATAATACACCTAAATATGAAATTCTGCTAATACAAGAAATGTCAGAATGATATAACTACACTGTCTATGAGAGAGTAACATATAAAATATATAAATATATATTCTTTCTGATACAATGCTCCAAAAGTGCTAAGACTAGAGATTTATGCTCCAAAACGTATTTCCGAGACAACCCAAAAAAGGTTTCCAGAAATACACACTATACAAAAATAGCAGATATGGCCCTAGGGCTAAATAATCACTAAATTTGAATCACTGATAGGGGGTGGATGATATGAAATATGAAATGGATGATCTTCCTCCAAAAGATATCCTAAATTAAGGGTTGATCCCTACATAGGAAACACAACTCCTCCAACTAGGGCAATAAACCCACTACTGCACCTGCTCTCTAAAATAACACAGTCCTTGAGGGAAAATGCTTTGTAGATGATGGTAGCTACTTGACCTCCTACAAAATATGCAAATGATGCACCAAGGAATTCCTCACAATCCTCCCGGATGAAAGGATGACTCCTCCAATGGAAAAATAGCTCAGAAATGGGGTCTTTCAAACCTCCACTGCTACAACCCTGCAAAAAAACACAAATATGGAATAGATTGCAATCTATATGAAGATTGAAGCTTGGAAAATTTCTAGATATTGGTAATGAATCTCAAGATAACCTCTCATGAGTAGGCACTCGATGTCCCCCTAAGATGACGGTGGGATTCCCGCTCGAGAACACCCTTGTGCTAAACAACACTGCAGACCCTGCTAAACAACAAAAGCATGCATAGACATGTCACATGCAAATCCAGATATGAAAATATGAGAATAAATAATATAAATCCATGTCTTCTAATTCTGCCATCCTCTTCCTTTTAGGTTTGGTGAGCATCCTCACCCTGGGCCCCACTAATTAAAGGAGATACTCTCATGCATATACTCCTCCTAAATGACTACGTTGTCCTCCAAGAATCCTCGACTATATCTATAACAATGCTATTGATCTGGTCAACTTTGACCCTGTCCACATGCTCTAGCCCCTTTCCACACCTAAGGGTGCTTTATTTATCTGAAATGATGATCCGCATTCACATGAGAAGTGGTTTTATTCTTTATAAAGAGATTTATGGGTCTCCCTACCCACTTATTCACCTATCTATGTGACAAAACAAAATTTTAATATTCCAATTATCTGCAAGCTATTTTTTGAATATTACATTCCTCCCCTTCGAAATGTTGCTTGTCCTCAAGCAACTGCAAGGATAGTGCAAAATATTCCCAATGGGAAACTCCAATATCCATGCTATCATCCAAGAAAAGTGAGCCATCCTTGGTATCTCATAGAAAAAATCACCAATCCCCTACTTTTATAATGTATAGGGGATGCATGGCCAAAAATTAGAGATTAAATTGTTCAACTCACGTTGTCTATCTCTCCATTTATGATAGATATGGAAATAGTAATCTTGGGCTACAATAATGTGGTCATTAAGAAGCCAAAAATATCTTGGACTCTCATGATCACCCTCTTTGGTTCTAGGAACCTCTCTTGCCCAATCCATCCCACATACAGTGAATAGAGTATCATCACCATATGGTATCCAAAAATAAAATGGACTAAGTGTCACATACCATTTTGGATGGTGACAATAGTCTCCCAAGTGAAACCAGTGCAGTTCTGCTCCTAGCTGTCTCAAAACATGATATGATAAGTGGCCATCCAACCACTTTCTTGTTGCCATAAGCTTCTCAAAATCTTTAAAATAGTAAAGGACATTAGGTGTTTTCTGAATATGAACCAAGCAAAACAATTCTTTCCCAAAGTCCTCTAGAAAGTTGTCATCCCCATCACTGAATGTAGTCCCAAAAGGACCATGAAATTCAAAGAGAGGCTTGCTCTCTTCTGGAGCAATGTGCTGCAAATTTATGGCAAAGGAATTATCATACATGGTTAGTTGATCAATAAGCATCAAGACACAATCTTTACCATATATTGTAGGAAAGTTGGTGAAGAGTTCTGTAGATGAGCCTTCACATATCTCCATTTAAAGGGGAAATGATTGTAACAACCTTGAAAGGTGGTTTATTTCCTACTCATACATAAAACAAGCTACATATCTCCTGATATGTTCGTGCACATATTCTTTTAGATCCTCCAAATATAATTCTCCATTGATTGTGTGATAAGTCTCAATGAAATCTACATGGTTGGAAAAGAGTGCCTCATATGCTGCATGTAGAATCTCCTCCTTGATCTTGGAGTCTCTAGTCAAGTAGATCTGACCATGGAAATAGATGAATCCATCAACTAATCTACATCTTCTATCTATCACTTTCCCATCAAGAACCTTACATGTGAAGAGGTTCTTGGAATACTCCACCGATATTTGGGACTACCAATATGGATCTACGCTCCCCAGCAATGACAATGCTATCGAAATCTGAAATGAAGCACCTGTCATATCATAGCTCTCCTCTTTGACATGATCAATGCCAAAGCCACATTTTGTACCCCACTTTTGTTGCCTCCCTTGTAGCTGATCTTGCCCAAGACAAGGTTGAAGTACATGGAGGTCAACCTCCTCTTGGAAGTTATTGCCCATCTAAAAATTTCATAGTTTTGAAAATGCATACAAGAGTGCCAATAACCTCTTGTCATACTCAACAATATTCCTCATGTGTGGAAGTATCAATTATTTCCCCAAGAATATGGAGTAGCCCTTTGACACCATGTTTGTGCCATCACAGATTTCTGAATCATCATATTTTAGCGCAAATATCTGAGTGGGAAATGACAATATCCATATCAGAAAATTACTCATACCTCCTTTGAACCCATCAAAGGTTCTTTTTTCTATGCTAGCTCCTCCTAGGGCTCCTTCCTTAGCCAAATATATCAATGATGCACCATTTTTAGATAACTCTTTGATAATATTCCCATCAAGGGGTCTCCCTAGTGGAATTCCTCCATGTGATGAAACATCAAGGCCTAAATCAATATATATATGTGAGTGGACTGATTTGTCCCTACCCTTACTGCGCAAGTCATCCTCCTACTTCTGTGCATAAACCTCCTGAAATGGATGGGTGTGTATGTTCCCAATCACTTGATGTTGGCCATCCTTCTCATCTTCTCCTACCTTCTGCAATATCTCAGAGTCTAAAGCATCCTTCTCCAATGTAATCAATGCATTCACACCCAATGTCATATTGGTTTCAAGAGTGTTAATCACAAGTTAATGCTCCATCAAGGTGTATGTCCTCAAAACTATAGTCAATGATGGAACATACTTATTCCACTACTTAGTCTCATTTCCTATGAATATAGACACATGTTGCTCCTAATCTTCATATGTGAGATCCTTTGTAACATCTTGCAAAGATACAAGAGCTCCTCTAGTTGAAGAAATTTCTTCATCTCTATCTCCAAATGGTGGTGGATCTCCTTCTATTGTTACAGCATTGGTGGCTCTTTCCATCTCTTTCTCTTCCTTCTCCTCATCATTGGAGAATACCTCATCATTAAGAGATCCTTTTTATTTATCCCCTCTTGAAGGAGGAATCCTCATGTCTCCTTCTTTAAAAGAAAGATCTTGCTGAACTGGGGCTTTTTCCCTTGGAATTTTATTTTCCAGATATTTAGCCCCATATACAATATTTTGAAATGGAGTTGGTTTTATGGATCCTTCTAACTCATGCAAAGTTTTTGATTTCTTGGGTTTGGCTAGCTTACCCAAGGAATTTTTAGAGTTTTTTTGATCAAATATTTCACTAACCTCCTAATAATTTCATTTGCATGACTCAATTCATAAAACCACCAATCACAAGCCTCACCTTAAATATGCAGCACTTCTACTCTAATGGCCTCCTCTTCTGAAACTTGATGCAGCTGTAAATATGTGTCCAACTTCCTTACCCAAGCCTTGGCTGTGCACTTGGGTGACCCATCGAAAGTAGGCAGAAAGAATCTACCCAAAGTGTGTTGCATGCACCCTCTTGTTCTATTTTGGTTACTATGTCTTCTATTTTCTTTGATTTGGAAAAAATCTTGGAATTTTAGATGCTCCTTGAATCTCTTAGACTGAGATTCATATTCTTGGAGATAGTCACCAAGAGTCTCCTCCTTTAGTGTATCTCTCTCCTCTTCTTCTCTTATTAAGAATGTAGGCATGGTACCACGTTGTAGATCTGATGGTGAAGCTAAATGCTCACACCCATAATGTGAAGAATTGGATCTTTCTTTATGTACAAGCCCTCCTGGATAATATCTATATCTCTCCATCCTCATCTCTTTGATTTCTTTGTTAATGACCTGCATAGTTTGAAGAAGAAGTTTTGAGAACTCCTTTCCTCCTGATAATGTAATCTTGCCTCCATCTCTTTTGAAAATATTCTCCTTTCTATGAGAATCCTATTTAGATGACATAATATCTGAAGTACATAGGCTGAGCCAAGATTATGCTCTGATACCACTATAATATCCCAAAATTGGGAGAGAAACAACATGTCACATAAAACTGGAAATATGTAGAAATATCAATGGATCAAAACATGAGACAACCATAGAGCCATTCCATTATGATTATAAGAGAAAAATAGGTACAAATTCTCGAGGATAAGATCACTCAAGTTGGGCAAACAAGCCTCCCATGAAAGAATACACCTAAATATGAAATGCTATTAATGCAAGAAATGTTGAAATGCTATAACTGCGCTGTCTATGAGAGAGTAACAGCTAAAAGATAGAAATAAATATAGCTTCTGATACAATGCTCCAAAAGTGTTAATACTAGAGATCTATGCTCCAAAACAAATTTCCAAGATAACCCAGAAAAGGTTTCTGGAAATACACACTATACAAAAATAGCAGATATGGCCCTAGGGTTGAATAATCACTGCAACTGAATCACTGATAGGAGGTGGATAATATGAAATATGCAATGGCTGATCCTCCTCCAATAGATCTCCCAAATTAAGGGTTGATCCCTACATAGGAAACAAAACTCCTCCAACTAGGGCAATAAACCCATTGTTGCAGCTGCTCTCTAAAATAACGTTGTCCTTGAGGGAAACTACGTTGTAGCTGATGGTAGCTACTTGGACTCCTACCAAATATGGAAATTATGCAACAAGAAATTCCTCACAAGCCTCCCAGATGAAAGGATGACTCCTCCAATGTAAAAATATCTGAGAAATGGGTCTTTCAATGCTCCACTGCTACAACCCTACAAAAAAACAAAAATATGGAATAAAATGCGCTATATATGAAGACTGAAGCTTGGCCAATTTCCAAATAGTGGTAATGAAACTCAATATAACCTCTCCAGAGTAGGAACTCAAAGTCCCTCGAGGATGGGGGTGGGCTTCCCGCTCAAGAACACCCTTGTGCTAAATAGCACTGCAAACCCTGCTAAACAACAAAAGCATGCATAGACATGTCACATGAAAAATCTAGATCTAAAAATATCAAAATAAATAATACAAATCCATGTATTCCAATGCTACCATCCTCTTCCTTTTATTCTTGGTGAGCATCCTCACCCTGGGCCCCACTCATTAAAGGAGCTACTCTCATGCATACACTCCTCCTAAATTACTGCGCTATCCTCCAAGAATCGTCCACTATCTCTATAACATCGCTGTTGATTTGGTCAAATTTGACGATTTCCACATGCTATAGCCCCTGTTCACACCTAAGGGTGCTTTATTTAGCTGAAATGATGATCCACATTCACATGAGAAGTGATTATATTATTTATAAAGAGATTTATGGCTCTCCCTACCCACTTATTCACATATCTAAGTGAAAAAACAAAATTTTAATATTCCAATTATTTGCAAGCAAATTTTGGAATATTTTATGTTTTCCGTTTGCTCCCTAGTGCCTTCGGTGTTCGGGTGGGTCGGGTTAGGTTGGGTCGTGTGATGGCACCCAAGGAAACACATTTGGGTTGGGTCAAGTCGGGTCGTGCCTTGTGAGAGCGCCCAAGGAAATGTGTTTGGGTGGGTCGGGTCGGGTCGAGTCATGTGAGGGCACCCAAGGAACGCACCCGCATCAGGTCATGTGAGGGTACCCAAGGAACACGTCTGGGTCGGGTCCTATGAGGGCACCCAAGGAAATGTATTCGGGTGGGTTAGGTTTGGTCATGTCATGTGAGGGTGCCCAAGGAAACGTGTTCGTGAGGGTTGGTTCGGGTTGGGTCCTGTCATATCCAAGGGTACATCTGCTTTGCTTGGGGTTATCCTTATTTTCTCCATAGGATCTGCATTGGGTCATCATCCTTTCTTGATGGGGATATTTATGCCCTGGGCTAATTTTCTCTTTTCGGAGTTGGCTCTAGTACAAGATTGTGGGTTATCCAGTGGTGAATTTATAGTACATAAGTGTGTGATTTCAAATTAATCAAGCATGCACGGGCCTGTAAAATTAAGGTTATATGGTAGAAATTTTTTTCTAGTGGGAAGAATTAGAGTTTGGTTGGAATTTTCTTGATTACAAAAAATGGTAAACAACCCACATAAATGTTGGTTTCCTTTATGAAAAAAAAAACATCAATGCCTTCCAAAAAAAACTCAAAACAGAAGCAAACAAGTCTCCATTCTTATCAAGTCATGGTGGGGCACTAGGTAGCTGAATATAATCTATAAAAGAAAACACCTCCAATAGTCCAGAACGAAGTATGAGCGAAATGAACCATTACTTAGACTGCATTGTAAGACAAGAAACCAAATTTATCAATGCAAGGAATTATATTTGAGCCTCCTTACTGTTCTAAGGCTCCATTTCATAGTGATACTTCTTTTTCCCTCTATCCCCAAATATTCCTTTTGAGAGTTTTCCACAATTAGTCTTAATTTTTAATCAATAGATTTTGTCCTTCCACTTTGTGTTAAGTTTCCTCCACCTTTCATGATGAACTTATTGCTACAAATACAACTTTGGAATATTATATCCAATGGGTTTTGGCTATTAGGAAAGGTATTTTATAAAATTCTTCCAAACCATTAAGGTTTTTTATGACTAGATTTTTCCATGGAGCTTGAATCCTTAGCCACAATTCCCAGCCTCTAACCCATTTAACCCCCTAAACCTCTAAACCCTTAACCCCTAACCCTAAACCCTTAACCCCTAACAATAAACCCTTAACCCGTAACCCATTTAACCCCCTAAACCCCTAAACACCTAACCCATTTAACCCCTAAACCCTAAACATATAAACCCTTAACACCTAACCCCTAAACTGGCCTTAAAAACTAACCCATTTAACCCCTAAAACCTAAAACCATAACCCATTTTAACCCCTAAACCCTAAACCTCTAAACCATTAACCCTTAACGTGTAATATTCCCAAATGGGGAATGCAACAATAGAAAGCAGGTTTGCAGGAAAATAATGCAGTTCATATAAAATATAGCAGGAGGCCAATAAGGAGATCTTTTAAATTTATTTAAAACAAAAAATTAGATATAAAATATGGCCCATAAGATGCATAACTGGAAATACAAGTCACTAATAGAAGAAAATCCTGAAAAAGAGGTGCTACAACCATGCATATAGACTAGAAATTGCCTTACAGTATTATTTTATTGGGCTACACACAGATGTAGATTACACTTTAGATATAGAGAAAATAAGTGCATGAAAATTCATATCTATAACAGATCCACACACTAGATAGGCTCCTCTTCAGAATCCCCTTGGGGTTTTTAGCATTACACCATGTACAAGTTGTAGATCTGAGATCTAAGTTTGCCAATCTGCAAAAATAGTCAGATCTGGAACTGGATTTTATCTTATATGAACAAGATAATGATACCCTCCAATGGATCTCCAAAGTGAAGGGCAGATCCCCAACAATTGAAAACCAACTCTCCAAATGGTATGCCAAAAGACCCTGCAACAACACCTACAGGAATGACGCAGATCTGGAAGAAAAACTGTACTTTAGGGTTTACATTATGTTTGGCCACATGCCAATGATCCGAAAATGAAGCCCAATACATCCAATACACTCCTCCCAATGGAATTGAAGCCTCCTTTACTAAAAAGGAGCATTGAAATGGCCTAGATCTGAATAGATCTAGCCTCCACTTGATGCAGCTTGTAAAGACAACCAAACCCTCAATAGGATCTACATTGTAGCTGGAAAAAGAAGCTGGGCCTTCAGCCAGATAGTGGATAATATAATGCAAACTCTCCCAAGAGCTACTCAATGGGAAGAGGTGGGATTCCCGATCAAGAACACCCAATTCTAAACAACATTATTCTCAGCTAAACAACAAGAGAATGAGATATGTATAAATAGACAATATAATCAGAAAATACAATATCATCAACACCCTTCTCATGCTGCCATCCTCTTCCTTTTATAAGTTAAGATCTTGCAAACCCTAAACCATATTCAATGAAATCACTCATTTCACACAAAGCATCTCCATCTAAAACTATGTTGTGCCTCATTGATGGTCACTCCTCCATGGCAGCACTGTAGATTTGGTCAAGGTTGACCCAGTCAAAATTTCCAGCCCCTTTTCACACCTAAGGGTGCTTGATTTAGTAGCCAAGATTCAGCCTTTTTACATTTGGCATTGATTTATTCATTGTTTAGGAGTATTATGGACCCCCTTTACACTTTTATTCTCTAAAAAAAGAAATAAAACAAAAATGAATATTCCAATTAGCTTAGGACTAATTAGGAATATTACAGTCCTCCCCTCCCAAATGTTGCTTGTCCTCAAGCAACTGACAAGGTGAGCATTGCAACTCTTCTCCTCCTCCATTGGTGACCTCAAAATGCGATTAAATTCCTCCAAAAGCTAAATGTTCACCAATCCATCGCTCCATGAATTTCTCCTCCAAATTTCTCATGAGATGTGAATAGTCCATCCCATAAGGAGACAATAGCTTAAATGAAAAAAATATTTCTTGCCCAATGCTCTCCCTGAAACATGTAGCATAAGACACATAGAGAGTCTCCATCCCATACGGTACATACATACCTCCCATCCTCCCTCCATACATTCCCATAAAAATTACAAGTGCGTCATCAATGTATGGGATCAAAACAACATAAATACAAACATAATTTTGTGCATATGGAGGTGGGTCATAGTCCCACATGTGGAACCAGTGAAATGCATCTCCTGCCTACATTAGATCAAGATGTGGTAAGTGGTTCCCCCACCACTTACTTGCTGCCCATATCATCTCACCATGGATGAAAGTGTGAGATATATTTGGTGCCTTAGGAATGCACCCATCATGAAACAAAATCTCCCTTTGTCCTCCAAGGGAGTGGCCATATTCAAAAATTTGTGTGGCCCAAAGTTAGCCATGAAGTTTATAAGGTACAACACTCCTTATTGGAGTTATGTCCTGCATATACATGGTAAAATAATACATACAATCAGAAAATAAAACATGATTCACATTAGTATTTCCTTCACCAACAATCCTCCTCATTTAAATGGAGTTGTTCATAGATCTTTCTCCTCTCTCAAAATAAGGAAGAGATGGCTGAAATAACTCTTTCATAGAGTCATATTGTTGTCCCAACTCCACATGGTTCATGCATTCTTGAAAATGTTGATGTAGTTCTCCTTCAAATCCTTCCCAATTAAAGCTCCTCGTGATGATGTTGTAGATATTCATGGAATATGTGTGGCTGAAACATAACTCTTCATAGGCCCTTTGTAGCAACTTCTCTTTGAGCTTGGAGGCTCTAGAAAAGAAGATCCTACCATGATGATAGATGAATCCTTCTTGGACTAAATAGCCCTCTTCATGCAGCTTGTCATCAATTATCATGCAAGTCTGAAGATCCTTGGAATAATCCACCAACAGTTGGGATTTACAATATGGATCTAAGCTCCCCAACAATGACAGCGCTGATGATCTATCAACTGAAATTTTTGTCATGTGGATACTCTCCTCTTTGACATCTCCCATGATAAAGGTATATGTTGGAAGGTCATTCCTTCCCTTCTTCTCCTCCCATAGCACAAAATCTGAAATGAGAGTGGGTAACGATGATGTTGGGAGAATATCTCCCTCCTCATTGAGCCTACCCAAGACTCCCAACATTGTGGTATGGTCTTCCATTGCTCCCATCCCTCCTGGATCTAATATTGGAGCATCATTTTGTGAGACATCTCCCACAAAATTTGAATCAGGTGGCCTCGCAGGTGGTTTTCCACTAGATAAAAGTGTCCCATGTAGAAATCTCATGATCATGATAGATGGGACTGTAAGGTCCTTGCTTCCACTGCACAAATCCATCTCTGTTTTTTGTGTGGAAGTGGTATGTGAGGGATATGTATGCATGCCCTTTATCATGCTCTTCTTCAAAATCCCCTTGGGGTTTTTAGCATTGTACCATGTATAAGCTGTAAACCTGAGAGCTAAGTCTGTAGATACGCAAAAATATACATGCTCCAGTCTATATACATGCTCTTCTTCAAAATCCCCTTGGGGTTTTTAGCATTGTACCATGTATAAGCTATAAAACTGAGAGCTAAGTCTGCAGATACGCAAAAATATTCAGATCTAGAGTTGGATCTGATCTGATATGAAAAAGATAATGATCACCTCCAATGTATCTCCAAAGTGAAGGACAGATCCCCAACACTTGAAAACCAACTCTCCATATGGTATGCCAAAAGACATTGCGACAACGCCTATAGGAACAACAGAGATCTGGAAGCAAAACTACACTGTAGGGTTTAGATTATGTTTGGCCACATGCCAATGATCAGAAAATGAAGCCCAATACATCCAATACTTCTCCTCCCAATGGAATTGAAGCCTCCTCCATTGAAAAGGAGCATTGAAGAGGCCTAGATCTGAATAGATCTAGCATCCACTTGCTACAGCTTGCAAAGACAACCAAACTCTCAATAGGATCTGCATTGTAGTTGAAATAAGAAGCTTGGCCTTCAGCCAGATAGTGGACAATACAATGAAAACTCTCCCAAGAGATACTCAATGGGAAGAGGTGGGATTCCCAATCAGGAACACCCAATGCTAAACAACATTATTCTCAGCTAAACATCAAGAGAATGAGATATGTCTAAACAAACAATATACTCAGAAAATACAATATCATCAACAACTTTTTCATGCTGCCATCCTCTTCATTTTATAAGTTAAGAGCTTTCAAACCCTAAACCACCTTCAATGAAATCACTCCTTTCACACAAAGCATCTCCACTTAAAACTGCGCTATGCCTCATTGATGGCCATTCCTCCATGAAACCGCTGTAGATTTGGTCAAGGTTGACCTAGTCAAAATTTCCAGCGCCTTTTCACACCTAAGGGTGCTTGATTTAGTAGCCAAGATTCAACCTTTTTACATTTGTCATTGATTTATTCAGTGTTTAGGAGTATTATGGACCCCCTTTACACTTTTATTCTTTAAAAAAATAAATAAAACAAAAATGAATATTCCAATTAACTTAGGACTAATTGGGAATATTACATAACCCCTTAAACCTAATTCCAAACCCCTAACCCATTTAACCCCCTAAACCCCTAAACCCATAAAACCTTAACCCATTTAACCCCCTAAACCCTAACCCCATTAACCCATAACCCCTAACCCCTATAAGTGTCCTCCATCATCAATGTATACAAAGTGCACGATCCTGGTCCAACATGTTCATCAAGTATAATATAGATGCATGAAGTATAATCAATGATCAAATCAATAGATCTAAAAAGAGAGTAAAGACATAAAGGAGTAACATAAATCGGGAAAATACTTATCTTCAACGAGAAGTGATCATATTCCTCTTGAACCAACCTTCTAGAGTCATTACTATCAATTATCCATATAAAATTGTTGCCTTAAATATATTTCAACGCACTTCATTCGTAACCATAGTCTAAATGAGACTAACCCATCTTGTGCTACATTAAACCCGTCACAAGTGCTTGAACATATTCACACTAATCATGCTAGGGTCTCAAATATTTGCCATAATCTAGGGTTTTCTTCCAAATCCTAACCTCATAATATCCATCAAATGATAATAACCAAATTTCCTAAGGTTTCCTTCAAACTGTAGCATTCTTTTAGTTCTCCACCATTATCTCTAGCTTCCAACAAAGGTGTCTTCATAGGGGTGATCTTCAATGAATTTTATTCAACCTAGCTATGATACCATGCTAAATTTTCTTAGGGCTATATTGTTCTTTGCTTTAGATAATTGAATTTCTTCATTTGCATAATAAATTCACCCCACGACATCATAACATTATTTAGATTTAAAACATTATTAAACAACATATGCAATTACATAGAAAGAACAATATCATCATCAGTGCACCAAAAGATAAAGTAACAATAGAAGAAAAGCATTCAGACATGGAGACAACAGGATTGGCCGGAGACGAGGGAAAAAACTGCTACAAGGAAACCCTTTTAAATTATTATTCTTATTAGATTGTCATTGAATGATTCAACAAAAGAGTATACAATGATCCACATCTTCAACAATAATCCTATCCAACAAAATCAACTAAAAAAAATCCATGAGATGACCCCAACAATGCTAATAATCAAAACCTTGATTCAGAAGCATGCGATCAACTATCATGGTCTGTGTTAGCCACCTATATTTTTCAATTATATCAGCTGGTGGCTAAATATTCTTTGCAGCCTTCAAGAAACAAATTCAGTCCTGAAGTTGTTGGTGCTTAAAGTCTGTTGGTAAGATCATGAACTGCTGGTTGGTTCTTCATACTTTTCCTCATCTCTGCCTCTGATATTCTATGAAAATCCAAGTCAGAAACTGCTGCATCCCTTTTTATTTTCCCTCCCTTGCTTCTGTTTTACCTTCATTCTTCCATTTCCCTTTATTCATGAAAACCCCACCAAACCATGTGTTATTCCTTATCCCTCCATTATTTTCTCTCCCCAAGGTTAAAAACCCATGTTTTAACCTTATCGGAATCATATTTCCTTTTGGAATTCTTTGGAAAAACCATAGAAAACACATGTTTTTATGCGTTAGGCTTAGGCCCCTCAGGCTAAGCTCCCTACCTTTCCTTTCTCCATATACCCCAACGCCGGAACCATGCACTAAGTCCGACAGGCGCTTAACTCTTGGAATTTATTTTCTACCCAAAAAACATTGAAAAACCTTCGTAAAACGCAAAATCGGGTTTTATTTTATTTTTCATAAAAGTTCTCCGCCAAAGAAATTATATTAAAACTCGATCATCGATCTGTCCCACAGATCAACGGTGCGGAGTACCCCTCACCCGGTGGACCCCCTCCCCCGCGCTCTTTTCCAAAAACCATGGTATATATCCCACACCACCTTTCGTCGAGCAGCGGTTTTATCCCATCGGCCAGCGATTCCACTCGCTGGCCGACACGTGTTCTCCGCCCAGTGCCAAAACCGCTGTCCCTCCGCATCGCCCGTGCGTTATTTATTGGACCAAAGCCCCGCAGCGGGATCCATCCCCGCCGTCGGATTTGGGCCCTCCCATCCGACGGTCGCTAATTGCCTCATCTGCCCGGCCTTTAACGGACTTGCCTACCCGTTAACTTCCCCCAGCGCATTCGAAAGCCGATCTTCACCATCGATCTTCGTAGATTGATGGTTCTCATGCAACCGCTCGATTCCATTGTACAATCCCCTTTTTCCTCCGCTGACTTTTTAGAACTCCCCCGACTGTTGATCGAAATACGATCAACGGCTCCGATTGCTCCATTTTCCCGCATGCCCTCCAAAGCAGATTGACCTATAAACCAGATTTTGTACGTGTTTTTTGTATTTTGCAGGGAAGAAGTCATTTGTTCGTGTTTTGAATAGGGTTCTCAGACCTGGAGGGTGACGATCCTCTATGTCTCAATTTCTCTGTGGAAATCACCCACAAGGTCATTTTTCACGTCTCATCGGTGTTTCTAACGGCAATGATGCCTTTTTCTACCTACACAGCCCTGCACAGCAAGGAAAACCATCGAAATCAACGCAGAGAAAGAGTATCGGGTATTGAAGACCCCAGTGAACTAGAGCAGCAGATCAATGGATATATTGGCGGGGATTACGGCTAAGACGGTTATCAAAAGCCTAATCCCTGACTCAGAACACAGATTAAAGGAAAACCTAAAAGTGTTCATCAGATACATCGCTTCCACCGCCATACTTTGAGGCGAATTGATTCCTCAACCACCGCAGTGCCACCTATTGCCTCAGAATGCTCAATCAGAGGATGAATTTATTAAACAGGATCAGATATTATGCCTCGGAACAACCAAAGAAGTTATTTCTGCACCAGATTTAATGACAGAATGTTTGCAAAGTAACCCTAATAGTACGCAGAGCCTCAAATGTCAACAAAAGCTCCTTCTGAGCTTACTTCATAAATATAAGCGTATTAATGCAGTGGAACACCTGTATAAATTCTTCATTGAGCCTCCCAGGCCAGGAAGACATTAATTCTGCATTAATTGTATTTTGAGATCTTTTTATCAGATCTCACCTCCTCATCCTTCTATAAATACTCCAGAAGAAGATGAGTGAGGGGTTGGATTAGTTGTTTGTCAATGTAATTGCTGAAGTGTTGTATGTTTGTTAAATGGAAAAGCTCTTGGTATAAACCATTAGTTTCTTGGGCTCTTGGAGCTACGTTGTAGAATGGGTTGGGTTTGTGCAGAAAAGAGATGGATTAAACATTGGATCAAGATTATCTTGGTTTGAAGCAATCAATAAGTGATTTCATGGGATCACAAAATTTTTATCTTTGATGGTGATGTTATTCTCTTGTAACTTGTGTTTGTTTTTATTACTAGTTTGTTTCATTTTCCTTGTAAAGAAGCAGTTTTACAGCAGTGTTAGAACCTCTTTGTATATTACTTAACCTTCTCACAATTTGAGAAATCTGTTAAATGTTTTCTTTTCTGCTGTGTTATTTGAGAATGATTTAATTCAGTCTAAGTACAGAGATGCTGGTGTTCCCTCATCTTTTCGTCACTGCTTAATGTTATTTTTAAATGTTACTTTCACATATGTTGTGTAAGGAATGAATTGAAGAAATCAAAGGTTAGCCCTGAGTCCCTTTCTTGTTTGCTCAACTATTTGACTGTTTCCCTTAGGATGTGTCAAAAGCTGACTAGTTTCAAAGCACTTATCAGATCTTGGGCCATTCTGTGTTATCTTTGTGATTGTCTTGGAAGTAACTAAGTAAAGAAGAACTAGGAGAGGATCAGGGTGAGTCCCAGCCCACTAGTTGTTGCTCCAAAGGTTGCCTTAAAGTTTCCCTTCGTTTTTAATTTGTATTCTATTAGAAGTGTATCAAAGGTTGGATAGTTTCAAAGTACTTACCAGATCCTAGTTTTCTTCTATGTTTTTCTTAAGTGCCTGGTCAAAGGCTGGCTAGTTTCAAAGTACTTACCAGATCCTGGGCTGCTCTTTGTTCTGCATCTGTTATTTCCCTTTCTTATTGTATCACCCCATTCCATAAATCAAACTTCAAAGAGATCCTTAGGCCTAGATGACTTGCCCCATAGATTACTCTTGAACCTGGATGTTTCAATTAAATTCTCTTATGACTCCATAGCCCAATGGATTGAAAACTTTCCATCATCTTTCTTTAGAATCAAAGCTTATTTTGTTCACTTGCAACTTCTCACCTTTGAACCTATTTGCATATAGATATTTCCGCCTCAGACAACAACTATGTTCAATCATCCAAGAAAACCAAACAAAACCCTTGGCCTCCATAACTAGCCTAATATCATCACCCTAAACTTCAAAGACAATATCCATCTTTGTACATATTGGAGAGATCCCTCTCTGGATTCAGGAGGGCTAGATCCTAGAATCCCAAAGTTGGTTGAAATGATGTTAACTCTATGATTGGACTTTGCCAATCTTGCTTGTGACAGAGACCTAACATTTCTGGTGACTCCACTGGGGAAGTTTTAACTCAAAATCTCTGGTTCCATGACAATTGTTCTATTTTGCAGCTGAGCCACCAGAAGCTAACATTTCTGGCGACTCCGCTAGGGAATATTTCAACCCAGAATCTCTATAAGACCTTGAGAGTCAAAAGCAGCCTTTTCAAGCACTACCAAGAAATGGTAATCATGATGAAGCTCAATTGAATCAGTGACAAACTAGGTCAGCCCTAGGATTCTTTCGAGTTTTTATCTAACCTTGGAAAATCAGCTAGCTTAGCCATAAGGATAGACTGTCTTTGTTTCATAACCGTAGCTAAGTTTTGAGGCAAAGTTAGGACATTCTTCTAAACCATAAATAAAACAATTCAAAAAATACCAAAAAACATTTCAGATTGGTAGTAAAACACCAGTTTTTGATATCTTGTTTACGTTTTGATGGGTTTTACTCTATACTCTTAAGACAGAGTCTGGAAAGGGCCAGGTAGCCTCCGGGTCTCATCCTCTTTTAGGGGTGACATATCTAGTGAATGCCCTCCCAGTCAATCTCTGGTTAGAGTTTGTTGTGTTTTGAGATATCCTTGAAAAGGAATGTTTCACAAACACTGTGGTGGACAGTGTACTCCTTTGAAAACACTCTGAACTTTCCACCTGGCGACTCCACAATCCTGAACAGACCTTAAGACTCCACTGGGAAGAACCCTTATCATTATAAAATCATTCAAACTCAGTTAAAGGACTGTGGGATTTAAAAATTGTAAAAACAGATTGGTTAACCTCCTAAAGATTGTCATATCTGGTTGAACTTTTCCTGTTTAGTTGGGTCTAAACATATAAACATTGTGGCTCCTAAAAAGATTCACACTAGAGCTCATCCTGACCCCGATCCACCTGAAATAGTTGATAACCCAGAAAGAATCCTTAGGAAGTCTCCTAAGATACAATTTTCAGCTATTTCCAGACCACCCCTAAGAGCTAATTCAGTCCCTGAAAATCTTTCAGCTCTTCGTGAATCACCAATTGACTTATTGAACCCATTTAGGACTAGGTCATTTGGTGATTTAGATCAGTTAGATTCTGAGCCTTCACTTTCATCTCCCGAAACAAGTGAAACCCTTGGGAATAAAGAATCAACACCTCCTGATTTACATTTCTTACATAATCTAGGTGTCTCTCATCCAAGATCAGCTCAGAGATCTACTGTTGTTCCATCCACTTCTGTTCATCCTTCATCCACTGTTCAAACCACTCCACTTCAACCCACACCCCCTCTTGTAAATCCGCCCCCACCACATATCATGGCAGCATGGTATGCTCCCTTAGTCCTTCCTGTACCATTAGTCAATCTTCCACAGGACTATCAGTCCAAAATTCCATTATATGATTCTAGTAATACTATAACAGCATCTTAACATGTGGACAAGATGAATGACTACTTTGACATAAATGAAATTGATAATGAGTCTGTCAAAATCAGACTGTTTGCTCAAAGTTTGGGGGGAGAAGTGAGAAAATGGTTTAAAGGTTTAACCTCCCATAGTATTAACGACCTCCAAGCCTTCCATCAAACATTCTTAAACAAATGGGAAGTAAGGAAGGGTTGCCCCAAGTCTGCAGGCTATAATGGAGACTGGAATACTGGGGAAAGTGTACTGACTGTGCTTTGATTCAACAGTGTTATATGATGCACTTTTCTGAACAAAACCTCCTCGAGGCTCGACTTTAAGCCAAATTTCTGAAGGGTTTAGTCAGGACAGCAACCATATTACTGAAAGAAAAGAGTTTTACAACCCTTGGAGATATGCAAAGAGGTCACTCTTTGTGGAAGTTAACCTCATGGAGAAGAGAGCAAGGATGAAAGCTGAAAAGAGAGTATCTTTTAGAGAGGAATCCACCCCTTCTACTTCAAGCTCAAAGATGGAAAGGTTGATGGAAGAAATGATGAATAAAATGAGTATTCTAGAGAGAGTGCAAGCAAGTTTAAATCAAAATGCTCCTCAAAACAGAAGCCAAAACCAGAATTAGAATATTAGAAGAAATCAGCCTCCAAACAGACTTAGGGAAGATGATCAACAGATCATTCCTCCCTTTCATCAAAACTTTTTGAGTGAGGTTGAGGAAACAGATGAAACAATAGAGGATAATGATATAAACTTATTTGGGGTAGATGATAATGACTTTGAGGTTCATTATGATAAGAAACAAGGTCTTTATACACCTTACGATGACAGAAGAGATGATAATGAGAATTACTATCAAAACATGAAGCTTAACTGTCCCATCAGGACTTTGGGAATATGAACTCGAAGTAGGGCTATTGACAAACCCCCAACAATGAAACCTCTGACAAGCCTTCTCAAACCAACACTGCAACCAAGCCTAAAACATTCAAAGAAAAAGACAAAACAATGGCTGATAATTCTGGTAGTGGTAAAGAGAAAGACACTCAAAATATTGAAAAGCAGAGTGCAAACATTAATGATACTAACAGGTTGTGCCACGGTAAAATAATTCTTTCATTGTAGATAAATCAAGTGACAAAGCTATTATTGTTGATAAAGTGGCAGTAAACAAGGCTGAAATCAATGTTTTAAAGAGTCAAAACCTTTTTAGCCTAGAACAGGAAATCTCAAAGATCAAAATTTATGTTCCTTTGACTGAGTTAGCTGCCCAACATGTATATAGGTCCAAAATTTTGAAAGCTTTGAACTTAGAGGATAATGATGATTCACTCAATCTTAATGATGACCAACCAGAGCTTATTTTTGGTCCAGAGATTGAAGGAAAGTTCCAAGAGGGTTCTATCCCTCCCTTTTATGTAAGCTTAAACGTTCATGACACAATTCTGCACAATGCTATGCATGACTCAGGCACTTCCCATAATTTAATGCCAAAAGCTGTAATGGAAAGCCTGGGTCTTGAAATTACCAGACCTTACAAAGACTTGTACTCCTTTGACTCAAGCAGAGTTAAATGTCTAGGATTGATAAAAGATATATGTGTTAACTTAGCCCAGATTCCAGCCAAATGTTTAGTCATGGATGTTGTTGTGGCTGATGTACCCCCAAAGTATGGAATGCTTTTATCAAGGTCTTGGGGTGCTAAGTTACAGGGGACCATGCAAATGGACATGACCTATGCGACTATCCCTGTTTTTAATTAGACTAGAAGACTTTACAGGGAATCCCACATGCAGTACACAGTCACAAGTCAAGATCGGCCTCAAAACTCCCCTCTCTATGCTATAAATACGAGCCTTGATTCTTTTATCATGTTCAATGATGAAACACTTACGGGACAAATCATTTCAACAGAATCAATGGCTGAAACGAAGGGAGAGGAACACAACTCTGAAATACCAGAATAGTCTATTGTGTCTGAAGATCCTAACAAACTGAATATAGATCTTGAACTGCAAGTTATTAATCCTTTGAACTTAAAACTTGAGGAATCAAGAGATACAAAGCCCATCCACCAAACTGAAAATGCTCCTCTATGGACTATGTATTTTGATGGTTCATGCACCAAAACAAGTGCTGGTGCAGGTGTCTGGATTACCAACACTGAAAACAATCATACAAAATGTATCTCATGCAAATTAAATTTTCAGTGTTCCAACAACATAGCAGAATATGAATCCCTTCTCTTAGGCTTGCATCTTTTGAAAAAGTTAGGTGCCAAGAGAATCAATGTATATGGGGATTCTGAATTAATCATTAGGCAAGTTAATGGGGAGTATAATGCTAATCACCCCAGACTTAGGGCCTATAGGAATGATGTCATGGATCTTTTGAAAACATTTGAGGAGTCCACCCTCACTTTTGTCCCAAGAAAAAGAAACATTGCAGCCCACAATTTAGCCTTTGCTGCTAGAACCTGCCCAATACTGTATGATGACACCTCTCAGATAAAATTCAGACCAGCTATCCCTGATAACAAGAAATATTGGCAGGTGTTTGACGGAGATAAACAAATAGAAGACTTCATGCAATTCAGAAATGAGTTTGAACCCCATAGTTCAGATTCAGATTATGATACAGACTGCAGTGAAGAAAATTTTCTTGGTGAAGAAGAACCATCTCCACAGCTGGTAGATATAAACCTTCATGCTATCAAACTTGGAAACCAAACAGAATCAAATGCAAGATCTGAAACAGAGGAATGGGAAACTTTGCATTCTAAGGATGATAGTTTACCCAAGGGTTTGGCCCCTCTAGAAGAACTGTTTGATTGTGATGATGTGGCCAACAAACCTAAACTGGAACCTGTAGAAACTGAAGTGGAGGAATGTAATATAGGCAGTGAGGAAAAACCGAAATTGATCAAACTGTATAAAAATTTACCAGCTCACATTAAACTCAAATATATAGAGCTGTTCAAAGAATTTTCTGATGTTTTTGCATGGAGTTACGAAGATCTTAAATCCTATGACACTGAAATAATACAGCACAAAATCCCTCTTAAAGAAAACCAAAAACCATTCAAGCAGAAACTGCGCAGAATCAACCCTGTCCAGTTGCCATTGGTTAAGAAGGAAATCATGAAGATGCACGATGCTGGTATTATTGTCCCTATTAGATATTCTGAGTGGGTATCTAATCTGGTGTCTGTTAGGAAAAAGACTGGAGAAATCAGGCTTTGTATAGACTTCAGAAATTTAAACAAAGCTTCATTAAAAGACAACTACCCTTTGCCCAAGATGGATCATATTTTTCAAAGGGTGGTGGGGTCTAAAAGAATTTCTTTGCTGGATGGCTATTCAGGGTATAATCAAATCCTAGTCCACCCTGATGATCAATTAAAGACAGCTTTTACTACACCATGGGGCACTTTCATGTATGTGAAAATGCCTTTTGGTCTAATGAATGCTGGAGCAACCTTTCAGAGAGCCATGGACATAGCATTCTCAGAAGAATTGGGCTTCTTCATCATTATTTATCTCGATGATGTAACTGTGTTTTCAAAAACAGATGAAGAACATTTAGAACATTTGAGGAAAGTTTTCGAGAAGTGCAGAAGGTTTGGGATATCTTTGAACCCTAAGAAGACTTTATTTGGTCTCCAAGAATAACTGGACACATCATTGAGATATTTGCAATATAGCCTCAATCTCATGGGTCTATCTTTAAATTTTTGAGAAGGTTCATTCCCAACTTGGCCGAGCTCCTTAGGAATATCACAAAGATGTTGAAGAAGTAGCAAGGGGTAAAATGGACCTCAAAGTAAGGAACATCACTTTAGTGATAAAACAGCATTAAGCAATATGGTTCATGAATATTTGATTTGCAGAGGATTTTATATCTTCTCATTTGCATGTAGAACCATACTATGGTTATTTGTCCTTTAGGAAAAATCTGCACAAGGACAAGAGCAGCCCATTGCATTCTTTAGCAAGGCATTGAGGATACCCCTCTGAAGTACAACATTCCATGGAAAGCTTGAGGCTTTTCACTGGTAAAGGCTTTGAAGACTTGATATACATCCTTCTGATACACATCCATTTTATTGAATTCGGTTGTAAAGACATTCTAACACATGATCAGGATGGTAAGAGGTAAGTGGATTACTGTTATTCTTTAATATAATTTAGAGATAAACCCACTAAAACTCATCAAGGGTCAAAGGCAGAGGTCTAGCTAGATTAAATGGTGAATGGTTGAACTTCCCGATATTAATATGATTAATAGCTTTGGATGACCAAGAAGAATTCTCAACTCCCATTGTTGAAGATCATTTTGCGAATTCTCCTTGGTATACTGATATTGTTTATGTTTTGCTTAATCTGAATACACCTCCTGGTTTATCCAAAACAAAGGCAAGATTCCTAAAGTTAAAAGCTGTAAACTATTGCATTGTTGATAAATGTCTTTATTGGAAAAATGCGAGTGGTATATTGCTTAAATGTTTGCTTGAGTTTGATGTAGAAAAAATTAAGCAGGAATTCCATGAAGGAGAGTGTGGAGGCCATTTGTACTGGAAGTCAACAGCCAACAAAATTTTGAGGGCTGGTTTCTATTGGCCCACTCTTTTTCCTGATGTACACAAAATAACAACTACTTGCCATAAATGCCAATTGTTTGAGGGCAAGAGAAAGTTATTACCCCTTCCTCTGCATCCAATTACTGTTGAAGCCCCTTTTCAACAGTGGGGACTTGACTTCATAGGAGAAATCCATCCACCATCCTCTGCCCAACACAGGTGGATCCTTACCGCCACAGACTATTTCACTAAGTGGATAGAAGCCATTCCTTGTAGACAGGCCAATGATTCGGTTATCATAAAATTCATAGAAACCAATATCCTTTCCAGATTTGGCTGTCCCACCAAGATCATCACAGACAATGCAGCAGCATTCGGATCAAAGAAAATGGTTGAATTCTGTCACAAGTATCAGATAACATTGGGACACTCCATAGCCTATTATCCTCAGGGTAACGGACTTGCAGAGTCTTCCAACAAAAGCTTAGTGAACATAATTAAGAAGCTGTTGGAGGACAACAAAAGGTCTTGGCACACAAAGTTGATCCATGCACTTTGGGCTGACAGATTAACATTGAAGAAATCCATTGGTATGTCACCCTTCCAGCTTGTGTATGGTACAGATGCAATTTTTCCTAATAGCCTTGGTGTACCAGTTATGAAGTTAATTCAAGAGCTCCAGACTGAAGAAAATGACATAACCAGAAGAATAAATCAGACCATTCATCTTCAGGAAACTAGAGAGGAAGTATACAACAAAGCATTGCAAAAGCAAAATAATATCAAGAAGATATTTGATAGAAGGACAAAGGCCAGCAATTTCAAGATTGGGGACAAAGTTTTAAAATGGGACTCAAAGAGGGAGGACAAGGGAAAGCATGGTAAATTTGACAATCTGTGGCTTGGCCCTTACTCCATTCATTCAGTTGCTGGAAACAATGCATTCTTCTTACAAGAGCTGAATGGAATAGAATTGTTTGGGGGTCCTGTCAATGGCAGGATGCTTAAGCATTACCTTTCTTAAATTATTTCATGTTTGAAGCCTTTTTTACCTTTTTTCCACTGTAAATATTTCATCCACCATTGCATTTAAAGTTATGAAAAATCAAAAAATACAAAAGCAAAGAAAGAAATAAAAGAGGGCAGAAATTAAAACAAGAAAGGCAAAGCCCCATGCCAAAAAGAAAAATAAATCTGAAAGTGTGCAAGCTTAAATGCCACTCCTCAAAACACACTTCTAATTAGTAAAACTGTTTAATCTTGGCTAATTAGCTTTCAATTTTCTGCTGATAGGGTAGCGAATTTGATTTGCCAAACTGTTTAATCTTGGCTTATCAGTAGATAGATTAGGGTAGAAATTAAGGTTCAAACAAACTCAAAATCTGAACCAAAGTTTCCAAAGAGATGACTCAAAACTACTCTAATTTCTGAGTCAAAGAAAGAAGACCTGGTTCTAATTCGCTCAAAACTTGAACCAGAAGAGAAGCAAAGATAGCTCGCCAAAAAGGAAAAAACAGAGCTGTGAATATAAGAGAAGGCCATGATAGGAAATTTTCAGATCTTAAGCCTTCTGTTTTGATTTAAAATTTTCTGCAAATAATAATCTATGTGCAGCTTGTCTTTATGCCATGGATCATAGCAAGTCAAACAGCTCAATCTTGACTTGACTATTTTTAAATTTTTGTTGTAGAATTTAGAGAATGAAAGTTTGTTGGACTGTTTAATCCCAACAGATAGTAGACTAGGTAGAGAAACATCTGAGCTCAACTGTTTAATCTGAGTTCAGGGAGAAATAAGGAGTAGAAATAGATTAGATTTCCTGCTTTCAAAAGAATAAAATGTTGAGAATAGAGTTTTCCAATCCAAGTGCACTCTGATGAAGAAAAAATGTTAGATCAGTAGGATTGGGGTAGGTAGAAGTTGTATTGATGAAATTCATCTTTCTTTCATGACTGATATTATTTGTCAAGGAAAAAGCAAGAGCAAGCAATGGGTCAGGCACCAGTCAGCATCCCAGAGAAATCAAGTCTGAATTCTTGATGCCTTCAGGAAGGCACCATCCCCAAGTGGAGCCACTGTTAGCCACCTATATTTTTCAATTATATCAGCTGGTGGCTAAATATTCTTTGCAGCCTTCAAGAAACAAATCCAGTCCTGAAGTTTTTGGTGCTTAAAGTCTGTTGGTAAGATCATGAACTGCTGGTTGGTTCTTCATACTTTTCCTCCTCTCTGCCTCTGATATTCTATGAAAATCCAAGTCAGAAACTGCTGCATCCCTTTTTCTTTTCCCTCCCTTGCTTCCATTTTACCTTCATTCTTCCATTTCCCTTTATTCATGAAAACCCCACCAAACCATGTGTTATTCCTTATCCCTCCATTATTTTCTCTCCCCAAGGTTAAAAACCCATGTTTTAACCTTATCGGAATCATATTTCCTTTTGGAATTCTTTGGAAAAACCATAGAAAACACATGTTTTTATGCGTTAGGCTTAGGCCCCTCAGGCTAAGCTCCCTACCTTTCCTTTCTCCATATACCCCGACGCCGGAACCATGCGCTAAGTCCGACAGGCGCTTAACTCTTGGAATTTATTTTCTACCCAAAAAACATTGAAAAACCTTCGTAAAACGCAAAATCGGGTTTTATTTTATTTTTCATAAAAGTTCTCCGCCAAAGAAATTATATTAAAAATCGATCGTCGATCTGTCCCATAGGTCAACGGTGTAGAGTACCCGTCACCCGGTGGACCCCCTCCCCCGCGCTCTTTTCCAAAAACCATGGTATATATCCCCCACCACCTTTCGTCAAGCAGCGGTTTTATCCCATCGGCCAGCGATTCCACACGCTGGCCGACACGTGTTCTCCGCCCAGTGCCAAAACCGCTGTCCCTCCGCATCACCCGTGCGTTATCTATTGGACCAAAGCCCCGCAGCGGGATCCATCTCCGCCGTCAGATTTGGGCCCTCCCATCCGACGGTCGCTAATCGCCTCATCTGCCCGGCCTTTAACAGACTTGCCTACCCATTAACTTCCCCCGGCGTGTTCGAAAGCCGATCTTCACCGTCGATCTTTGTAGATCGATGGTTCTCATGCAACCGCTCGATTCCATCGTACAATCCCCTTTTTCCTCCGCTGAATTTTCAGAACTCCCCCGACCGTTTTTCGCAATACGATCAACGGCTCCGATTGCTCCATTTTCCCGCACGCCCTCCAAAGCAGATTGACCTATAAACCAGATTTTTTACGTGTTTTTTGTATTTTTCAGGGAAGAAGTCATTTTTTCGTGTTTTGAACAGGGTTCTCAGACCTGGAGGGTGACGATCCTCTATGTCTCAATTTCTCTGTGGAAATCACCCACAAGGTCATTTTTCACGTCTCATCGGTGTTTCTAACGGCATTGATGCCTTTTTCTACCTACACAGCCCTGCATAGCAAGGAAAACCGGAAAAATTGACACAGAGAAAGAGTATCGGGTATTGAAGACCCCAGTGAACCAGAGCAGCAGATCAGTGGATATATTGGCGGGGATTACGGCTAAGACGGTTATCAAAAGCCTAATCCCCGACTCAGAACACAGATTAAAGGAAAACCTAAAAGTGTTCATCAGATACATCGCTTCCACTGCCATACTTTGAGGTGAATTGATTCCTCAACCACCGCAGTGCCACCTATTGCCTCAGAATGCTCAATCAGAGGATGAATTTATTAAACAGGATCAGATATTATGCCTCGGAACAACCAACGAAGTTATTTCTGCACCAGATTTAATGACAGAATGTTTGCAGAGTAACCCTAACAGTACGCAGAAGCCTCAAAGGTCAACAAAAGCTCCCTCCGAGCTTACTTTATAAGTATAAACACGTTAATGCAGTGGAACACCTGTATAAATTCTTCATCGAGCCTCCCAGGGCCAGGAAGACATTTATTCTGCATTAATTGTACTTTGAGATCTTTTCATCAGATCTCACCTCCTCATCCTTCTATAAATACTCTAGAAGAAGATGAGTGAGGGGTTGGATTAGTTGTTTGTCAATGTAATTGCTGAAGTGTTGTAGCTGTTTCTGAGTGGAAAACTCTTGACTGTAAATAGTGGTTTCATGGGCTCTTGGAGCTCTGCTTGTAACAGATAGGTTAGGTTGTGAAAAGAGATGGATTAAAACATTGGATTTGAAGATTGTAACCGGTTTGAAGCAATCAATACAAGCTGATTTATGGGATCCTGGTCTATGCTGATGGTGATGTTATTCTCACTGTAACTTGTGTTTTGTTTTTGTTTTCAATTTGTTTCATTTTCCACTGTAAAGAACAGTTTAAACAGTGTTAGGGCCTACTGTATATTAGTAACCTTCTCTGGCTGAGAAATATTTATTTAAATGTTTTCTTTCTACTGTGTTATTTGAGAATGATTTAATTCAGTATAAGTACAGAGATGCTGGCGTTCCCTCATCTTTTCGTCACTGCTGAATGTTATTTTTAAATGTTACTTTCACATATGTTGTGTAAGGAATGATTTGAGGAAATCAAAGGTTAGCCCTGAGTCCCTTTCTTGTTTGCTCAACTATTTGACTGTTTCCCTTAGGATGTGTCAAAAGCTGACTAGTTTCAAAGCACTTATCAGATCTTGGGCCATTCTGTGTTATCTTTGTGATTGTCTTGGAAGTAACTAAGTAAAGAAGAACTAGGAGAGGATCAGGGTGAGTCCCAGCCCACTAGTTGTTGCTCCAAAGGTTGCCTTAAAGTTTCCCTTCGTTTTTAATTTGTATTCTATTAGAAGTGTATCAAAGGTTGGATAGTTTCAAAGTACTTACCAGATCCTAGTTTTCTTCTATGTTTTTCTTAAGTGCCTGGTCAAAGGCTGGCTAGTTTCAAAGTACTTACCAGATCCTGGGCTGCTCTTTTTTCTGCATCTGTTATTTCCCTTTCTTATTGTATCACCCCATTCCATAAATCAAAATTTAAAGAGATCCTTAGGCATAGATGACTTGCCCCATAGATTACTCTTGAACCTTAATGTTTCAATTAAATTCTCTTATGACTCCATAGCCCAATGGATTGAAAACTTGCCATCATCTTTCTTTATAATCAAAGCTTACTCTGTTTGCTTGCAACTTCTCACCTTTGAACCTATTTTCATATAGATCTTTCCGCCTCAGACAGCAACTATGTTCAACCATCCGAGAAAACCAAAAAAACCCTTGGCCTTCATAACTAGCCTAATATCATCACCCCAAACTTCAAAGACAATATCCATCTTTGTACATATTGGAGAGATCCCTCTCCGGATTCAGGAGGGCTAGATCCTAGAATCCCAAAGTTGGTTGAAATGATGTTAACTCTGTGATTGTACTTTGCCAATATTGCTTGTTACAGAGACCTAACAGTCTGTGGTCAACTAATGAAATCTACGGTCAACTGACGAAATATGTGGTCAAATGTTAAAATCAAACCTTGGTTCCCAATCATACATAGAGAGTGATGTTTGTGCGGCTAAAACTCTCCAACTACATTCATGAGCCCGCATGCCTACATTTGTGACCGAAATATGCCAGTGTCATCCCTGTGGCTAGAAACCAAAACCCTAGACACACGTGAGAGCTTCAGACCCTGCAATCTCAGACTTGTATGAACCAATCTCCATGACCCAACCTCAGACCTGTGTGAGCCAAACCAAAAGAAAGAAGAATGATAACGATGATGATGTCCAAATGAGGGTCACTTGACTTGTATTTATAGCCATCCATGGGTGTCCAATTTCCATTTTGGGTCGAACTGTCCTTTTGTGCACATGTGGGCTTTTCCTAAAAAAGACACTTTCCCTTCCCAAATTAAGCATTTACACATAGTCAAAATTGGTCCTCTTTTAAAGAGGAAGCTGCCAAATCATGTGATTATTACTGAAAGAATTCTAAATATGTACGATGGATCACAGAAGCCAAAATTCTAAAACCTTTCTCATCGTTTTCAAACATTACTCTGTAATCAAGCTTTGGATTATATGTTTCTCGAAAGGGTCTTAAGCCAAAAATTAATTAATATATTCCATTGTTCACTATTAATTCCTTCCAATCTCAACATATTGACATTCTTAAACCTTTTATGTACAATTATGATGGTCAATGGGTGAGAAGCTCAAGACACAATATGAATGCTTCGTCCTTGTAAAATTTCTATGAATCTTTCTCAAGGAATACCTTACGAGAGAACCGTCAACATTTTGTCACATTTTGTAGGTATGATACCCACTTTAGATTCACTAGCGTTAATTACAACCCTTAAACTAGCACACATCAACTTTCTACCAGTCCCCGTACCTTGATAAACATCCCTATCATTAATAGGATCTAAGGATTGAAAAGGTTGTTTGATGTCACAACATCGAGAATAAACCATTTAATTGAATGAAACAAGTTAGATTCAATTGGTGCCAATTGAAAATGTGGAACTAAAATTTTATTTACATTGCAATGGACTGGCATAAAAGTTATACTTGTGACCTATTAGTTCCAACAATGAAGAATTACGAAAACTTGTGAACTATTTGTTCCAACTACGAAGACTTACCATTAAACCAAATTACCAAGTTATACCTGGCATATAAGAAAGGCAATTAAACTCAAAGATCAATCTCCATACCTCTTAAATAAAGCTCAAAATTCTTAACCCCTCAAAATATCCCAAAAAACTATATCAATAATAATATAAAAAAATTAATATAAATTTAATTTTCAAGGTATTCCACTTTATCTAAGCTAAGCGTCCTCATAGTTAAATCCCACATAAGTGAAAAAGAAATAAGGTTAAGTGAAAAAGCACACTTAAAACACCAATGAACATATGGACAATGGGGTTAACAACATGTGATTATCATGATAATGAAATCCAAACCCTCATCAGCGCTATCCAATCCTAAGATCCATCTGCTCGTTGAAGGGGTAAGCCAAAATTTCCTCTTTTTTCGACCCTCCGCCAGGTTATTTTGGATGATTTCAAGCTACTGATCATAACCATGCCTCCAAGCAGCAATCCAAGGCCAATGTAGCAAAAAAAATTAAGGCCTCTGAGAACAAGAACTTTGGCCTCAAGAACAAGAACAAGAGAAAAAATGTTCATAAATATGTCCAGAGCCTTAAGCAATCGGTGTAGCCTAAACCCGATGCCAAAGTTAATACAACCAAGGTAATAATTTCCCCTATTCTTTTGAGGGTTTATGATGCTTGAAAAGGCATGACGAATAGAATTTACTTGGGTTTCATAGTCTTGATTGATCCATTTGTTTGGTTTGCAACAAAAGAAGGAGGAGGAAAAGAAGAGGGAGAAGGAACTGAACAACTTGTTTAAAGTTGTTGTCAATCAGCCGAAGGTTCCGCCTGGTAGGGTTTTGAAATTATCCTTGATTTCTTCATCATTTTTTTCCATTTAATTAGTTTTCGTTATTTAAATACCCCCCCCACCCATTTTTTACACTGGAGGAGAATAGACTCCCGTAAATGCAATTGCATTATTTAAGACACATTGTGAACAACAACTCTTAAGTTTCATCAGACTAAAGTTTCAACCATAATGGTTTTGAATATGACGTGACATATCATTAATAATGTCATTGCCAATATTTTAATTAGATAATATAATGTGCCCTAAATAAGTAGTCCCCATCTGTCCAAGCAAGGAGTGAAGGTATAATCACTGGGGCCTATATGAAAGATATGATCTTCTAGTACTTCAAGCATTATATCATCTTAGACATGTTATTTGAGAGCTAATAGATGAGGTGAATTTTCCTTTCACTTTCAATCCACATCTGATTGTCTTCGGGTATGACCATGGGCCTTCACTTATAATGAGTAAAGAACTGCCCAGGTGTGTTCCTCATATCTAACTTCCCGTCATTGCCTCGCTGCCAGCAAGCATCTCTAGCCCCTTAGGAGTTACTTGTACTTCCCACACTACTTACAGTTCCATGCCATATTTCTCAACTAAAAACCCTTATATATGTATATATAGATATTGCTACATATTTTTTCTTTCTTGTATGTAATGGGTGTAGGAGGAGGCTTGATTAATAGAAGAGTGAATTTGATTTTCTCAGCATATTGTTCAGTCTGAAGTTTAGCCCATGGGTATTCCCTACTCCAACCATTGTAGATATCAACTATTTAATGTAAGGTGGATGGATCTATTAAATAACATGTGAAAGATACCCTAACTTAGTATGTACTAGAATTTCCATTAACAACCACAAGGCACAAGTGTTCCTCCATATCTAAGGGTTAATTCTAGCAAAACAGAACTTGAAAAGAGAGTTATCTAGTGATGTTTCTATTAAAGACTTGTTTTCTTTTCTTCCAGCATGCCTGATTGATCTAGGATAAAAGAAAAATCTAAAATGAAAACCAAACCTGAACCTAAATGAAAGAAAATAAGAAGGAAATGAAAATCAAACTATAAATGAAAGCAAGCTGAATACAGTAAAGAAAACTTAATGAACCAAAACAATAAACTATTGGAAATAAAAGAACTAGTAGAACACTTATAAATACAAGATTGCTTCAAGGTGAAATCATCAGATTTAACATGGTATCTCTAGTTTCCAACAAAGGTGTCTTCATAGGGGTGATCTTCAATGAATTTTCTTCAACATAGCTATGATACCATGTTAAATTTTCTTAGGGCTATATTGTTCTTTGCTTTAGATAATTGAATTTCTTCATTTGCATAATAAATTCACCCCATGACATCATAACATTATTTATATTTAAAACATTATTCAACAACATATGCAATTACATAGAAAGAACAATATCATCGTCTATGCAATGGAACATAAAGTAACAATAGAAGAAAATTATTCAGACATGGAGACACCAAGATTGGCTGGAGACAAGGGAAAAACCCGCTACGGGGAAACCCTTTCGAACTATTATTCTTATTAGATTGTCATTGAATGATTCAAAAAAATATTCTACAATGATCCACATCTTCAACAATAATCCTATCCAACAAAATCAACTAAAAAAAATCCATGAGATGACCCCAAAAATGCTCATAATCAAAACCTTGATTCAGAAGCATGCGATCAACTATCATGGTCTATGGTGAACTAATGAAATCTATGGTCAACTGACGAAATATGTGGTCAAATGTTAAAATCAAACCTTGGTTCCAAATCATACATAGAGAGTGATGTGTGTGCGGCTAAAAATCTCCAACTACATGCATGAGCCCGCATGCCTACATTTGTGACCGAAATATGCCATTGTCATCCTTGCGATTGGAAACCAAAACCCTATACACATGTGAGAGCTTCAGACCCTGCAATCTCATACTTGTGTGAACCAATCTCCATGACCCAACCTCAGACCTGTGTGAGCCAAACCAAAAGAAAGAAGAATGATAACAATGATGATGTCCAAATGAGGGTCACTTGACTTGCATTTATAGCCCTCCATGGGTGTGCAATTTCCATTTTGGGCTGAACTGTCCTTTTGTGCACATGTGGGCTTTTCCTAAAAAAGACACTTTCCCTTCCCAAATTAAGTGTTTATAAATAGTCAAAATTGGTCCTCTTTTAAAGAGGAATCTAGTCCCATGGTTCGAATTTATTAGAGCTGCCAAATCATGTGATTATTACTGAAAGAATTCTAAATATGTATGATGGATCACAGAAGCCAAAATTCTAAAACCTTTCTCATCGTTTTCAAACATTACTATGTAATCAAGCTTTGGATTATATGTTTCTCGAAAGGGTATTTAGTCAAAAATTAATTAATATATTCCATTGTTCACTATTAATTCCTTCCAATCTCAACAGATTGACATTCTTCCACCTTTTATGTACAAATATGTTGGTCAATGGGCGAGAAGCTCAAGACACAATATGAATGCTTCTTCCTTGTAAAATTTCTATGAATCTTTCTCAAGGAATACCTTAAGAGAGAACCCTCAACATTTTGTCACATTTTGTAGGTATGATACCCACTGTAGATTCACTAGCGTTAATTACAACCCTTAAACTGGCAGACATCAACTTGCTACCAGTCCCCATACCTTGATAAACATCCCTATCATTAATAGGATCTAAGGATTGAAAAGGTTGTTTGATGTCACAACATCGAGAATAAACCATTTAATTGAATGAAACAAGTTAGAGTCAGTTGGTGCCAATTGAAAATGGTTTACTAAAATGTTATTTACATTGCAATGGACTGGCATAAATGTTATACTTGTGACCTATTAGTTCCAAAAATGAAGAATTACGAAAACTTGTGACCTATTTGTTCCAACTACGAAGACTTACCATTAAACCAAATGACCAAGTTATACTTGGCATATAAGAAAGGCAATTAAACTCAAATATCAATCTCCATACCTCTTAAATAAAGCTCAAAATGCTCAACCCCTCAAAATATCCCAACAAACTATATCAATAATAATATAACAAAAATAATATAAATTTAATTTTCAAGGTATTCCACTTTAGCTAAGCTAAGCGTCCTCAGAGTTAAATCCCACATAAGTGAAAAAGGAATAAGGTTAAGTGAAAAAGTGCACTTAAAACACCAATGAACATATAGACAATGGGGTTAAAAACATGTGATTATCATGATAATCAAATGCAAACCCTCGTCATCGCTATCCAATCCTTCGATCCATCTGCTCGTTGAAGGGGTAGGTCGAAATTTCCTCTTTTTTCGACCCTCCGCCAGGTTATTTTGGATTATTTAAAGCTACTGAGCATAACCATGCCTCCAAGCAGCAATCCAAGGCCAATGTAGCAAAAAAAACGAAGGTCTTGGAGGACAAGAACTTTGGCCTCAAGAACAAGAACAAGAGAAAAGATGTTCAGAAATATGTCCAGAGCCTTAAGCAATTGGTGCAGCCTAAACCCGATGCCAAAGTTAATACAACCAAGGTAATATTTTCCCATGTTCTTTTGAGGGTTTATGATGCTTGAAAGGGCACGATGATCAGAATTTATTTGGGTTTCATAGTCTTGATTGATCCATTTGTTTGGTTTGCAGCAAAAGAAGGAAGAGGAAAAGAAAAGGGAGAAGGAACTAAACAACCTGTTTAAAGTTGTTTTCAATCCGCCGAAAGTTCCACCTGGTAGGGTTTTGAAATTATCCTTGATTTCTTCATCATTTTTTTCCATTTAATTATTTTTTGTTATTTAAATACCCCTCCCCCCCTGCCCATTTTTTACACTAGAGGAGAATAGAATCCCGTAAATGCAATTGCATTCTTTAAGACATAGTGTGAATAACAACTCTTAAGTTTCATCAGAATAAAGTTTCAACCGTAATGGTTTTGAATATGATGTGAAATATCATTAATAATTTCATTGCCAATATTTTAATTACATAATATAATGTTCCCTAAATAAGTAGTCCCCATCTGTCCAAGCAAGGAGTGAAGGTATAATCACTGGGGCCTATATGAAAGATATGATCTTCTAGTACTTCAAGCATTATACCATCTTAGACATGTTATTTGAGAGCTAATAGATGGGGGGTGAATTTTCCTTTCACTTTCAATCCACATCCAATTGTCTTCGGGTATGACCATGGGCCTTCACTTATAATGAGTAAAGAACTAACCAAGTGTGTTCCTCATATCTAACTTTCCGTCATTGCCTTGCCGCCACCAAGCATCTCTAGCCCCTTAGGAGTTACTTGTACTTCCCACACTACTTACAGTTCCATGCCATATTTCTCAACTAAAAACCCTTATACATGTATATATAGATATTGCTACATATTTTTTTCTTTCTTGTATGCAATGGGTGTAGGAGGAGGCTTGAGTAATACAAGAGTGACTTTGATTTTCTCAACATATTGTTCACTCTGAAGTTTAGCCCATGGGTATTCCCTACTCCAACCATTGTAGATATCAACTATTTAATGTGAGGTGGATGGAGCTATTAAATAACATGTGAAAGATACCCTAACTTGGCATGTAATAGAATTTCCATTAACAACCACAAGGCACAAGTGTTCCTCCATATCTAGGGGTTAATTCTAGCAAAACAAAACTTGAAAAGAGAGTTATCTAGTGATGTTTCTATTAAAGACTTTTTTTCTTTTCTTCTAGCATGCCTGATTGATCTAGGATAAAAGAAAAAGCTAAAATGAAAACCAAACCTGAACCTAAATGAAAGAAAATAAGAAGGAAATGAAAATAAAACTATAAATGAAAGCAAGCTGAATACAATAAAGAAAACTTAATGAACCAAAACAATAAACTATTGGAAATAAAATAACTAGTAGAACACTAATAAATACAAGATTGCTTCAAGGTGAAATCATCAGATTTAACATGGTATCTCTAGCTTCCAACAAAGGTGTCTTCATAGGGGTGATCTTCAATGAATTTTCTTCAACCTAGCTATGATACCATGTTAAATTTTCTTAGGGCTATATTTTTCTTTGCTTTAGATAATTGAATTTCTTCATTTGCATAATAAATTTACCCCACGACATCATAACATTATTTAGATTTACAACATTATTCAACAACATATGCAATTACATAGAAAGAACAATATCATCATCAGTGCAACGGAACATAAAGTAACAATAGAAGAAAAGAATTCAGACATGGAGACACCAAGATTGGCCGGAGACGAGGTAAAAACCCGCTACAGGGAAACCCTTTCAAATTATTATTCTTATTAGATTGTCATTGAATGATTCAACAAAAGAGTCTACAATGATCCACATCTTCAACAATAATCCTATCCAACAAAATCAACTAAACAAAATCGATGATATTACCCCAAAAATGCTAATAATCAAAACCTTGATTCAGAAGCATGCGATCAACTATCATGGTCTGTGGTCAACTAATGAAATCTACGATCAGTGGACGAAATATGTGGTCAAATGTTAAAATGATACCTTGGTTCCCAATCATACATAGAGAGTGATGTGCGTGCAGCTAAAACTCTCCAAATACATGCATGAGCCCGCATGCCTACATTTGTGACTGAAATATGCCAGTGTCATCCCTGTGGCTGGAAACCAAAACCCTAGACACACGTGAGAGCTTCAGACCCTGCAATCTCAGACTTGTATGAACCAATCTCCATGACCCAACCTCAGACCTGTGTGAGCCAAACCAAAAGAAAGAAGAATGATAACGATGATGATGTCCAAATGAGGGTCACTTGACTTGTATTTATAGCCATCCATGGGTGTCAAATTTCCATTTTGGGCCGAACTGTCCTTTTGTGCACATGTGGGATTTTCCTAAAAAAGACACTTTCCCTTCCCAAATTAAGCATTTATAAATAGTCAAAATTGGTCCTCTTTTAAAGAGGAATCTAGTCCCATGGTTAGAATTTATCAGTGAGCTGCCAAATCATGTGATTATTACTAAAATAATTATAAATATGTACGATGGATCACAGAAGCCAAAATTCTAAAAACTTTCTCATCGTTTTCAAACATTACTCTGTAATCAAGCTTTGGATTATATGTTTCTCGAAAGGATATTTAGTCAAAATTTAATTAATAAATTCCATTGTTCACTATTAATTCCTTCCAATCTCAATAGATTGACATTCTTCCACCTTTTATGTACAATTATGATGGTCAATGGGCGAGAAGCTCAAGACATAATATGAATGCTTCCTCCTTGTAAAATTTCTATGAATCTTTCTCAAGGAATACCTTACGAGAGAACCCTCAACATTTTGTCACATTTTGTAGGTATGATACCCACTGTAGAATCACTAGCATTAATTAAAACCCTTAAACTGGCATAAATCAACTTGCTACCAGTCCTCGTACCTTGATAAACATCCCTATCATTAATAGGATCTAAGGATTGAAAAGGTTGTTTGATGTCACAACATCGAGAATAAACCATTTAATTGAATGAAACAAGTTAGAGTCAATTGGTGGCAATTGAAAATGTGGAACTAAAATGTTATTTAAATTGCAATGGACTGGCATAAACATTATACTTGTGACCTATTAGTTCCAACAATGAAGAATTACTAATACTTGTGACCTATTTGTTCCAACTACGAAGACTTACCATTAAACCAAATGACCAAGTTATACCTGGCATATAAGAAAGGCAATTAAACTCAAAGATCAATCTCCATACCTCTTAAATAAAGCTCAAAATGCTCAACCCTTCAAAATATCCCAACAAAATATATCAATAATAATATAACAAAATTAATATAAATTTAATTTTCAAGGTATTCTACTTTAGCTAAGGTAAGCGTCCTCAGAGTTAAATCCCGCATAAGTGAAAAAGGAATAAGGTTAAGTGAAAAAGAGCACTTAAAAAACCAATGAACATATGGAAAATGGAGTTAACAACATGTAATTATCATGATAATCAAATCCAAACCCTCATCAGTGCTATCCAATCCTTCGATCCATCTGCTCGTTGAAGGGGCAGGCCGGAATTTCCTCTTTTTTCGACCCTCCGTCAGGTTATTTTGGATGATTTCAAGCTACTGAGCCTAACCATGCCTTCAAGAAGCATTCCAAGGCCAATGTAAAAAAAAAAATGAAGGTCTTGGAGGACAAGAACTTTTGACTCAAGAACAAGAACAAGAGAAAAAATGTTCAGAAATATGTCCAGAGCCTTAAGAAATTGGTGCAGCCTAAACCCAATGCCAAAGTTAATACAACCAAGGTAATATTTTCCCCTATTATTTTGATGGTTTATGATGCTTGAAAAGGCACGACGATCAGAATTTACTTGGTTTTCATAGTCTTGATTGATCCATTTATTTGGTTTGCAGCAAAAGAAGGAAGAGGAAAAGAAGAGGGAGAAGGAACTGAACAACCTGTTTAAAGTTGTTGTCAATCAGCCAAAAGTTCCACTTGGTAGGGTTTTGAAATTATCCTTGATTTCTTCATCATTTTTTCCATTTAATTAGTTTTTTTTATTTAAATACACCCCCCCCCCCCCCACCCGCCCATTTTTTACACTGGAGGAGAATAGACTCCCATAAATGCAATTGCATTCTTTAAGACACAGTGTGAACAACAACTCTTAAGTTTCATCAGACTAAAGTTTCAACCGTAATGGTTTTGAAAATGATGTGACATATCATTAATAATGTCATTGCCAATATTTTAATTAGATAATATAATGTGCCCTAAATAAGTAGTCCCCATCTGTCCAAGCAAGGAGTGAAGGTATAATCACTGGGGCCTATATGAAAGATATGATCTTCTAGTACTTCAAGCATTATATCATCTTAGACATGTTATTTGAGAGCTAATAGATGGGGTGAGTTTTCCTTTCACTTTCAATCCACATCCAATTGTCTTCAGGTATGACCATGGGCCTTCACTTATAATGAGTAAAGAACTGCCTAGGTGTGTTCCTCATATCTAACTTCCCATCATTGCCTCGCTGCCAGCAAGCATCTCTATCCCCTTAGGAGTTACTTGTACTTCCCAAACTACTTACAGTTCCATGCCATATTTCTTAACTAAAAACCCTTATATATGTATATATAGATATTGCTACAGATTTTTTTCTTTCTTGTATGCAATGGGTGTAGGAGGAGGCTTGAGTAATACAAGAGTGACTTTGATTTTCTCAGCATATTGTTCACTTTGAAGTTTAGCCCATGGGTATTCCCTACTCCAACCATTGTAGATATCAACTATTTAATGTGAGGTGGATGGAGTTATTAAATAACATGTGAAAGATACCCTAACTTAGTATGTACTATAATTTCCATTAACAACCACAAGGCACAAGTGTTCCTCCATATCTAAGGGTTAATTATAGAAAAACAGAACTTGAAAAGAGAGTTATCTAGTGATGGTTCAATTAAAGACTTGTTTTCTTTTCTTCTAGCATGTCTGATTGATCTAGGATAAAAGAAAAAGCTAAAATGAAAACCAAACTTGAACCTAAATGAAAGAAAATAAGAAGGAAATGAAAATCAAACAATAAATGAAAGCAAGCTTAATACAATAAAGAAAACTTAATGAACCAAAACAATAAACTATTGGAAATAAAAGAACTAGTAGAACACTAATAAATACAAGATTGCTTCAAGGTGAAATCAAGACAACAAAAGCATAGGAATCTAAATATGCCAGTGAAAATCCAACCCAAAGCAATAATCTTCCAGGAAGAAGAATCTCATGAGAAAATAAAATAAATAATAGCCCCAAAATCAAGGAACACTAAGTGCAAGAAATTCATTTATTTCCAATCATTTCATTACTTGTTCTGCAAAAACCTCCCTTTACAAATCCATTGAAGGATAATGAGATCAAAACTTTCTGCCAAATAATCCCCCATGCTCAACCTTATCAAACTTCATGAGGTTAACAAGATCTTCATCAAAGCATATAGCTAGGTTTTCAAACTTCTCCACTCACCAATGCTTCAAATTTTCTTAGCCATAATTGGGTGTTTTAGTCAAACAATTTTCAATCCCCCATTAAATGAAAGGACACAACTTCACCATTACCCATGTGACTTCTCAATCTAAACCAAAAGGAAATGAAGTGATAGAGACTACCAAGTAATAAATCATCAATCACAACTCCAATACTTACTCCCCCATACACATAAATGTGTCACCAAATTTTTGGCATACTAAAATCAAGAGAAAAGGGTAATGGTAGAGTCCAAATGTCTGTTAGATAAGTAACAAGGAATTCATCTCTCAGGGAATAGGGATAGAAGAAGAGGATGTTCCTAGGATAGAAATGGGCTAATGATAAAAAAATGAGGAGCATAAAAACTTGGAAGAAAATAATAAGCAAATATAATCTTCCCTTATCTTTGTTGATGGTCAAGCCCTTAGATGTGTGTTCCAACTGGTAATGCCTTATCCATTGGGAAATGGAGTATTTATACCTACCACCAAAACCACATGGTGAGAGTATGTTGAACTTGAAAACCACTTAGGGAAGTTTTCAAATTCTAAGATAAATAGTTTGAAATAATTCAATTCATTTTGAATATCCTAGGGTGACATGATGATATAAGAGGAAATTGACTAGGATACAATGGGGTTTCATCCCAATATGGGAAAGATAACTTAATGAGATCATGAAATATGGGATAAAAATTGATAAAACCCAATAAAATGTGATCAAAGGGTTCAATATTGAAGGCCATGATTAGAGAGAAAATTTATTTAGGAGATATGGACTACATTCCCAGATGATTGAATTAGAGAAAAAGGATGTGAGAAAAACAAAATTATGTAAATCCCAAAAGTAATAACAGATCTCAAAATGAGTGATCAAGAAGACAAATGAAAATGTAACATAGGGCATGGTACCAAGATCGTGATAATTAAGATCAAATGAAACATAAATAGTCTTCTTGGTCAATTTATATATCTCATGGGAAGAATAAATATTTTGGGTATATAGAATTTGAAGATGAAAACACCACAAAAGTGTGCATGATGGCCTGAGTTGGGGGTCATAAACACAATAACATGGAAATTCTAATTGGCTCATCTTCCATTATTTTCCAGCTAGGTATACAACCTCTCGCCTGAGCATCAAGTACTTACGATGAAATAATAATGTCCCTTGCTATCCATCCACCCTCCCCCTTAGATACTATTTATTCACTTACTACCCCATGGGAACTTATTCACCACCTTCTATGATTGGATTGGGGGTATTCTCTTTTCACCTTGCTCTTTTGAATGTGTATTTGTCTCCCTAGACCCTTTCTCCTGAGTGAGAAAGAGATTAGGACAAACCCCTTATAATGAAAAACTTCAGGACCTATCTATTCTATAGAATATAAGGGCCCACATTTGATCAGGGTGGCCCCCTTCCTTAACTTCATGATCGATACGGAGGGTTATCTATGTATGTGATATTATTTGGTTTAGTTTATTCCCCACTTTTGTATTGCAATATAAATGAGTTTAAAGTCCTTCTAAGTGTGGCCATGAGTTTAGGGTGCACTCATAATTTACTCAGTTAATAGCTCCTTTAATGAGAGATCCTAAAATTCTCTGTCAGGGGTTTAAACATTATATATATAATAGGCAGAATCAGAAACTAGGGGTGTTTGTTACCCCCGTAACATGGGGTTGATTTTGATAGCTACACGTACCATTGTGGCCCCTAGGTGTAGTCAGGGGTTTGAACTAGTTATGACACAAAGAGTGCACTTAAATGTGCATTTTATCAGGAATTTATATACACTCTGGGGGATAAACAAAATATAATATTAACATTTCTCGCTATGAGACGCTATTTTTTGTTCATGGGAATACAACATTTACAGTTCTATTTTTTTGGGGGTGGTGTGATATTGGTCGAGGGGGGTGATATTGGTCGAGACTTTATGACTATAGAGATAATTTTTATTATAACCATATGTATGTTAGTAAACATACTACTGCTAAAAATGCATAATGAATGCAATGCTTAAAGTTAGAAACCTTAGCTAGATCAATATAAAGGAATATATTAAACTAGTTTCTGCCTTGCATAGGTAAGATCATAAGTTTTTCTCAGAAGATTGAAGAAGCCCAATTGTGTTGGATTTTGTTCATGAGACCTTTTACATGCCGCAGTGGTGTCTTTGGTTCCATCCCTAGAATCGTCATGTTCTGTTGTCATTTATTCCATGAAGGTGTTATGAAATTTAGTCACATCATCCTCTTCAGTTTCTAACATCCCGAAATTGACATAAAGGTCCGATGAACTACTTGGATACCAATTTATAAGAGGTTCAAGGATGATTTCATCTTCAAGAATAAATTAATTCTTTGGAAAAATTCGTGAAAGAGCATATGAACCATAAACTTCCCATCCCATTCGAAGACATTGGTCCAAATGAAGAGATGGATATCTTCAAATTTGTTTGTTAGGTCCTTCCATTCATAAGGTGGTTCATTATATTCCACCTCTTGTCCTTATTTAATTTTTTGGTTAAAATTATTATAGGATTTTATACAGGTGTATATGATTATTTTTTCTTATGTAACATAGCACCTCACCCTCCAACATGTAGGCAAGGATAAGATATTCCATAGGGCACAAGGCTGTACAGCAATAGGGCCCAAAGTCATGAGCTCAACATGTACTTGTGGTAATTGAACCTGGGTGGGGAAGATGATGGTAATTCCTTCGAACCAAATTTGATAAACCCAATTGACATACATGTGTATATGATACTAAAACTAATATTTGGGGAAAATAATAAATATATCAATTTTGTAAGCATGTATAGGAGCCTAAAATAGATTATTCATACGCCCAACATACAAGTACCACTCTATCAATTTATTCCCTGTCATTATACCATTATATTACATCTAACTCCTAGCCAAAATATTTAATACTACATTGGTAACATGTTACCATATTATAAAGTGATAGTATTACAAAAATATTTATTTATTTTTATGATGGGAACTATATATGGATTCAAATTTATTTATCAAGTCAAATATTTAACCAACTGTGATGCTTGTTGCTTCTCTAGGTGGGTAACCTGAGTACATCTTCATCACATAATTTTCATTAAATTTTAAATGCTACAATTATTCCATTTATTCTAATCTATGCATCCCTTGGGATACGCACTTTGGAACTCATAAAATGACCATATTACATAAATATTTATTTTTTCAATTATTACCATCTTGAAGTCCGCAAATAACCACTATATGTGCATTAAAGCTACAATTAAAGACTCATTAATCAAACCCATGGAATAAGGCACAATCGATTTATTTTTTTTATATTCTTTGATGATTTCTAATTTTCTCCAACTCCTACAATTCTAGGGTTTCCCTTATAGATGTCATCAAATATAAAATTTTTATAATTTGCTATAACGTTTTGTCAAGGGAATTCTTATTATAACTTCACTCAATGGATGCCTTTAAATACTAAATATATTGTTATAAAGGTGAGTACCACTAGTTTTCTCACTTTTCTTGAGCATATTTTTTTGTAATAGGTAGTTACACATAGAAACACATATAGAAAAGTTTATTTTTTCCCCAAGTTCTTTAATACATACAAAAATGAAAGTAGTCTTGCTATGATCTTATGATTCTAATCCCTTGAACTAATCATTGTGCTAACTTATCTGATTTGGACTATATGCTTTTAAATATGCAGTTGTTGATCCCAAATCTATATTATGTGAATTCTTTAAGTTTGGGCAATGTGGCAAGGGTTTTAAGTGAAAGTTCTCCCACGACTTGAATGTACATATAAAGGGTGAAAATATTGACATATATAGTGATAAGCGATATGAATGTGTGCTTTATCATGCCTACTTATTGTGAGATTTCTCTATTTGTTGTTTACTGGAATATTTGTATGGTTTAGTGAGAAATGTTGTTTCCCTGATGTTGATCAGTAGAATGTTAGGTATAATGGCTGAAGACCATTGGTTTCTTCAATCCAGTTGAGTAATCTCCTGTTTTTTGTGAATGCATGAATGGAACACCAAGGAACATGGGATTCATTTTGACCTTTATCTGCATGTTAATACAAATTATTCTTTTATTATATCTTTATGGTTATTGGCTACCAGAGGAGGGAAATTCTTCATTTTAGTTGAGTGGCATAGGCTCTCAATATCGATAGTTTTTATTAGTTTTTTCTGCCCTACATCTACCTGTGGGTTCCATTTAGGAAATTAGATGTTTACCACCTATACGAAATAACTTGATTACGTGTGCATGATCCTAGACCTTTCTGTGGATGCCATTTATTTAACCAAAGTGCATTCAAGAACCATAGTGAACCATAGTGCATTCAAGAACGTAAAGAGAAACAAAAGGGTACAAGGATGATGAAAAAATATCTCCTTCCTATAGATACATGAGAGGTAAGGGAGGCAACAATGCATATGTGGGCCTAGCCCCAACTTACAAAGCCACATGTATTATTTCACATGCTAAGTGATACGCTCCAAGGATATACACCTATCAAGGTCCAAAGGCTCCATGCAAGTGCACACCATGATATGTGTCTCACACTCATCCAAGCCTTTGAGGACTGAAATTATCCTCCTAAGAAATGTGCTCCACTAGGTCCACTTCGTTTGCATGAACATTGTTGCAGCATATGTACCCAAGTTGATTTCATACCTCTATGTAAATATCTAAGTGACCCGATGTTGTCCAGGGCTATAAACTCACATAGGGCTATCGAAAACATGTGAACATTAGAATTCCTTTTACACATCTGAAAACTACTAGCTATTGTAGAACCAACCTAAGCTAGGTCAACTTCCTCTTTGTGAAAGAATTGAAGCAAGAGTATCATCGAGGTGAAATCCTCTTGTTTGGGAGAATGAACTTTTCACTGTACTTTGTTATCATAATTTTGCAACAAGAGACAGTCAAATTGGCATCCAGAAACAACAAGCAACACCTACACTAAGTGTGGGACCAGGAGGTCCAAGCAGCACTTACACCGGTGTGGGCCAAATTTGGTGCATGTTTATTTTAGCTATCCCTTAATTAAGATGGACAATAAAATGTAATATAATCTCAAAATAACTTGTAATAGTTAATTGAGTGTGATAAACTTATTTAAATCATGAATTTCAAGTTGAGGGTAGTTGGTGAGGCATGTAGAGCAATTATAGTTGCAACAGAGTTTGAAGTGCAGTGGTGCATTAGTTAATGCACGTTGTAATCAGTTTAACTCAGTTAAGTGATTTAAACTCAGTTGTGCTAGTTGTAACTATTAGATACACTAGTGAGAGATCAAGTGAATTAAATATTATTTAATTCAAAATCAGTGGTCTCACATGCAACTGAGGATTTACTATTATTAGCTGCATTCATCTCTGTTCCAGTGGAGACCCAATTGAGATCTAGGTGAAAGGAAAGTGTGACTATCAGTTTTGATATTAGAAGGATGCCCAGATGTAGTTAAAATACCATAGGATGCCCATGATACTCAACTCAGTTGAGGAAGGATGAAATTCCTAAAGAATAGGGATTGCATTCATCAAGGATTGCATGAGAAAGGCAGACTAAAGACAGGATGAGAATTGGCTGAGTATTGGCTCGATTTTGTCTCGATCAGTGTGATAAAATTAGTTGAATACAACAAGGCTCTTATGAGAGGAGTTGTATGTAATTGTTATGATTACTTTTGGAATAAAGAATATATGATAGAGAGGTTTTGAGCAGAAATATTTCCCTGGGAAATTATTTGTGTTGTGATTTGATTGATTCTTCTTTGTTTCATGTGATTGGTGATTGTGTTTTTAATTCCGAAATTTATTTTTAGAAGCGATTCCGTATTTAAATTCAGTAAATTTTTAGATCGGATTGAATCCATGATATGCATGCTTGTTGTATAATTTCTACATCTGCAACACCCCCATCAGTTACAAGATTGGAACCAACCCTTGATTCTGTAATACCTTTTGAACCTATCACCTGGCATCTTGCCATGCATGTCCCTCCTCAACTCTAGATGGTTCATCTAGTTTCTCATTGGAATATATAATTCCATAGGATCAACAAGTAACCTGTAAAGGTCACCTGTCAATGCCCTTGTGTAATGTTTCAAAATTTTAGCCTCAAGCTAAAAAGAACATTATAGTTAGCATTATCTCTAGGGAGATGAATAAAATGGGTAGGGAGGCCTGTTAACCTCTTTATAAGGAATAATAACATTCCTCATGTGAAAAGGGGAAGAATAAGTAGCTGGATTGAGCACCTATGGGTGTGAACAAGATTGGATCACGTTGATCTAGTCATCTTTGACCAAGTCCACATGCACTGTCTAGATACATTGTATCTCCTTGATGGACTGTGCAGTTTTAATGGAGGACAACTTGCATAAACTTGGTGGCACATATGAATGGGACACATTATGGAGAGGATAAATTGCTATATATGGAGAGGAGGTCAGCCATTGTGATTCATGCTGGGATTATTATTTGCTTTGGTCTGTTGAGACTTTGCTTCCTCTTGCTGGTTAGAAGGGTTGTAGTGCTGTTTAGCACAAGGGTGTTCCCGGTCGGGAATCCCTACCTCATCCTCAAGGAAGGAGAGGTTCTTTGGGATAAATTTCCTCATTTTGGCATTTTGGCCAAGCTACCTCCTTTAGATACAGTGCGGTTTATGTTTAGAGCTAGGTTGTGTTGCAGGGTGCAGCAAAGGAGAATCTCTTAGAGTCATTTCTGGGCTTGTTTTTCAGTGGAGAGCTTGTCTATTCATTGGAGGATCATTAATAAGGACTCCCTGGCATATTTATACATCTTTGGCATCATGCCAACCATTTTATATCCCTTACAGTGCAGTCCTCATCTTGAACTGCATTATTTTTGGAGGCATTTGCTAGGAGGGTTCATTGAGCACATCAGGAGGGTCTATTTCTGAGTAGAGGGATCAACCTTCTAATCAGAGATACCATTGGAGGAGGACATCAGCATTTCAGATCTGTCATAGCCTCATTTCATATCAAATCTTGTTTGTAGTGGCACATTAACCCCAGGGTTATTTGTCACATTGTATGTTTTCTAGCATTTCTAGCAATCCTTTCCGGGTTGGCTAGAAATATTGTATTGGAGTCCATATCTTCATTGTTGGGCATTTATTTTGTTTCTATTGGCCATATTTCATGTATATACATCTACAATAGCAGCTACACTAACATAGAATGCGCAGTCACTGCTCTCCGACATTCTATATAGTTGTAGCATCTCATGTATCTATTGTTCTGATCATTGGATACTTGTTCCTATGGCTTGAGTGGCTTGCCCCTCATGATATTTTGTACATTGTTTCTGATTCATTAATAAAATGATGGCTGTATATTGATCCTTCTCATTTCATGATCATATTTTCTATGTTTACAATATTTTTTTTCATGTATTACTGGATCTCCAACTTTAGAATATCTTAAGATATTCTTATTGTTGTAGAAATTCCCTATTTTGGGATATTACAGTTGTATCGGAGCATAATATTGGCTTACCCTGTGCGTCCAAGACATTGTGCCATTAGGAAGAGAAGATTCTCATAGAAGAGATAAGTTGTGTAGAATAAAAAAAAGCATGAATCCATTATTTGGAGGAAAGAAGGAAGAGAGGGTCTCCCTGCTTCTTTTCCAAGCTATGAAGAATATCAAAGAAGACCTCAAGGAGATGAAAGGGGAGGAGTGTAGAATATTTCTGAGAGGGTTTGAAGAAAGCCCTAGCTATTCACTTGATGGGTGTGAGCATTCAGCCACACATACATATCCACAGCATAGTCTATTTCCCACATTTACTGCAAGAAGAATGGAGGAAGAAGATGTACCAAGGGAGGAGACCTTGAGTGACTATCTTCAAGAGTATGAATCTCAATCATGGAGATTCAAGAAGCACTTTGATTTCCAAGGGTTTTGAAAACTCAAGGAGGCAAGATCTAGCAGCAACAAAAGAAGCAAGAGAGGTAGAATCTTCCTATCTCACTTCGATGGATCAGCAGAGTGCACAGCCAAAGCTTGGGTAGAAAAGGCAGATTCCTATTTTTAGCTACACCAAGTTTCAGAGAAGGAGGCCATAATAGTAGCAGTGCTACACCTCAAAGGTATGGCCAATGATTGGTGGTTTAATGATTCTAATTCATTTTTTCATGAAAATATAGAACTTATGTTGGGTTCACTAAATAATTGGTGAGAATATTTGATAGAAAACATTATGATCCATCATTTGTTAACAAAAAAAATCAAACACTTTGCATGAGTTGGAGAGGCCTATTAAACCAACTCCACTCCATATTTTTAAAGGGGATTAAGACATGCATGATAGTTTTCCAAGGGCAATATCCCCACTTCCTGGAGAGCCCTCTTCTATTTGTGAAGATATGGAGTTCCCTCCTTCAAGAGATGACTAAGATCAAGGGTCTGTCATTGAGGATGAGGCATTCTCATATATGGAAGAAGAGTACAAGGATCAACATTGATCAAGGGATGATGATAATTCACCCTTATCTATTTCAAGAGGTTTCTACACATAAGGATGGGATTGCATTGCACAATGAAGAGAGGGACAACTCGGTCCATTCATATATATAGTCCACTTCATATTTTGATGTCTCACTACATGGAGGCATTCCACCTGGGAGGCTACTAGATCTATAGTTGATGAGAGACATCTTGTTTTTGGGTTCACCACTCTTGGATTTTGGAGAGGTGAAGATTTTGGAAGGAGAATTTGGCATGGGGGATCTCAAAGTAGCAGGCATCAGCATGAGGAGAGCTTCACATGCTAGATCAACAATGTTGTCTCTTGGGAGGATTGATCCATATTGGAGGTCTCAACTCTTGGTAGAGTACTCCAAGGATCTTGGTGCTTACATGATTCTTGATAACCCGGATGGAGATGATATATATATAGTGGATGATATTCTCATCTATTCTTATGGCAGAGTCTTCTTGACTAGAGCTTCTAAGCTCAAGGAGAAGCTGCTACATGCAACACATGAGGACTTCTTTTCCATGCATTTTGATGCATATCTTTCCTTGGCAAAGGAGTTCATTTGGGAGGGCATCCAGTAGGATATATATCAGCATATGGAGATATGCATATCCTGGATGATGATAGAGAGGATGTCACAGCCACTTCCCTACTCTTTGGAGGTGAGGGAGAATTTATGGTTGAGCCATTTCAACTCAAGGGCTCAAGTACATGGTAGAGGAGGTATAATTTCACATTCTATTTTGTACTTATTTACTTCATATGAGCAGCATGTTGTACCAAGAAGGATCATCCCTTCTTGAATTTTTTATGATGATTTACTTTTAGCTACTTGTAGCATTGATTTTGGCTACCTTATTGGTGGTTTGTGGGGAAATCCATAGGATTTTTGGTGTGTACCATTGACACCTCATTGTACTTTCATGTTCCCATCTTATGAGATGATTGTGGTAGCAAAAAAGTGGATGGGAAAGCACTTGTTGTACTTTGTTTTGAGGCAGGCATGGGATGCACTTCGCTGGTTCCATGTGAGGAACTATGATCCACTTTCCGGTTGTCACATGGAAACTTGTTTTTATTGGTTTTTGTTGAAAATGCAGCAAGATGATGGAGCTTAGTGAAATGAAGTCGCCTTCACTAAGTGGGTCCGCAGGCGAATTCTGGCGCAAAGTCTATTTTTAGACTATGTCTATTTTTAGACATATGGAGCATGGTCCAGGGGTTGCAGTATGTTATTCTTGGAGTATTGGTCATGTTAGTAAAAATAGATGGACCTCTATTTTGTGACCTATAGGTAGATAGGTCGATGTCTATTTTTAGACTGCCTATCCTAAAAATAGGGAAGTCAAATATTATTTACCCTTAATAATATTTGGACTCTAAACAACAGTTTACTCTCTTGGAGCACTTCAGTTCGAGCTACAGAAGTGGCTCATGCATCTGAAAGAGGAATTACGCTATTCCCAAGGGTTTGATGGCATCATGCATGGTTGACTTCAGTTGGACTTCAGTGGCAGAAGTTTGGAGGAGTTAATGAGACAGATAGTGGAGTTGTGTTCTTTTTATTTTAGTTGAACTAGTTGAGATTAGTTTAACTAGCTAATCAATTAGTTATGAGTGGAGTGAATTAAATATTATTTAATTCATTAATTAGTAACTCATTATTCAACTCAAGAACACATCAGTTCACTACAATGCATGATCAGTTCAGTGGAGACCAGTGCAAGAGGTAGATGAAAGGGTGGAGTTAGCTATCAGTGGCGACATCAGTTGTGCATGAGATTTGCACCACACTTGGAGGATTTGTCCATGACAATTGCGCAGTCAATCCAAGGAGATTCGAACCTTGGATCTCTATATAGACAGGCCTGGATTGCGCAATAGAGGCAAGGAAATTGGCGGTGAGTTTTGAACCAGTAACCTGTTCAAAACTGAGCTAGATTGTGTGTAACTTCATGAGAAAGTACTGAGTACTTGTGAGGAGTATTGTACTGAGTTTGTTACATGATTTCTCCATTATAATATACACAATAGCTGCGGGGTTTTCAGCTATAAGATTTCCCCATACATACTGTGTTAATGTGTATGATGATTTGATGTGTTATCGCTTGATTTTATTTTCGCATGTGTGATGATCTGAGTTGATCTGAGTGGAAGAGATTATGTGTTGCATATAAATTTGAATTGTATGTGATCAGGATAGTCTCGGTGGATAATTAATCATTATTCAGCAAATTTATACATGGTATCGGAGCTATTGAAGCAGAGATTGATCATCACAGTGATTACAAACTTATTTCGGTAGACAGAGTCTGCATGCAGGCCAGGTAGCCTCCGGATTCATATTTCTTCATAAAGTGAAAGGTCTGGTAAATGCCCCTTGCAGTCAATCTCTATGCTAGAAATAATTTTTTCTCACAGATCTAAAGCAGCTGAGCTTTGAGGTGGAATTCAAAATTTTGCAGCAGTTTTGTTTTCTTGGTGCCAGTGTTGAAAATGTCTTTCAACGGTTTGCGACTTGAATATGCTCTTGAAGGCAGTTCGAATTATGTTGCATGGAAGGATCGCATGGAAGCAGTATTAGAAGATAATGGTCTCAAGGAGTTCGTAGATACGGATGTCCAAAAGCCCACTGATCCTGCTGAAGTCGATGCATGGCAAAAGAAGATGGCAAAGTGTCGAAGGATCCTGTTGGAGGGCGTCAAGGATCATATTGTATCCAGCCTGCATGGAAAGGCTTCTCCATTTCTAATGTGGAAAGCTTTGACGGATCTATTCCAGAGTAAGAGTGACCAAAGGAAGCCGGCGCTCAAAGATAAGCTCAGGAACATCAAGATGGAGAAGGGCGACAGTATCGCCAAATACCTCACGAAGTTCACTCAATGTAGAGATGAGCTGGGAAGTGTGGGGGTGACTGTCGAAGACGAGGGCATGGTCGACCTGGCTCTCCTTGGTCTTCCGAAGGCTTGGCACTCATATCAAGATAGTGTCAATGGTCGGGAGAAGCTGCCGGGATGGGAGCGCCTTTGGGCGGATCTCATACAGGAGGAGATAAGGAGGACTACTCGAGATGGATCTTCATCAAAGGGAGCTGATGAAGAAAACTGCGCTTTGGTTGCCAAAGCAAAGAAGGGGAAGGGTAAGAAAACCTCTCATTCTAGTGCAAAGGGCAAGAAGTAGGATATGGTGAAAGTGAAGTGTTTTCACTGCCATGATCACAGACATTATGCTACCAATTTTCCAAAGAAGAAGAAGAACAAGAAAGCGGGAAGATCTGCAGATGGAGAAGCTTTGGCTTCACAGTTTGAGCTTGAATTTTCATTGATCACATGCTTGGTTTCAAGTGTGTTGGGATCGGTGTGGTTCTTGGACAGCGGTGCATCATTTCATATGACGGGAGATCGGGATTTGTTCTCAGATCTGGAGGACAAAGATTTGGGTGTGCACATCGAGATGGGCGATGATGGTAGATATAGTGCGACTGGTATCAGTACCATATCCTTTCATAGGGAGTCTGGTAAACCCTTTGTACTGAAGGATGTCATGCATGTACCTGGATTGAAGAAGAACTTGATCTCTGTGGTGATGTTGGAGGATAAGGGGTATGATGTGGTCTTCAGAGAAGGAAAAGCCTTCCTGCGCAGTAAGACTACTGGAGAGACCTGGAAGATAGGGGTTCAAACCAAGAACCTTTATCAGTTGTAGGTAGATGGCTGCGCAGCTATGGCATGCAAGGCGAGAGAAGTGGTGAGCCGGGATGATGAGGGCGAACTGTGGCACAGGAGATTAGGCCACCTTCACCATGGAGCCTTGAAGATCCTGCAGCAGATTTCTACTGGGCTTCCTAAGGGCACTCTTGCGCAGTCAGATCAGTGCAAGGGGTGTACTTTAGGGAAGTATGTGAAAGCCACCTTTCACGAGAAGGATAGTCGCGCCACGACGATCCTTGAGAGAGTTCACACAAACGTGTGTGGTCCTTTCTCAGTTGCTTCGATAGCAAAGCACAAGTATTATGTGATCTTTGTTGATGATTTCTCTCGAAAGTGCTGGATCTTCTTCATGCAGAAGGAGAGTGATACATTCGCGAAGTTCTGTGAGTTTAAAGCACTGGTCGAGAAGGAGTCGGGGAAGAAGGTGATTGCTCTAAGGAGTGATAGCGGTGGTGAATTCATCTCGGCTGAATTCAAGGAGTTCTGCAACGGAGAAGGGATTCGAAGAGAGCTCATCGCACCCCATAACCCACAGCAAAACGAGGTGGTTGAGCGGAATAAAAGAACGATCGTGCGTGCTGCACGGGCGATGTTGCATGATCAGGGCCTACCCCTTCACTTGTGGGTTGAGGCATGCAATACAGCAGTGTATGTGTAGAACCGTTGTCCTCACAAGGTTCTTGGCATGAGTACACCGGAGGAGGCTTATTCTGGCAAGAGGCCTGATATTTCCCATTTGCGGATTTTTGGTTCTCCTGTCTACATGCATGTGACGAAGGATGCGAGAAGGAAGCTGGATCCGACCGCAGAGGTTGGAATATTTGTGGGGTACACTGATACACCTCACAACTATCGGGTGTATTTGTCAGACAGTCGCAAGACTGTTGTGCGACGGGATATAAAATTTCAAGAGGAGAAAGCCATGCAGTGTTCGCTTGAGAGGGAGCTACACTTGCATGCAGATGAGGAGATGTTAGTTCCTAAGGAGGAGCTTCCGGATGTGGATCAGCCACAAGAGGAGGTTCAGGAGGTGGAAGAAACCACCCAGGCAGCGCCAACCATCAGAGGGCGCATGCGCACTACAGAAGCTGAGCGACTGGCTCGGGATGCAGAGAAGGCTGTAGGACCACCTACAGCACAGCGCAGACAGAGACAGTCACCGGATCGGTACACTGGATACATGGCTCTTGTGAGTCAATGTGTTGTGACGGAGCCATCCTCTTTTGAGGAAGCTTTGGAGGAACCCGCATGGGTTGATGCCATGATCGAAGAATATGATTCGATCATCAGGAACAGTGCATGGGAGATTGTCCCAAGACCGGTTGGGAAATCAGTGGTAGGTTCACGATGGATCTACAAGGTGAAGCAGGCAGCTGACGGGAGTGTGGAGAAGTACAAGGCGAGATTTGTCGCCCGTGGCTTCTCACAGATCGAGGGGATTGACTATGAGGAGACTTTTGCACCTGTCGCAAGGTGCTCTTCCATACGGACGATCCTTGCTCTCTCAGCGCAGATGGGGTGGCACATTCATCAGATGGATGTGAAGACTGCGTTCCTCAATGGAGTTATTGAGGAAGAGGTGTACATAGAGCAGCCTGAAGGTTTTGAGATCTTCAGAAGTGAGTCGCATGTGTGCCGACTCAAGAGAGCACTGTACGGGCTGAAGCAAGCACCTCGTGCTTGGTACACTCGGATAGACAGCTACTTCACCCGGCTTGGATTCTCCAAGAGTGAGGCGGATCCAAACCTGTACCAGATTGTGGTGGAGGGGAAGCTGTTGATCATCGTACTGTATGTAGATGATCTGATTTTGACTGGCGACGAGCAGTTGATACTTTCATGCAAGGAGGATCTTGCACGAGAGTTTGAGATGAAGGACCCGGGCATCCTTCATTATTTCCTGGGATTGGAGATTTGGCAGCGCAGCGGAGGACTGTTTGTTTCTCAGGGCAAGTATGCCCGGGAGATTCTGGAGAGGTTCAACATGCAAGGCTGCAAGTCTGTTGACACTCCTCTTCCTGGTGGTTGGAGGAAGGAGGATGCTACTTCAGCAGAGGTAGTGGATGCCACTATCTATCGACAGTTGGTGGGGTCGCTTATGTATCTGGTCAATACACGACCCGATATATGCTATGCAGTTAACCAGCTTTCGCAAGCTATGGTTAAGCCTACCAAGCTCTTTTGGAAGGCAGGAAAGCATGTATTACGCTATATCAGAGGCACATCAGGATATGGTCTATGGTACAGACAGGAGGATGGAGCGAAGCTTTCTGGCTTCACTGATGCAGATTAGGCAAGGAGCCCAATGGACCGGAAGAGCACTTTTGGTGGAGTTTTCAGCATTGGGTCGACAGCAGTTTCCTGGTACAGCAGGAAGTAGAGATCCATGGCATTCAGTTCAGCAGAGGCCGAGTACATGGCAGCTAGCTTGGCTGCATGCGAGGCTATTTGGATGAGGAAGATCCTCGCAGGATTTTTCAGGTTGCATTTGGAGCCTACAGTGATCTACTGTGATAACCAGAGTTGCATTAAACTCTCGGCTAATACAGTATTTCATGATGGGTCCAAACACATCGACATCAGGTACCATCATATCAGAGATTGTGTTCAGCGGAGAATCATGATGCTTTCATATGTTCCCACGGAGGATCAGGATGCCGACATCCTGATGAAGGTGCTCACCAAGAGCAAGTTCGAATTCCATAGAGGCAGGATAGGGGTTGCAGATAATCCATATCTTGCTAAGAGGGAGTGTTGAAAATGCAGCAAGATGATGAAGCTTAGTGAAATGAAGTCGCCTTCACTAAGTGGGCCCGCAGGCGAATTCTGGCACAAAGTCTATTTTTAGACATATGGAGCATGGTCCAGGGGTTGCAGTATTTTATTCTTGGAGCATTGGTCATGTTGGTAAAAATAGATGGACCTCTATTTTGTGACATATAGGTCGATAGGTCGATGTCTATTTTTAGACTGCCTATCCTAAAAATAGGGAAGTCAAATATTATTTACCCTTAATAATATTTGGACTCTAAACAGTAGTTTACTCTCTTGGAGCACTTCAGTTCGAGCTACAGAAGTGGCTCATGCATCTGACAGAGGAATTACACTATTCCCAAGGGTTTGATGGCATCATGCATGGTTGACTTCAGTTAGGACTTCAGTGGCAGAAGTTTGGTGGAGTTAATGAGACAGCTAGTGGAGTTGTGTTCTGTTTATTTTAGTCGAACTAGTTGAGATTAGTTTAACTAGCTAATCAATTAGTTATGAGTGGAGTGAATTAAATATTATTTAATTCATTAATTAGTAACTCATTATTCAACTCAAGAACACATCAGTTCACTACAGTGCATGATCAGTTCAGTGGAGACCAGTGTAAGAGGTAGATGAAAGGGTGGAGTTAGCTATCAGTGGCGACATCAGTTGTGCATGAGATTTGCACCACACTTGGAGGAATTGCCCATGATGATTGCGCTGTCAAGCCAAGGAGATTCGAACCTTGGATCTCTATATAGACAGGCCTAGATTGCGCAATAGAGGCAAGGCAATTGGCGGTGAGTTTTGAACCAGTAACCTGTTCAAAACTGAGCTAGTTTGTGTGTAACTTCATGAGATAGTAATGAGTACTTGTGAGGAGTATTGTACTGAGTTTGTTACATGATTTCTCCATTATAATATACACAATAGCTGCGGGGTTTTCAGCTATAAGCTTTCCCCATAAATACTATGTTAATGTGTATGATGATTTGATGTGTTATCGCTTGATTTTATTTCCGCATGTGTGATGATCTGAGTGGAAGAGATTATGTGTTGCATATAAATTCGAATTGTATGTGATCAGGATAGTCTCAGTGAATAATTATTCATTATTCAACAAATTTCTACATTTTTTGCTTCCATGTATTGCTAATAATTTTATGTTCATGGGAAGCTTTGTTTGGAGAGTGGGATATGAGTTGGAGATACCCATCAGGAGTATGATTCTCCCTATTTTACACGTTGTATGTTTCAGGAGAAACAACGGGCACGCCATGACTGCCACATCACACCTCTTTCCTTCATATAGGAGGAGCCATTGGGAGAACTTGCGTTCTTGGAGGAGGCACTTCATGGTTGACTTATCTTGTGGGGTAGATTAGGCCATTTTTGAAGGCCATGACATTTCAGCCCAATATCGATAACCCCCCCATACTTACCATAAATGGACAGAGAAACTACTTGGATGGGAAAATATAAACTCTCCATTCAGCCCTAACACATTCAATAAACCCAGGGTTGCAGATTTCTTTGATGAGCTACCTAGAATGGCTCATTTCATTTGGATGATAGCATGGGTGAGAGGGTCACTCATTGGGAATGAGACTTACCATATGTATCATCACTCCTACCTTGAGGAGGCCATGGGACAACAAGAAGGTTTCCACTTACACCTTCCACCTTTTCATGATGTGAGCCATTTGGTTATGCATATTTGGGAGGAGACATTGGAGGACAGATTTGTTGCAGATTATATTGAGCAGTGGTGGGGACTATTGATAAGGAGGCCACAAGAGGAGGAGGGGAGGAATTTCGCTCTCCCTATACAGTTTCTTTAGGACAAGAAACATTTTGGAGGGGAGGATTGTAATGTTCCCAAATTTTAGCCTCAAGCTAAAAGGAACATTATAGTTAGCATTATCTCTAGGTAGATGAATAAAATGGGTAGGGAGGCCCATTAACCTCTTTATAAGGAAGAATATCATTCCTCATGTGAAAAGGGGAAGAATAAGCAGCTGGATTGAGAACCTATGGGTGTGAACAGGATTGGATCATGTTGATCTAGTCATCTTTGACCAAGTCCACATGCACTGTCTAGATACATTGTATCTCCTTGATGGACTACACAGTTTTAATGGAGGACAACTTGCATGAGCTTGGTGGCACATATGGATGGGACCCATTATGGAGAGGAGAACTTTCTATATATGGAGCAGAGGGTAGCCATTGTGATTCATGCTGGGATTATTATTTGCTTTGGTCTGTTGAGACTTTGCTTCCTCTTGTTGTTTAGCAGGGTTGCAGTGCTGTTTAGCACAAGGGTGTTCCAGTCGGGAATCCATACCTCATACTCAAGGAAGGAGAGGTTATTTGGGCTACATTTCATCATTCCATAATTTTCTCCAAGCTACCTCCTTCAGCTACAATGCAGTTTCTGTTTAGAGCTGGGTTGTGTTGCAGGGTGCAGCAAAGGAAGATCTCTTAGAGTCATTTCTAGGCTTGTTTTTCAGTGGAGATCTTGTCTATTCATTGGAGGATTAGTAAGAAGGACTCCTAGGCATATTTATACATGTTTGGAATCAGGCCAACCATATTCTATCCCTCACAACACAGACACCATCCTAAACTGTGCTATTTTTGGAGGCATTTGCTGGGAGGGTTCATTGAGCTCATCAGGAGGGTCTATTTCTGAGTAGAGGGATCAGACTTCTAATCAGAGATACCATTGGAGGAGGACATCAGAATTTCATATCTTTCATAGCCTCATTTCATATCAGATCCAGTTTTCAGTGGCACATTAACCCCAGGGTTATTTTTCACATTGTATGTTCTCCAACATTTCTAACAATCCTTTCTTGGTTGGCTAGAAATCTTGTATTGGAGCCCATATCTTCATTGTTGGGCATTTATTTTGTTTCTATCAGCCATATTTCATGTATATACATCTACAGTAGCAACTACACTAACATAGACTACGCAGTCACTACTCTCCGGCATTCTATATAGTTGCAACATCTCATGTATTTGTTGTTCTGATCATTGGAGACTTGTTCCTATGGCTTGAGTGGCTTGTCCCTCATGATATTTTGTACATTGTTTCTTATCCATTAATAAAATGATGGCTTTATATTTATCCATCTCATATCATGATCATATTTGCTGTGTCTACAATATTGTGTTCATGTATTACTGGATCTCCAACTTTGAAATTTATTAATATATTCTTATTGTTGTAGAAATTCCCTATTTTGGGATATTACACCTTGTCAACCTCAAGTTTAAATTTCTACATAGAGTTTTATCTGAACTTTATATATTTTTATACTTTGTTCAACAAAATTTTTAATATAGTTGTACGTTGTGCTTGTCATGTGCTAGTTGACCAGATAGTAGACTAATCCCTTTTGAAAATAGTTGCATCAATCTTTGGGACAACAAGGTGAGAGTATACATAAAATATTGTATTAGGTAAGTTAAGGACATGAGCTTGGTTTCTTTTTGAGATAGCCATGACAAGATGTCATGTACTTAAAGCCAAAATATAGAAAAATAAACTTATAGGATCGTATACTATGTTGCTAATCATTTGGTGTGGGGGTTATAGAGTGGTTGAATGCATAATTTTAAAAATTATAGTGAGATCCATGTGCTGTAAGCATATTTTGAGCTGACAAAAAAAGTGACAGGTAAGTATGACAACTTGAATGCGAAGGCGAGCATGGTTGTTTGAGGAGTTTTAAACAACAACACTCAATCTCATGGCATGCATAATAGGAAACAAAAACAAATGGTAGCAATGAAAAGAAAAGTGTAGTCGGGATTAGATTGTGGCATGAGGTTAAAAGAATCAAATAGTTTGATATTTTTCAAAATAATCACTAACAATGGAAGTTGAGATGAAATAATCCCTGTACCTGTGACCAATGTGTTTTATCTATTGTAGAAACAAATTTTTTTTTTTCGGTTCCTTTCAGTCATTGTAAGCACTAGGAAAGAGTTATTGTGAGCCTTTGAGCTCAGTTTCTCCTTAAGAGTTAGAGCATATGCCAAATACCACCCTTTAGTTGCTAATCAAGATGTGTTCTCCAGGGAGTGGTGAGATAAAATCAAGTCACGTCTAATAACTTCAACTAGTAACCAAATCTTATTCTATATTATTTAAGTTGATACTACCATAGAACAAACATTTACAACTTCATAAGGATTATTTACATGAGGATGTATACATCACCAATATCATCCACATAATAAACATTTACGATGATGTGGTCGACAACATTTTATCATCTTGTATACATGCTATCCTTTGCTGGTAGGGGCATATCCATTTTAAAATTGTAATTCCTTATATGACTCGTTTGATTTTGTTTACAATTAATGCTACATGCATGGCATATATGATCCTTTTGTGGTTTAATTTACACCATGCACCACTCTCAGTATGTGACATTGAGCATTGGCAACTTACATAGGGTTTAAAGATCCAAAGGGATGAGTAAGCTTTCACCATTTTATTATTGGTCACATTTTATGTATCAGTTAACTTTGGCAAGGCTAGGGAATACTTAAAAGTTCATGTGAGATAATGTTCTTATGCCCATGGTGAGGACCATGACACAATACCAAATGATATGGTTAATGTTTTAACAACCAACATTTACAACCATGCTTCCCCCAACACTATAAATTATATGGCCTAGGTTATTCTATATATACTTTTAGTGCTTGAAGGGGGGCCACAAGTTTTATTATAACCTAACAAAAATGGGTTTATATGTTAATGGAAAATATTCAACAACATGATTTAATAATTTTTTATACATATATACAATTTATGACCAGAACAATAAATTGTTATCTTGAAACTCAATTTATACTATGCACCTGAGATACAGTCACATTCCGAAGCATATTTTTCCAACGAAGACTAATCATAGAATTTTGGTGAAATGAATACTGATCAATGGAATTATTATTAGAAACCTAAAGGGTATTGGGATAGCATAGAAAATTTGAAACAGGAGGTCAGTGAATTTAAAAAAATGTGGGGTATGGATCTGTCTTATATGCCTAGTAGAAAGTCCTTTGAGAGGGCTCGAAGATCTTATATAGTTTGGGAATTTGAGAAGTGGGGAGGTCTACATGAAATTTATCATTTTCTAACACTTAAGGCTCAACGTAACCATACAGTTCAGTCTACTACTGCCTACATAAGGCCACCAAAAGTTGCAATGATAACAAAACACAAGCCTAAGTTGAAAAGGCACATGGATGGAAAAATGGCATTCATCCTGTTGTAATTTCTGAAGGAGGTAAAGGCTTGGGAACCTATAAAGGTTTATTTCTCAAATAGGAATGAGGTTTTTCAAACATTTCTTCTTCCTCAATTCACTGGGATACATCAAAAAATCAAATAATAACTCAAGGAGATTGTGGTAAAAGGCCCAAGGACTACTACTGGTATTATTTTGATAATGGCATGTTTCCTGTCAGTGAATATAGTATATTTCCAGCAGGGAAACCTAATATAGCTATCATATACTTAGTTTTTGTACCATATTTTATGATGATACTTAAATTCCTACCAATGGGAATTGTTGTTGATTCAGAACTGTTAGTAACATTGAGAAGCAACACCAGTCATTCGTATCTAAGGTGTAATATCCTGGACATAGACCATGAAAGCTTGAATGAGCTATTTCTTGTCCCTGGAAGTGGGATAGAGGTATTGCTGCATGTAAGGGGTATAATATGTTTCTTATGAAGGAAAATCTCGGGTGAAATAAAGTGTTGTTATCTCTCACTTGATGTATGGTGGAGGGAGACTGCATTAGACTTCCTTACATTGTTTGGGTAGCTTAATTGGAGAGGATTGATGTATAGAATCTAGTGAATATATTTTCTAGTACTTCAAGAAAAATTTGCGGGTTTTTATCTAGTATTGATAGCTGAAATTGACATTTTTTGCAAATGGTTATTTAAATTCAAGGTTAGTGCTTTCTACTTCCCCTATATGGAGTCTCCATTATAAACATCTAGAATGTTCTCACCCATGTCTCTCCCAAGAAAGAATCAATATAATGAAATTTTTAAGTTGAGAGCTAGGAAAGAAGGAAGTTTGAATAATGGAAACCTTGCTATAAACATTGAGAAATTAATTCCTATAAATAACAAAAGTTTTGATAACTTCTCAGATCTCAGAAATATATATGCTGGCATTGTGGTGGAACAATCAATGACATATATTAGAATTATCACAGGATCAACATTGGGAGTCCAACATCAAAAGTTTCTCGTTCCATTGATGGAGTATTTAACATCATTATATATCGTTCAGCGGCAGGTCACATATATTATTTTTGTGTCATAGTTCAAAGGGTTTTGTGGACCTATCCCTATAGGAAGAATGAATTTTGTAATTGATGTTGTGATAATTTCTTGACATCTTTTAGCTTGCACCGAGCCAACAGAAGATGGTGTTGAGAGGGGAGATCAGATAATTAAACGCATATTTAATAACTTCAATGATCATTGTTATGTTGCATTGTTATTTTTAAAAACTAACGAATAGGTGTGCTTGTAAACTGAAAAAATAGGAGAATAATTTCCACACCATGAACATGATTCCTTATTGAACTGTCCTATAAATATGCGGGTGGAATTATCTATTTCTCATGTTGTGAGTAGGAGCATGCCAATATTTGCTGGTAGAGTTTAATCATTTTGGCCTCGGTCGAAGACTAAAGGATCATCCCCATCTCCATCTTTGTTGCATTACAAATGAAAAATGTCAAGGTTTAGTTGGAGTAGTGAGTAGATTGATTTAGAGGAAGGAAGCTAAGTTGGAGAAGTTTTCCATGTGAGGATTTTGGCATAATTTTGGGAAGGGTTATCTATCTTTTTTAGGTAAATTTTTAGACTTATTCTAGTTTGAGGTCGAGCCATGCTGAGGCCAAATTTTAGTCTTGGTTAGAAGGTGAGTTGTAGAATTATTTGGTTCAAGGCCAAACCTTATTGAGTCGAAGTTACAATCTTAGTTAGAAGGTGAGTTGTAAGCTTGTTCTGGTTGAAGGTTGAGCCTTGTTGAGGTTGATTTTGAGACCTAGTTATAGGTCGAGTTATAGACCAATTCTATGTGCTAGAGGTCAAGTTATGTATGTTATTTTTGATATATCTTGAGATAGTTATGTGTGCTAAGGAGGTTGGGCTAAGGAACAATAAGAATACTCTTGATTTTTTAAGAAAGATGTTATATCAAAGGTGAAAATATTTGTTGTGTGAAAGGTCCAACTAAGTCTTAGAAAGTGCACAATGAAGGGTGAATAGACCTAGGCCCTCTCCAAGGAAAAACCAAAGTAGAAGGGAATGATTTGTATTGAAAGAAAAATGAAACTGTATGCAATTATTTCGTTTAATCCTCCGACGTTTTTTTCTTTTTAAATATTGTTTTTTCTTTTCTTTTCTTCCATCGGTATTCCGACGCTACTATCTCCAACCTTTTTTTTTAAATATTTTTTTATTTTCTTTGGTATTTCGACGTTACATTCCACTTACAGGTAAATGAATGAAGAGCGACGACTGTTAGCGTCAGAAGTGCGACGCTTAGAAACGTCGGTTGGGGTCTTGTGTAGCGTCAGACTAGTGACACTTTTTTTCATCGGAAGAGTGATGCTTAGAAGCATCGGTTGGGGTCTTGTGTAGCATCGAACTAGAGACTCTCTTTTTTTTCAGAAGAGAGACACTTATAAGCATTGATTATGGTGTTAGTTAGTGTCGGAATTGTGACGCTTATAAACATCATTTATGGTGTTGTTAATCATCGGAACAACGACAATGTTTAAACTGTTGGTAGAGTGGCGAAGGTTAAAACTTTGGAAGAGCCACGAAGTTTGCAACATCGGAAGAGTGACGAAGTGTGAAACATCAGATGGGAGACAACCATTTTGAAATGTCAGAATTGCGACACTACCAAAAAAATTCAGAATTAGCATCGCTCTACCAACAATTAACTCAAGTGTTGGAATTGCGACACGATTAGAACCGTTGTTTTGCCTCACCTAAAAGTGTCGCTCTTGGGATGCTTATGTGTCACAAGAGTGACATTTTGGCTGTCAGAAAATTGAGAAAATGTGTTAGTTCTAGAAAATCTCTAGGATCCCTATGCTTTATGAGACGATTGAAAGTATTGTTAATGATGGGACCTAGAAGCAAGAGTAGAAGCCTTAATGAGGAAGGACAGATTCAAGAGGATGTAGTGTTCACATAACATATGTTTTTTAGTATGGGTTCACTAAAGAAATATTAAGCTACTGGAAAGCCTAAGGAAGAACCTATGTCACTAAGGAATGTGGGGTTTAGGGCTTAGATTTGTAAAAAAATAAAATTTGGTGTTCAACCGTTGTACCCCAAGATATCAAGAGAATTTTGGGAATGAACCTTTCAGCATGAAAATATTTGGAAATTTGGGGATGGTATTCCTCATTGATATAATAGAGTAATGTAAATTTGGGGTTTTTCTAGCCCAAACCTTATCCTTAGTCACATGTATTAACAAGAAAGAAGACAAAGAGTTGGTGGGAATGGAGTTGTCAAACTATTAGTATATCAAGACTTAGAGGAAAGCAAAGTGCACCATTGTGAAAAATACTAGTATGGCATGGCATTAGGTTACAATTGTTAGTTGAATGCATTTGATATTTTCACAAAGAGAACAAAGTGATGACATCATGAATTTATAAATGCAAAACATTAGAGTAATTAGAGAATATGGTACTAGGAAAATCAATGGGTGGCATCATGATGACATCACAATTGAATATGTGGTGATTCCATGTGTATCACATGTCACCTAGATTTAGAAAATTCAACATGGATACCTTATGAATATGAGTGACATGTTGCACATGTCAATAATTCCATGTGTTATGGAAATTTCATCCTACTCCACATGTCATGTAGTGATTGAGTGTCTATGATTGATGTGTAATACCAAACTATCATATCAACATATTCAGAATTCAAGAGGGTTGCATCTTGGAAATTGTCGATATCTTGATAGACACGTCATCTATGCCACATGTTTGAAATTTTAGCCTTCACAACATGGAAGAATATGATTACATGACAGAGTTGTGAAGTGACATGGTAAGATGCTCTCAATCCAATCAACTTATTAGTTTTTCACAAAGTTTTGTAGTTATAATTTGTTTTTCAAAATTACTAGAGAACCATGTTGGAATAATGATATATTGGAATTTAGTCGATTTAAAACTACATTAGTGTATCAAAGGGTCATTCCCATATTAGCATATTAGTAGGTTGGACAACTTATATATTGGAATATTGGGACCCTAAGGGTTTGGATAATGAATTAATTGTAAAATTATCAGCATGGTGAGGCTCTGGTTTGGTCCACTAAAAATATATTTGGACCCACACATTGGATACAAATGGAGAAATTTTATAGACGATAAACTGGGCCTTTAAAGGGGAGAAACTTTAAAGAGGCTTAACTTTGTGTTTGGCACTCTGATTGAGATTAAATTTATATCATTGGAAATCTTTGGTTGAGCTAGGAAGATGGTAGTATTACAAATTTGATTTGAGGTGAGAAAATAAAGATGATTTTGACAAACCCATGTTAATAATAAACCAATAAGGTTGGATGTAATTACACCTCACATTCCTAATATGAATTTAGGGGATTAGTCATGTTATAGAGTGGTATCAAAGTTGTGGTTCAAACATTGGACTTGAGTTGGCTATAGATACACTATAGCAATAAAAATTATATCTCTAATACAAAATGGTATCAAAATTAAGGTTTAACACTCAAACTAAATGGGATCAAGAGAAGTATAATTATCATAAATAAAATAGGAGCTTAAGGTTAAACATTTGAATTAAAAAGGCTTGGAGTAGAGAGATTTAATTTGAATTTTTGTTGTGAAGAATTTTCCCACTATAGAACTTGTTAATTTATCTAACATGTGTATGAATATATTAAATAGCAGTTTCAAACTAACCTAAGTTCTAATGTACTCATAATAACTTAATATGTTCAACTATTATTTATGAGTATTTGAAATTAATAGCTATATGTGTTATTCCAAAAAATAATAAGATACATTTCTAGTAGAAAAACAAAAGGAATGTAACACCCCACCCCACATTTACCCACTCTAACGAGATCACTAAGGTAAACATGAGATGAGAGTTACTATACATTCATGGCCTACAAGTGCCATAGTCACAAAGTATTTGTATAAATGAATAATTTGGATTTCCAACTTCTTAGGGTCATCACTTTGGCATACAATCTCTATTTCGATATCAGGAAAAAATTTAGGGGCTAATATTTACAGGTGGGAAAATTTTCCATGCCTTTTTCCCAAAAAAAAGGATTTGTTAATTTCAATTTTCTCTAAAAATATTTCTCCCATATTTTATAATATCAAATTATCTTACCTTTAAATTCACCAAAATTGTATATGGATACTATATAAAATTATTATAAATTGAATATTTTTATAGAAATATTGCCAAACCTTTTACATATTGCATATCATGGACTAGTGAGATTCGCCAAGGTTTATAAACCTTAAGATAAACATCCAACCTTAAAATTTTCCTTGTTGGATATCATAACACCTCGTTTCAAATATCTCCACAAGGAGGCCAAAAAAATAATCTAGGATACGATTTTTAGCACTTTTCCAGTCTCTTCGTTTCCCCGGAGAATTGTCATTTAGGCCCTCAAAACAACCTTGGAAGTTTAGGACCTAAAAAAATTCCAAAAATAGAAATTTGTGTTAAATTGAAGGAAACACAATTGAAAGGAAATAGTGTTGGGTTAACTTAGGCTGATAAAAATGTGATCATGTGTCACTAGGTGTTTACGGTCAGTGTAGAAAATATCTAACACAAATTTGATACCATGTAGAAATTAAACCAATGGATTCAATCTGATAATGCAATGTACTAAAACAAGATATTGAATCCTTCTACATTATTTGCAAAATATAAATCATGATTGCTCAATCACAAGCAAGTAAGAGAAAGAATTAAATCAATCGCACAACGCAAGATTTTCCTGGGGAAAGAAATTGCTCAAAACCCCTCCATATTTATTGTATAATCAACCAAGGAATCATGAAACAAAAAAATGCATGTGTGCTCACCACAACCTCATACACTATACGAGTTGTCTCACATTGATCTAGACAAAATTGGACCAATACATAGCCAATTTCCGTCCCACCTTCAACCTGCCTTGCTCACGTAATCCCTAGGCAAAAAAATTCCTATTAAATAGGAATTCCAACCTTCCTTGAATGTGAAATCTGTTAGGTCCCTATAATACTAGTGTAGTCCCTTATTGTTGTTAGTGTAGCCCCCTTATTGTTATTGTTGTAACCATGTAACCCTCATATTTTTATTATTGTGCTCTTACATTATTATTGTTAGGTCGGCTAGGATTATATTGTGACCCCATGGACTCCTATATATAGAAAGGAGGTTTTTTCATTTTTATCATCCAAGAATAGTTCATTTATGTAATGTAAATGAGGTTTCCCCCTCAAAGTGTCTTATTGATAAGGTGTTGATCTCTCTTTTCTTCTATTTTTGGAGCTGGTTTCATAACATTTGGTATCAAAGCTTTAGATTCTAGGGTTTGGCTACTCCAAATAGGTCATCATGGAATTTTTGCTATAAATTTTTTTCTACGAAGGTTCAGAAGCTAAAATATTTTCCACACAATACCAAAATCCCGAGGAGCTTCGTGTAAACATTTCAGATCTTGGTTCGCAATATTTTCGTATATATTATTTGTGGAAGTTAGGGTTTGTGCAAGCTCCCGAATTTCATCTAAAAGAGGTGACCTTCGGAAAATCTTCATAACTCTCTCTAAGCATCAGATTGGAATTCTATAAAAAGTGACTGAAATTAAATGGACCTAGTTATGAAGTTAATTCACTCTCTTCCACTAGCTCATCAATCAGTTATAAATAGTTAAACTGATTTTAACTCAATTAATTTGAGTTAACTGATTTCACTCACACTAGACTAGTGCTACAACTGCAACTAGACCCTGTAAATTATAGAATCACTCTACATGCCTATAGTTTGACCCTCAACTCAAAACTATTAAGCTAACTAAGTATTTCACACTTAATTAACTATTACAAGTTTTTATGAGATAAGATTATAATTTAGTTTCCAATTTATTTAAAAATTTTGTAGCCCACATTAGCACTAATGTGTCACTGAATTCCTCACTCATGTGTGACTTCGAATCCCACGCTAGTATGTGGTCTATTTTCTTGTTAAATTTCAACACTCCCTCTCAACAAGAAATGGATTATCTACTACCTTGATCTTGGCTCTATGGTGTTCAAATTTTCTCTTCGCAAGCGCCTTCATCAAGATATCTACATCCTGATCCTCCGTGGGATTGTACTGCAAAAAAAAAAATGTGCTTCTGAACATAATATTTGAGATGGTGGTACCAGATGTCAATATGATTGGACCTGTCATGGAATATCGAATTAAAAGAGAGTTTTAAGAAACTCTGGTTATCAAAATGTATCACCATAGGATCCATCTAATGACCAAAAAAACCAACAAGTATCTTCCTCATCCAAATGGCCTCACATGCAGCTTGAATAGCTTCCATGTATTATGCCTCAACTGAACTGAATACAATTGATCTCTGCTTCCTCTGGTACCAATAAATTTCTATTGATCCTATGCTGAAAATTCCCCCTGATGTGCTCTTCCTATCTGATGGAATACCTACCCAATTTGCATCAGTGAAGCATTAAAGCTTCACTCTCTCTATCCGTCTATAGCATAATACATACTTTGTAATGCCCTTGAGATATCTCAACACATGCTTCCCCACCTTCCAAAAGAGCTTGTTAGTATTAACCATAGCTTGACTAAGCTGGTTAACTGCATAGCATATGTATGGTCGTGTGTTCACCAAATACATAAGTGAACCCATAAGCCTCCTGTAAGTAGTATCATCCATTACCTCACCTGAAGTAGTATCCTCCTTCCTCCAGTTTCCTACAAGAAGAGTCTCCATGGGTTTGCTTCCCTCCATGTGGAACTTCCTCAGAATCTCCTTGTCATACTTTCCCTAAGATACAAATAGCTCCCCATATCTTTGCCATATTTCCAAGCCAATGAAATAGTCAAGAGCCCCAATTCCTTCATCTGAAACTCTCTTGCAATATCCTCTTTCCAAGAGGCTATGAGCTACTCATCACCTATTAGTATAAGATCATAAACATAAAGTAAAATAATCAAAACCTTACCATCAACCACTATATGATATAGGTTTGCATACACTCCACTCAATTTGAAGCCCAACTCAGTGAAATAGTTGTCGATCTGGGTGTACCAAGCACGAGGTGCTTGCTTCAGCCCATACAATGTTCTCTTGAGTCTGTACAGATGTGATTCCCTATCAAAGGTCTCAAAGCCTTCTGGCTGATCAATGTAAACTTCTTCCTCAATAACTCCATTGAAAAATGTTGTCTTTACATTCATCTGATGTATCTTCCACCCCATCTATGCTGAGAGTGAAAGGATGGATGTAATTGATGAGTACATTTCAACCAGTGCAAAAGTATCCTCATAGTCAATACCCTCTACCTGTGAGAATCCTTGAGCCACAAATCTAGCCTTGTATTTCTCCACAATCCCATCTGCTACTTGGTTCACCTAGCAGATCCACCTAGATACAACCACTGACTTCCCCACTGGTCTTGGGACCACTTCCCATGCACTGTTTCTGATAATGGAGTCATACTCCTCAACCATGGCATCATTCCATGTTGGCTACTACATTGATTCCTCAAAAGAGGATGGTTATATCACAATACACTCACTCATAAGAGCCATGTATCTAGTATATTTTTCTGAGGACCTTCTCTGCCTGCACTGTGATGTAGGTGCACCTAAATTCTCTATTACATCTTGCATCAACCTGCCATCCTCTCTGGTGTGCTTCCTACCATTTCTGGTGGATGGCTCTCCATGAGTGGTTACTGCCACTCCATGATCCTTTGCTTGTGGCTCCTCCACATCCTAAGGTTCATCCTTTCGAACTAACATTTCCTCATCTACACGCAAGTCAATCTCCCTCTCAAGGGAAAATAGCTTGGCTTTCTCCTCATCAAATTTAACATTTCTCCTGACAATTGTTGTCATGTTAGCCAGAAAATACACCTGATAGTTTTGGGGAGTATCAATGTACCCCACAAATATCCCAACCTTTGTTGTTGGTTCTAGCTTCTTCCTGGTATCTTTGGTCACATGGCAATATTAAGATGAGCCAAAAAAATTAAAATATTAAACATCCAGTTTCTTACCTGAAAAATCCTCCTCTAGTGTACTCATGCCAAGTATCCAATGAGGACTATGGTTCTACACAAATACCATTGTGTTGTATGCCTCTGCGCACAGATGCAATGGTAGGCCTTGATTATGTAACATAGCTCATGCTTCTCCCATAATTGTTCTTTTATTTCTTTCTGTAACCCCATTATGTTGTGGCTTATGAGGTGAAATAAATTCTCTCTGAATTCCTTCTTTGGCATAGAATTTATTGAATCAATTAGAGATATCAAAACCACCATTTTCACTCCTTAGAGCCGTCAACTTCTTCCCTATATCTTTCTCTACCAGTGCTTTTAACTTACAAAACTTGGAGGACATATGATCTTTCTTATGCAGAAAGATGATCCAACACTTTCTAGAAAAATCATCAACAAAAATCACATAATACATGTGCTTTGCTATGGAAGGTGTAGAGAATGGTCCACACATGTCTGAGTGAACTCTCTTAAGGATTGACACTGCTTTGTTATACTTCTCATGAAAGGTCGAATTTTTATACTTCATTATGGTAAATCCCTTGCATGTGTATATCTACACAAGAGTACCCTTTGGAAGACCTCTATAAATCCATTGCATGATCCTCAAAGCACTATGGTGTAGATGGCCCAATCACTTGTGCCATAACTCACCTATATCCCGAATCACCACCTTCCCTACTTTACTTCTCAATGCTGCACAACCATCTACATCAATTTTGTAGTGTTTTTTCACACAAACCCCCATATTCTTTACCTGTCCTGTGGCTTTGTGATGAAGGAACACCTTTCCTTCACTAAAAACCACATCATATACAAGATACTCCAACATAGAAAATAAAACTAAATTTTTTTTCAAGCCTGGTACATGCATGACATCTTTTAATATGAAAGGTTTACTTGAATTTCTCTGGAAAGTAACTGTACCAATCCAAGTAGCCCTCTATCTCCCGTTATCAGCCATCTCAATGTGCATCTAATGATCCTTCTCCTCCAAGCTACTAAAGAGTTCTTTGTTTTCTGCCATGTGGAAATATGCTCCAAGTACCACATGGATCCCATCACAGTTGAAGCCATGCATGCAATGAGAGTGTTAGTATGAATCTTTCGTCGAAGTGTACAAAAAAAGACCACTTTAGCTATGCATAACTTATAGCCCTAACAACAAAATATGGTTGCTAATATCTTCAAATATGCAGCTATTTGATCAAGACAAATGCTGAAAAAATCCATATCTAAGCATAAAAAGACATTAAGCAACAAAAATAAAGTTTTACTCCATGCATCCAATAGACAAGACAAGAATAATATGTTTTAAAGAATTTTGTATTAAGGGCACCTGGGAGGAAATCAAGAAAGGTGTTTCCATTTCTCCTCAATGGGATGGGTTCTTGAAAGTCCTCAGCACTTCAGATCTAGAATTTCTCTCTCTTGTTGGTGTATAAAAACCAGACAAACATAGAACTCAAAGGGAGCTCACAAAGCAAATAATGGAAAATATGACAATGATAATGGCTCAAATTCAGACCAAGAGTTTAGATCCAGAGTGATCTAAGAGGCAAAAAAAGGTGAAGAATGGTAGGAAAAACCCTTCTATTTATAACAAAACATTGGGTCATTCTAGATCTTGGTGCATGATTAAAATAATATTAACCAAATCTAGATCCACTTTTATGGAATATTTTATTATATTTGTTAGAAGGAAAAGGCATTTGACTTGGGTCAAATCCCTTTATTTGTAAATAATAAATAAATAAATGATTTATTTATCATTTTAAGGAAGTGGTTGAATGATAATTAAATAAATAATTATTTATTTAACTATTTATAAATGATTTAGTCATATTTAACAAGGAATATTATTTAAATAAGATTTAAATAATTATTCCTAGAAAATAATAAGATAAATAAGGATTTATCTAATTAATTTCCTTGTTTTGGGTTAAATATGACTAGGAATAATAATTAAATTACTGTTTAATTAATTATTCCATGAGGAAAACCAAGCAAATATAGATTTGTTTAATATTTCCCTTTGGGGTTTCCTGTTTATACCATAAACAACCTAATAAATGTGTTTTATTAAGTTATTCTACATAGTGAAAGCAATTTTACTTAGGGTAAAATTGGTCTTACATGGTGTACTTGGGTCCATCTAATGATAATAGGTTAGATGACCAAAAAATGGTGTAATAGATTGTCCCCCAGCGTGCGAGTTTTAGGAGCAAATCGTATGACCGAAGTACGTTGTAAGAACTCAATCACCAGACATCAAAAGGGAAGTCAGAGAGAGAAATGTAAGGTAGAATAATGTGCTGAAGAACTAGACCCCGAGGAGATGAGACTTATAGGTGCAACAAGTCTCTTTTTATGAATGGGTACCTATGCTAAAGGCAGAGGGGGAGGCATACCTATTCCCACTGAGACAAAGTACAAAAGAATAGTGCGTCCAATAAACAAGGGACCAGAATGTAAAGTACATGCTGGCATAAACATGAGCCAGAGAAAAGATATAATGATGAATCCCACATACATGTTGTGCCTAGGATTACAGCCAGGAATTATACAATAATATCTGGGTACATGAGATGCAAATACAACCCCAATGCCCCCATAAACGGGGAAGGGCTTGCAAAATCTGACTAATACATGCAAATCAAAGAGGCGTTGCAAGCGGTTAAGGCCAACATCATTGAATATATGGAGCTGCATCGAAGGCTGCGATGAAGAGGTCATCTGGGCATGTGGGGGGCTACCTGCAGGGCCACCCCCTCATGAGGGTTGAGACATCTCACACACACCTGGGAATCACCGATATTAGCTTTTGGGCTAGATTCCGACCTAGTTGAGTAAAAAAGGACAGAAACAGGTCTAAACAGGTGGAGACAGAGGCTGGAAAAGCCTGACAGAAGCTTCAGACAAACCCAGAAAAATTTCAAAAAATTTGCAGAAAAAAGTGCAAGTCGCAGGTTCTGACCTGTTTTCTGTCCAGGTCACAAATTTGAAGCTGAAAAGTGCATCCTATAGGCCAGGTCACATGTTTTGGGCCAAAACGTGTGACCTGCAGCTTCGAGTGTCTCGGCAGCAAATTTTAGAAAAAGTTGTCGTCTCAGATGCGGTTGATGTTTGTTACCTGTGCAATAGGGCCAAAAACACATGAAAGTTATAAATTTTAATTTTTGAGGGTTTTATAGGTGAAAAATAACATAAAAATAGGGGAAAAAAAAACTAAAGAGAAACCCTAGGGTTTGAAGCAAGCTGGATATGCAAGAATATGAAAAATGACATTGGTCATAATTGAAAACCCGTGTGGAGTCGTCAGTTGTGAGTATGAATCTTTCATCGAAGTGTACGAAAAAATACCACTTTATCTACGCATAACTTATATCCCTAACAACAAAATATGGTTGCTAATATCTTCAAATCTTCAGTTACTTGATCAAAACAAATGCTGCAAAAATCTAGAACTATGCATAAAAAGACATTAAGCAACAAAAATAAGGTTTTACTCCATGCATCCGATAGATAAGACAAGAATAATATGTTTTAAAGAATTTTGTATTAAGGGCACCTGGGAGGAAAACAAGAAAGGTGTTTCCAATTCTCCTCAATGGGATGGGTTCTTGAAAGTCCTCAGCACTTCAGATCTAGAATTTCTCTCTCTTGTTGGTGTAGAAAACCCAAACAAACATAGAACTCAAAGGGAGCTCACAAAGCAAATAATGGAGAATGTGACAATGATAATGGCTCAAAGTCAGACCAAGAGTATAGATCCAGAGTGATCTAATAGGCAAAAAAAGGTGAAGAATGGTAGGAAAAACCCTCCTATTTATAACAAAATATTGGGTCATTCTAGATCTTGGTGCATGATTAAAATAATGTTAACCAAATCTAGATCCACCTTTTCTGGAATATTTTATTATATTTGTTGGAGGGAAAAAGTATTTGACTTGGGTCAAATCCCTTTATTTGTTAATAATAAATAAATAAATGATTTATGTATCTTTTTAAGGAAGTGGTTGAAGGATAATTAAATAAATAATGATTTATTTAATTATTTGTGGGTGATTTGGTCATATTTAACAAGGAATATTATCTAAATAAGATTTAAATAATTATTCCTAGAAAATAATAAGATAAATAAAGTTTATCTAATTAATTTCTTTGTTTTTGGGTTAAACATGACTGGGAATAATAATTAAATTATGGTTTAATTAATTATTCCATGAGGAAAATCAAACAAATATAGGTTTGTTTAATATTTCCTTTTGGGGTTTTCTGTTTAGACCATAAACAACCTAATAAATGTGGTTTATTAAGTTATTTTACATAGTGAAAGCAATTTTACTTAGGGTAAAATTGGTCTTACATGGTGTACTTGGGTCCATCTAATGATAATAGGTTATATGACCAAAAAATGGTGTAACAGAAAGAGAAGTACAACTCAAACTATGAGGCCAAAGCTTCACCCACTATAGCTTCCGAAGCCTTCTTTTTGTTCTTGTTATTTTGTGGACAATTTGTGGCATAGTGTCCATGATCATGACAGTGAAAACATTTCACCTTTGACATGTCACACTTCTTTCCTTCTTTTCCGGTCTCAGACATGGATTAGGAATTCTTCCCCTTCCCCTTCTTTTCCTTACTAGAAAAGGCATAATTTTTCTCATCATCGGTCTTGGATGAGGAACCATCCCTTGTATTCCACCGAAACTCTTCTTGTAACAAATATGATCATGGTCGCTTCCAATCTTGTAACTTATCCCCCCCATTCATAGAGTCTTGGTAACTATGCCAGCTCTTGGGAAGGCATAGCACTTCTAGGCTCACCATGTCATCATCAGCTAGAGTAATCCCAACACTTCCAAGCACATCTCGACATTGAGTGAACTTGGTCAAGTATTTATGGATTGTGTCGCCCTTCTCCATTTTTATTTTCCTCGGCTTGTTCTTGAATGCCAATTTTCTATGGTCAATGTTGCTTTGAAACAGATTTGTTAAGGCCTTCCACATAGCATATGGATTTTCCTTTCGATGAAGACTTGATACAATATGATCTCAAACTCCCTCTAATAAGATCCCCCTCGCCTTTGCTACCTTCTTCTGCCATGCATCAAGAAGTTTAACATCTGCTGTTGTGGGCTTGGGAATATCATTATCTATGAATTCCTTCAGCCCATTGTCCTCCAACACTGCCTCCACCTTGATCTTCCATGCAATATAATTCAAATTTCACTCGAGTGCATATTCGAGTCTCAAGCCATTGAAATACATCTTGATATGCTTCTAGCTCCAAAGAAATTATCCGCAAATTTGAATACTATTCAACACAAAATCAATTTCTTCTCCACTATTGTGATTCTTGGCGCTCTGATACCATGTAGAAAATCTCTAACACAACTCTGATACCATGTAGAAATTACACCAATGGATTCAATCCAATCATGAAATGTAATAAAAGAAGATATTGAATCCTTCTAGAATATTTCCATAATATAAATCATAATCGCTCAATCACATGAAAGTAAGAGAAAGAAGTAAATCAATCACACAACAGAAGATTTTCTTGGGGAAAGAAACTTCTCAATACCCCTCCATATTTATTGTATAATCAACCAAGGAATCATGAAACAATCTAATGCATGTGTGCTCACCACAACCTCATACACTCTACCAATTGTCTCACACTGATATAGGAAAAATTGGACCCATACATAGGCAATTTCCTGCCCACCTTTAGTCTTTATTTCTCACGAAATCCCTAGGTAAAATAATTCCTATTAAATAGGAATTCGAAACTTCCTTGACTGCACAGTCTAGCATGGGCTTCTTGTGGCTTTATAAGTGCACCTGGGTAGTTCGCTAATAATATAACTGATAGTTTACTCACCTTTAACCTTTGTCTCAACTGGGTTGTCACAATTGACATGCATGCAACTATTAATAGTGAATCATCAGTTACTTGGTAGATCACTACTTGTGAATTAAATATATTTTAATTCACTTGATCTTACACTACCTCATTAATTGGTTAGAACTATTTTAGCTAATTTTAACTCAATTAATTTGAGTTAACTGATTGCACTCACACCACACTAGTGCAAAAACTGCAACTAGAACCTGTAAAAAATAGAATCACTTTAAATGCCTATCCTTTGACCCTCAACTCGAAATTATTGAGCTAACTATGTATATCACACTTAGTTAACTATTACAAGTTGTTATGAGATAATATTACAAATTATTTTCCAATTTATTTAAAAATTGGTCACCCACATTAGCACTAATGTGTGATTGAATTCGTCACTCGTGTGACCTGGAATCCTACACTAGTATGTGGTGCATTTTTTTTTTTTTAATTTCAATAGTCAATTCTGGACATATGGACCCCATTTTCCATAAGTATATCTTGGAAATCATGTCATTCATAGTAACTCTCATCTCATGTTTACCTAGGCAATTAGGTTAAAGTAGGTAAATGTGCGGTGGGGTGTTACAAGGAATGTTCAACAGAATGGTCCAATAAAACTTGGACATAACTTCTAATAATAGAGAAGAATAGTTAGATGATAATAGGGAAATAGAGACACCTTCTAATTCGATGGAGACCCTCTGAAACCTTATGCCTAAAATGATGAGCTATAAGGATGGTAATGAGAAAATCATTATAGCCCAAGAGAAGAAGGAATTAAATGTTGTAACATTGAGAAGTCTATTATACCTATAATGAAAAATGTAGCATGAAATAGATGCCAATAATTTTGACAATCCTAGGTCCAAAAGGGACTATATTCCACCTATAATGTATAAGTATGGGAAAACAACTAGAAAGGTTAAATAAATTAGAGAAAGAAAGAGGCAAAAGTGTGCAAGCAAGGATACAACTATTGAGGATACCTCAAAGAACACCTTTAAAGGTGGAAATGATAGTTATTATATGATATCCAACACAACAACCATGTTAGGGCTACATGGAAAGATGAATAAGAGGGTTTTAAAGGTTTCATTTCCTAAAGAATTGAAGAAAGAGAAAACTCCTACCTTTAATGAACAAGTCAAGAAGGATGAAGAAGAAAAATCATGGCTTTTGAGTTTGAAGAAATATTTTAGAGTGGATAATTACTCTACTAAAATGAAGGCTTGAGTAGCCATATTCAATCTAAGAGAGAAGGCTAATATATTGTTATGCAATTAGATCACAAAATAGAAGAAAGATAGATCAACAACTTAGAAATCATCCTCTTCGAGGGGGAAACCTACTTTACATTACATAAATGAACAATTCTTGGATGATACAAATAAAAAAACATCATTTCTATATATAGGAGTCAAAAGGGTCACAATATAGTTAGAGCTGACATAACAATAATAATGTAAGGGCACGACAATAACAATAGTGGGCTTCTATGGGGAACAATAATAACACTATGGGGACTACACGGGTACAATAATAACTAACAATAACAATAAGGGGATACACTAGTATTATAAGGACCTAACATGCTCCTCTCCTTCAAAAAGTGTTGTCCTCAATTCTTGAGTAGTTCTGGATGCTTTTGTATAAAAATCTCATCCTCCCATGAGGAATCTTCAGCGGGTAAGTTCTTCCACTTGATAATATACTATGAAATTGATCAATTCATAGCTATCAAGTTCTTATTTCCATGATTTCTTCAGGTTCCCATATGGGTTTTCCTTCCTCCTCAAGTTCTGGAAATATTGTTTGAACCAGGAGCTCGTCACCTATAGCCTTCTTTAAGCATGAAACATGGAAAAGTGGGTGCACTCGGGAAGATGTTGGAAGATCCAATTTTTATGCCATAGTAGAAATATTTTGCAATACCTTGTAAGGAAAATAATACTTTGGTGATAATTTATTATCATTTTTAGCTTTCTTGAGGGACAATTGTTTTTATGGTTGTATCTATAAAAATACCTAGTTGCCTACATCAAAAATTTTTTCACTGTGATGTTGATATACCCGTTGTTTCATTCGATTTTGTGCCAAAGTGAGGTTATCCTGTAAGAGTTGGAGAAATTGTTGTTGATGCTAGATGTGATCTTCCACTGCTTGAACCTTAGAATTTTCTCTTAGATATTATGTGATGGACGGTGGATGATATCCATAAAGTTCCGTAAATGGGGTCAGTGTTGTCGCAGTATGGAAGGAAGTGTTATACCACCATTCAGCCAAAGGTAAGCACTTGACCCATTGTGTTTTTTTATCAGTTACAAAGAAAAAAATTTATCCTTCAAAACATTTGTTCACTGTCTCATTTTTCCCATCAGATTGAGAATGATAAGATGAACTATGAGCTAATTGATTACCCAAACAAGAAAATAATTATGTCCAAAAATTTTTAGTGAAAATGTGATCTCTGTTGATTAAAATAATCCATGGGGGCTTCACTCAATGAACCTCTTACCTATCACGTTTGTTTGTGGCATATTAAAAAATACCCTTAATTTGACTACATATTGGAAAATACCCCTAAAAATAACATTATTTAACCCCCTAACAATACAAACTGAATACACCTTCCCAATTTAAAAAACCCCTACTTCCATTAGAGATTGTACGTATCTATTTTTTCATTAAAATTTTTATATCGCTTTATATCTTTTCGTTAACTTTGAGTTCCATTTTTTATTCCTTCCAATATAAAAACCCACAACCCCCTATATATCTCCCAATATATTATGCCATTTTTTCCTCAATAGATATCCCTTAATATGAGCCCACATGGTACGGTATTTCTCCCCCAGTGAAGCCCCTATGCAATAATATTTGGGTTTCCATGTAGATTTAGAATTTTTTCCATAAATGTAGTAGCAATTGTACATGATTTAAATGTATGTGATAATGCACAAAACCATGCATACTTAGTAAGTCTATCAACTACCACCATCATGACACTCTTTCTTTCATACTTGGGTAAACTTGTGATGAAATCCATTGAAACATCCTCCCAACGTTGAATTGGAATGGATAAAGGTTGTAATAGAACTGGGGTTTTAATTTTCATCACTTTATTTTGTTGGCAAACCAAACATTCCACCACAAAATTTTGAATATCAAATTTAGGCCATCCAAAAAAAATCCTTCTTAATCGTGTGGTATTTTTTTAAAAATCCTGAGTTCCCTCTTAAAGGAGAGGCGTGCAATTCCAAAATAATATTTTGTTTGAGTTGGGAATTCTTACAAATATATAAGCGATATTTGTACCATAATGAATTATTTTTTTAGATAAATGTCTAAGATGTACTGGGATCTTGCTGCAACTTTTGAATGAGTTCCCACACTTCTTCGTCATTCTTCCGTTCATCCATTTCTTTAGTTATCGAATCTGGTTGGATAATAGAAATGGCACAAAGAAATGCTTACACATCCTTATCCTTTCTTGAGAGTTTATCTGCAACAACATTTTTCTTCCCTTTTTGTAGATGATTTCAAAGTCCTAACCCAACTTATTTGTGAACCATTTTTTCTTCTCTTCTAACGATAATATTTGTTCTAAAAAGTATTTAAGACTACAATGATCTTTTTTTACCTTGAAGTGTCTTCCCATTTAGTAAGGTCTCCATTTCCTAAGTGCATGTAGTGTTGCCAACATTTAGGTCTCGTAAATAGGTTTTTGTAAATACTTTCCTTTGACTGGATGACTTTCAAAATAAATGGGTCTTACTTCTTTCATTAAAACAACACCAATTCCATTTCTTGAGGCATCACATTCTATAGTAAATGTTTTTTTGAAGTTCAACATAGATAAGACTAGTGCTTGACAGATTTCCTCTTTAAGATGCTCAAAGGCCTTAGTTGCTTCTGGATTCCAAAAAAATGTATCTTTCTTCAGTAATGTTAATAGAGGTTCTTCTATTCCCCCATAATTCTTAACAAACTCAAGATAATACCCGATCAACCCTAGAAAACCTCGCAGATGCTTTATGGTTCTGGGGATTTTCCATTCCTTAATGGATTTAATTTTGTTAGGGTCTACCTTAACACCCTCATGATATACAATATGACCCAAATATTCCACCTTCTATACTCAAAATAAAAATTTTGAGATTTTTTTCGCATAATTATTTCTCCTCCAATAGTTTTAGCACCATGTCAACATGTTGAACATGATCCTTCCAAGACGTGCTATAGATTAGTTTATCATCAAAAAATAATAACACAAATTTTCTAAGGAAGGGTTTGAAAATGGAATTCATCAAATCTTGAAATGTAGAAAGTGCATTGGTAAGCCCAAAATTCAAGAACAAAAATTCATAATGACCCTCTTGAGTTATAAATGCTATTTTTAGAATTTCTTCAATCTTCATTCTTATTTGATGATATTTTGAATGAAGATGCAACTTGGTGAAGTAAATTGCTCCATTTAATTCATCCAATAATTCATCAATGACAAGAAAGGGGAATTTATCTTTAATAGTGATCTATTTGAGATTCGTATAATCCAGACACATGTGCCATGATCCATCTTTCTTGTGCACCAATACTATTGGAGCAGAGAAAGAACTTTGATTAGGTTGAATTATACCAACCTCTATCATTTCTACAACCATATGTTCAATCTCACTTTTTTGGGCTTAAGGATATCTGTAAGTCCCGATGTTTGGAGGAACACTTCCTCGAATCAAATGAATAACATGATCATGATCATGAATAGGTGGAAGGCCTTTGGGATTCTCAAACACCTTGAAATGATTTTCCAAGACTTTTTAGAGATATGGAGAAATAAATGATTTCAATGTTGAACTTGTAGTGAGCATAATTGTGCAATTACACTTCATTGTTATTTATTCAAAGTATTTTTCATGACATTAGAGCTGATTATATTTCCTGGTTTCCCTGCGATACCCTGTAATTCAACTTCCTTTCCTTCACAATTTTTTTTCAAGAAAAGTTCTTGAAAATTAAGAGATAGTGCCCCAAATATTGTAACCATTGGAATCCTAGTACAACATCAACACCACCTATTGGAATAGAAAGAATTGGACTATTCAATATATATTCCCCCATGGTTATCTTGAAATTTTGACACTTTCTTGAGAAATTTATAGTTCCTGCATTTGCAACCATCACTTGACACTCTGGTGCTGAAAATGGGAAGCAATTCAATTCCTTGGCTATTTTACAATGAATAAACTTATGGGTACTACCTGAATCAATCAACACTTTTACCTTTTTTTTTATTGATATATTCTTATATCTTGAGAGTTTGAGGAGTGGTAATTCCTACCAATGCATTACAAGATATGGTTGGATTCATTTTTTCGTTCTCTAGGGTTGGTTCCTGGTGTATATCCTCATCTTATGATGTTTCTTGGTCCCTTTCTTCCTCCTCTTCACAATCTATGTAAACTAATTTCTTCTCAACACACTTATGACCTTTAGTGTATTTACTATCACAACTATAACAAAGCTTTTTTTCTCCCTTTTCCTCCAATTGTTGTGATTTCAACCTTGTAGGGTTTTGAAGGCTAGGAGCAAAAAAAATTTCCATCTTTATAGTTGTGATTGGTAGACTTCCTTGTTTCCATAATTTTTATTTCAAATTTTCTTGCCACCCTCAATACCTTCTCCAATGAGTAAGGCTCACAAAGGAGAACCTCATGTTAGGTGTTATCCTTTAAAGTTCCTATGAAGACATCAATCCTATGTTCCTCTGGAATATTTTCTACCCCTATATTCAATTTTTGTAAGTCCTCAATGTGCTTTGCCATTGAATCCTTTTGTTTGAGATTTATCAATTGGCTAAAGAAGGTGTTTCTCTTTCTATCCTCATAATGTGCTATCATTTCCTCTGTAAAAATTGAGAAAGTGACAAGTGATTTACAAGAAAAAATCCATCGATGCCATACAAACTGATTGGGTTCTAAATATAAAGTTGAAATGTGTACCTTTTGTGAGAGTTGTACATCATGGAGATCAAAATATTTATCCATTTGTAGTTATCCATGTTTCCAGATCCTTGCCATCGAAATTTCTCATATCTATCTTTGGAATGTGTTTTTTCTTAAACCAAATATTGGAGTTTATAAAATCACAATTCATATTCCTTTTATCCTCATCATGATTTTCATGGATTACCTTGTCACCATTGGGAAGCCTTTCTTGCTACAACTTTGTCAAACTGTCAATCTTCGATTCCATGCCAGATTTTAAACCATCCATGTCCTCTTTTAATCCATCCTCAAAGCTTCCATTTTTTATTCTATTTCATTTTTTATTACTCTTTGTGAGAGCAAAATCTGTTACACTTAGTCTCTTAATTTTGATATATCATGTTGCAATTATTCCTCTTCGTGTGTCATAGTAGAAATTTCTCAGGGCTTAATGGGTGTGGAATTATTTTTGGGAGACATTTTAGAACCCAATACTGATTTTTATGCTTCAATATTCCCTTGGAGTCATTTTCAACTGATTTTTTAAACAAAATTTATGCAATTTAAATAACAAATACACACATTTTCTTGATTTTGAGGAGATCAGTATTGAACCTGATGTATCTCTGTGATTTCATATCCCCAAGATTTTAACTTTGGTCCTTTAGTATCCCCCCATGTCTTCTTTCCAATTCCATAGGTTAGACCTAATTTGGATTATTCAAGATAAATTTATGCCTGATCTCCCACGATGACATGATTATAGACTATTTTAGTAGAGCGAACTTGTATGGAGTGCTACGTGTCACTGTTTTTAACTTTGAGCTTGAAATTGCTACAAGAAAAAATATACCCTGTGCATTTTTTGTCACTTTTCATGGAACAAATATGATGCCTAAAATGAAATTTATGACGATTTTCCCTAGGTCACCTGTTTGAGACTGAATTTGGATCATGCAAAAACCCTAACTTCCCTGGATTATATCTCCTAAAATATAGCGAACCAAGAACTGAAATTCCGGCATGAAGTTCACCCATATTTCGACTCCATGTGGTTTCAATTTCTGCTTCTGAAGCTTTGTAGAAGAAAAATAATAAATTTTTTTTGAAGATGACCTATTTTAAGTAGAGAAACCTTACAATCCAAAGCTCTGATACCAAATGTTATGCAACCAACTCACAAAATAGAAGAAAGATATATCAACAACTTAGAAATCAACCTCTTTTAGGGGGAAACCTCCTTTAAATTACATAAATGAACAAGTCTTGGATGATATAAATAAAAAAACCTACCTCCTTTCTATATGTAGGAGTCAAAGGGGTCACAATATAATCAAAGTTGACATAAAAATAATAATGTAAGGCCACAACAATAAAAATAGTGGGCTTCTATGGGGTACAATAATAACACTATGGGTACTACATGGGTAAAAAAATAACAATAAGGGGGATACACTAACAATAAAAATAAGGGGATACACTAGTCTTATAGGGACCTAAAATATATGGTGGGAAAATCTCAAGAATGTTAAAAGAATTTAAGAGAGGAAGTTGACCTAGAGTAATATTGAGAGGTACTTTTAGGATAAATACTTGTCTAAAAGGTATTATGATGGAAGAATAAATGAATTCCATCAGTATAAAATTCAATAGCATACTCTAGAATCACGTTCCAATCAATTCATAGAATTGTTGAGGTACATACCTTATATCAAAGATGAAATATAAACATATATCACTTCCGTAGTGGACTATTACAATCCAATCATTACCACACATAATTTGATGAATATAAGACCTTAGAGGATACCATCCAAAAGGTAAAATATTTTTATGATTAATCCAAGCATAATATTGAATTATGAACATAATTGAAAAGTAATGAAAAAACTAGTTCCAAAAGAAGTGATTAAGATCCTCACATTACAAGCAGGCTAGGAAAAGTGTCAAGTTCTGCATAGCTTCAAATAATGAACTCTAAAATAAACATCTTGGTACAAGTGGGAATAAACTAATTAAGGAAAAAAGGAAGAGGCCAAGGATTCAAGGAAAAATTTGTTGAGGTGTTGGGGGTGCTGCGAAGACCATATATTAAGATATTGTCTCCACTGATAGCAAGACAATAGAAGTGTGTACAATGTCCAAAAGGAAACCACTTTCCATGATGTGGCCTAAAGTGTAACTTGGATTTATATAGATAAGGAAAAGAATCATGTGGATCACCAAGCCTTAGTGGTGGAAATGGAAGTTATACTTTCTAACTTCCCCATTTCAATTTTAATTAACCCCTATTCTATCCCTAGTTATATTATTCCACAAGTTGTGGAAGATTATGTTTTACATAGGAAGAAACATGATAAGTCATGACTAGTTCATTTAGCCATATGAATCAAGAAGAAGGTGTATGATTCTATTGAATCATTCCAATTTGATATGAGTAACATGCTTACCCAAGGCATTTTTAATATCATTGGCTTGGGGTCATATGAATTTCTAATAAGCATGGATTATCTAGTAGTGCATAGGGAAAAACTCGACTATTATAAAAGAAAATATGATTACATGGATGATGAAGGAGAACAAAAGTCACTACAAGGAGTGTGGAAGCCTATATTAGTAAGGAAAATTTCAACTCTATATTTGAATAAATATAGCAAAAATGAATTACCCCTCCATGCCATACAAGAGCCCGGTTTAGAATATGAAAGTAAGTTGAAAATTTAGGATCATCCTATGCTGCGAGAATATAATGATGTATTTATAAAGATATTTTAGGATTTATGTTAGAAAATTATATATTATGGAGCAATGCAACACATAAAATATGCGGAAAATAAAAGCACACAAAACACATAAAACTAGAGAGACACAGATATACGTGGTTCACCCAGTTTGGGCTACATCCACCCTGAACAGCCAGTCCTTCCTTTCTATTATCCAGCAAAATGAAAAGACAAAACTTACAGCAGATCTGCTGTAATATCCTCTGTTCTTTCTCACAGTCTCCCTCTCTGTTTCTTGCTCCGAGAATACACATACAATGCATAGCCGCAATACAATGCCCTCATAAAAGCGAGGGGTTGCCTTCTAGGGCAAAAAAACCCTAATCTAAACATAAATTCTACCGTCATATCATTTGCCTAATGAATGGCCCAGATTGACTATAAATTACTATACTTTTACAAGGCAATTTTACATCTATTTTTAGCTTCGGGGGCGTTGCACCCGAAAACCCCCGCCAGGGGGGGGCTTCGAAAAGCACTGCCGCCCCCCCCTGGACCCCCCACGACAACGATTAATTACGGGTGGCGTTGCCGCCCCTTTTAAGCTACAATGATCCAATGTTGTGATACAAAGTAAACAAGATAATCAAGCTCCACACCCAACAATTTAGACGCAACAATACATCAATTTTTATATAGATGCCACTCTAGGAATAGTGTTTGTGACTAATGCATCTTATAGAATGAGCACACTAGAGTTAATGGAGCTAAAGCTACAACTAAAAGAAATTTTAGATAAAGGGTACATTAGACCAAACATGTTACCCTATAATGCTCCATCATTAGATTGTGTATTAATTACAGACAACTTAAAAAAGTGAATATTAAAAACAATTATTCATTGCCTAGGAATGATGATTTATTTGACCAACTAAGAGGAGCCATAATATTTTTAGAAATAGATCTGGGATCCAGGAATCATCAAGTCTGGATCAAGGATCAAGATATCCACAATATTGCATTCAAAACTAGATATAAAAACTATGAATTTGTAGTGGTGCTTTTTTGTTTAACAAATGCACCAACCACATTTATGTGTCATATGAATAATGTTCTTAGAAAGTACTTTGATAAACTTGTGCTTGTATTTATTGATGACATATTAGTGTATTCAAATAAAGGCCATGTTATGAATGTTACATTAGCATCAATTGTAAAGAAAATCTTAGGGACTAATATTCATTGATGGGCTAATTTTCCATATTTTTTATTAAAAAATATTCACCAGTTTCCATTTTCTCTAAACATTATTCACCCAAATTGTATAGAATAAAATTGTTTTACCTTAAAAGACACCAAAATTTTGTGCAAGATATATTAAATTTTTATAAATTTAAATATTTTTACAAGAATATTGCAAAACATTTTATAGATTGCATATTCAAAACTTGTAATATTTGCCAAGGTTTCTAAACTTTAAAATAATTTTCCATCCATAAAATTTTCCTTGATCAATTTTATGCTAAGCTCAACAAATGTGACTTTTTTAAATTGAAAATTCAGTAATTGAGTAATGTTAACCCAAAAGGAGTAGTAGTTGATCCTAGAAATATCAAGGGAATAATAGAGTGGAGTAATCCCAAGAATGTAATAGGAGTAAGATATGTTATTGGGATAACATGATATTATAGGATATTCATTCAAGGATTTCAAAGATTTTGAATCCCATTACAACATTTCAAAAGAAGAGTGGAATTTCATTGATATTAGAAAGTGTGGTGAGTTTCGAAGAGCTAGAGAACCTTCTCACACATGCCCCTATTCTAAATATTATGGATATGAATAAATATTTCTCAATCAACATCGATGCTTGCAAGGAGAGACTCCATGGAGTTCTCATGCAAGGGGGACATGTGATTAGTTATGAATCTAGAAAATTAAATAAGCATCATAAAATTTATGTGACACATGATTTGGATCTCGTAGCTATAATGCACACTTTAAAAATGTGGAGACACTACATTCTTGGAAGGAAATTCATCTTAATGATGTATCATAGTATGCAAGGGTATTTGTTTGACCACCCAGAATTAAATTCTAGGAAAGCAAGGTGGATAGAGCTTATTAGCAAGTTTTAGTTAGAGATCAAACACATCAAAGGTGAAGAGAATAAAGTGGTTGATGCACTTAACAAAAGTATGAAAGTGATGTACATGGAAACCATGAGTACATGAGATATACATGAAGGATAAAATCAAATAGGTGACATAGGAAGGTGATAATTTTCACCATGTAACTAAATGCTCGTATCAAGAGCCTAAGGGTCAAATCGAAGAAAATTATCACGTACCTAGAGAGGAATTATTTCTATATAAAGGTAGGTGAAACATATTGAATTTGGATGACTTGAAGAAGCTCATAATGGATGAAGTTCATACAATACCATACACAAGTCACCTTGGATATCAAAAGATGATAAAAGCCACCAAGGAATATGTATTTGGCCAAAGATGAAGAAAGAGATTGTTGAAAATATTGTTAAAAATTTCAACAGGTTAAAGTGGAATGTTTTGGAAAGAAATTTAAAGTGGAATGCAAGTATCCAATAGGATGGTTGAATACAATACCAATTCTATAATGGAAGTGGAAAGTGATATCAATGGAATTGATCAATGGATTACCAAGAACCACCAAGAAGCAGGGTGTGATCATGGTCATAGTGGATAATCTAAGTAGGAAAACGCACTTGTAAACTCTTCCTATAGGTAAATTGATATTTCCCATATTTTTATGATGGATATTTTCATATTGTATGGCCTACCCAAGAAGATCATATATAATTCAGATGTGAAATTTACCTCAAATTTCATATGTCTTTATTTATATTACTTGAAACCATATTAGAATTCAACACAACATATCACCCTTAGAATTATGGAAAAACATAAAGAGTAAATAAATTAGAAAACATAATCAATATGTATGCTATGCATCAACCCAAGAGCTAAGAAGATTTTCTTCCTTTGGTGGAATTTTCTTACAATATTGGCTATTAGGAATTGTTAAAGATGATCCCTTTCAAAACTATATATGGTAGGAAGTGTAATATCCTAATCAGCTAGGGTAATCTAGTGTATAGAGTCACACTTAGGCTAATATATGTCAAATAAAATTAGGAACCAGGAATTCACTAGCATAAGAAAAAAATTTAAGGTTGTACAAGACAAACATAAGAGTTATGTAGACCAAAACAAAGAACATAATAAATTTTGAATAGGAGATAATGTGTATCTTGAAATTGGGGAAAATAAAAGTTCCTTAAGAGTGGGATCATGCACCAATTCAACACAAGATACTATGAACCATTTTAGATCTCAAAGAGAGTAGGGCTAACAGTATACAAACCACCATTCCTCCCAAAATGAAGGAACATGATGTGTCTTATATATATTTAATTAAAATATATATACATGATCTTAATCATATTATTGATTGGAATTTGTTACATGGGAATGTAAGGGGGAATTTTATCCAAAAGCACAATGTAAACTCTACAAATAGGACAACCATGCTCCATGTAGTCAAGGTGTAACGGAAGCACTTTGGACTAGGTGAAGAAACATGGGAAGTAGAGCATGCCATGTAGCAGACATACCAATCTTTGTTTTATGTATAAGTTTGGTTCTATAGATAATAGGACACTGAGGATGGTTTTTCTTTAAGAAGGATAGGAATGCAACATCCCTTTTTATAATTCCAATTTTTTGTAATGTAAGTGAAGATGAAAATGTCTGAGATCCAACATGGATGGCTTGCTCAACTATTTGATGTAAATATTTTTCTAATATAATTATAAATTTATAAATTTGAAGATGAGGACAAGCATTTACATATCTTCATGTATAAAAGAATAGATTGATTAGAAATCTTATATGGGGGATTGGGATGTTTGCTATATTCCTTGAAATTAATTTTTATGACCCTCTATGTTCTAGTTGAACTACTTATTGGGTGCAATATTTGAAGATATTTCAGGGATCCTTTTCCCAAATTTTGGACATTTTCCCTGATCAAACCTGCAATTTCCCCAATACAATGTCACTCCCTCTGATTAAGAAGAAACCCTTTTCCTTGACATATTATTATTATATTTTCTACTAAGTATTGAACGAAACAATGCTTTCTTTGGCATGAATAACCATGGTATCTTTGGAAGAGTTATTTTGAATGTTTTTATTTCAGGTGTTTCCATAATTACTGAGAGACATGGGTGAAAAACTGTTGATGTTACTTGTTGTTACATGGTGTGAGTTTTTTTTACTCACTGTTACACCCCGGGTTTACTATTTTCTACAGTTGCACCACGAGTTGTTGTTACACTATGAATTTTCAAGACTCGAGTCACCATTTTAAAAGACAAATCTCAAGGGCCACATGAAGTATTTCCATGTGGTCAATTAAGAAGATCTAAGAAGTTACAACTACATCTAAACAGGAGTGGTGTAACCATAACAAATCTTTATTAAAAGCAGTTTGTAACAATTTCTATCTTTTTATTATTTATGTTATCTTAATCAACATGAGAATCGCTAGATTTTCATGACTGATTCGTTTCCCTAATTTTGGGGCCTTGTAAAGAATTTATAAAAAGAGCTTAGTCTCATGAGGGGAAAGGGATTGAAGACATAGATAATACTGACATTCTGATCTTGTACTTTTCAAATATTTTAATACAAGCATATATCTAGTGATGTTATTGCAATTTATGTGATGAATTCTTAAATAGTTTTCATTTTACTTCTGCACCCTACTAGCGAGGAAGGGCCCTCCTCTTTAGAAAGCATTGTATTTTTAATAGGATATTTGTTTTTATGTGTTAGTGTGGATTTCTTATCACTTTTGCACACATTTTTATTGTGGAATATATACACTTTTTCTTTCAGAATTATTGTGTGTTGTTACAGAGGTTAAGCAATTCTACGATATTTAATTGATGTTACATATTTAGATCATAATATATGTATATTTATTCTAAATTTCTTATGAGGTGTGGATTATTTCTTTTCGAGAGTGTTTCATTCCTGTAGTGTGCCCTTTAATTCCTACAAGTGTGTATTTCCATTCTGCAAGTGTGTTGAACGATATTTTTTTCTGTTTTACCTAGTTGTTACATGTATCAGCATAGATAGTGCAGACATATTTGTAATAAAAAGACCTTCCATGGTTGATAATTAATGATTGTGGTTTACTTACTTTAAGAGTGATAAAATCGCACAAACATTTTTGCGTTGCTGCCAGGGAAGGCCATCAACGATCCAATATTCCAACACTTTATTTTGAATTTACTTTTGATATAGTGTCTCTAATTTTATAGGCATTGGGAGGTAATACGAGAGGTAAGGACTTGCACATCACTCTAACATACCTGAGCCAGATCACCTGTGTAATAATTATGACACTTAGGGTGTGAAAATAATTACACATTGGGTCCATGTTTAAAATGTATGAGTGAAGAAGAAGCAAATTGTAGGAACCATAATAAACCTACAGGAGAAAGGGGTCTATCAAAGAACAATAAAAATACTGGTTAATGGAGAGTAACATTTATTCAAGAATTGATCTCAGAAGCGGAAAGGGAGAAATCAACACCACATAGGGACATGAGGAAAAAAGGCCCACAAAAAGTTACTACCTCTATATCAAAATCAGGAGTATATGGTGCCTCTGTTTCGGGATCCCATTCTCCTTGAACTAGCCTAAAAACTCACAATTATGTAAAATCAACTTAGGAACAACAAGGAGAGACTAGTGGCCAGGATTTTGGATTAGAAGGATAAGGAGAAACCAGTGGGAAATATCAAGAACCAGAATCAGAAGAAAATTCTTTTACTTTCAAATACCCAGACTCAGGAAGTGCAGTAAAACAAACAGCTCTAGAAAAATATGAGAAATTATCACAAGAATCCCTATCCACAGAACATTTATCCGAAAAATCTTCAGAAGGACCCTCACTAGAACTAGAATCAGGAGAAATTCCAGTTGGGGATAACAAAAAAAATAATGGGATAGATGCCACTGTTACCACTTTTGAATTCCCAAAAGGTGTTATAAAGGGAGAATCCCCCATGAAAAATATCCCTCTTTCAGTTATTCCATATTTTCAGGGATTGACTATAGAAGATCCTGATACTTTTCTGTTTGAGTTTGATGTTCTGTGCAGGATTTATGATTACACTTTAGATGCTCAGAAAATAAAACTGTTTTCGTACACTCTGAAAGGAGTAGTGTTAAGATGGTTTATGGGACTAGGGCCTGCCACTATTCGAACAGGGGGAGATATGACGACTGCGTTTATGGAAAAATATCAGGACTATTGCCAAACCAAAAATTTAAGAGAGGAGATATTCAGAATAACACAAAAGGAAGAATAAATCTTGGAAGATTATGTATAATGATTCCATTATAATCTACAAAGGTCTAAACATGGTGATTTGGATCCAGATATTCTGAAAACAATATCTTTTCAAGGAATGAGAGATGAGTGCCTTGAAATATTGAACCCATTAGGGAAAGGAGATATATCTTAGGAGCCATACGAAGAAATGATAAAATTTTTCTTAAGGTGTTCACTAGGATCGTCACAAGGGAGAAGCATGGCACGAGATGCCTCTATCCAAATACATAATTCCTTAAATGGAGGTGTGACTAGAGATGAGATTGGAAACTTTTTTGAGAATCTCAAGACCGATCCTCTTAGTACCTTATCTTCCCAATTGACAAAAACTCCAGTGAAAAAGGCACATGATGAAGCTGATAAGGCCTTGGTCATGTTCTGCCCAAAATGTAAAGGAAAACATTCCTTGAAGGAATGTAGAGTCAAAAACATTAACTTGTGAAATATTTGTGCCCTAGAGAATTCTACAGGCTACTGTTAGGAGTTACCGATACTGAAGGAAACACTCAAGGAATCAGGTGATGAGTCTCAGTATTATTACTTTATTGGGTGTAGGAAGCCTTGCTAACCACAATCACTAGCTATGTCTCCAGATTTTTCTTTTAACCCATGGAATAATGTATATAATACTCGGTAATTTCGATGGAAGTATCCCATTGCTCATCTAGCTCAATTTTCTTCACCATTGAACCAATGTCTCCTTCTCCACATTTTTAGTATCCTCCATCTCACCCATACTCCTGGCCTCAGAATTGGAGGGAAAACTCTTCAGGCCCAACCCCTCTTATGCTACCAATGCAACAGTGATTGCAAATTCAACTTCTTGCATCATATTCTACCACTCCTCCCATATGTCCCCAATTACTTGTACAATATAATCCTAACCCAAATAATAAGGCATCCTAGAATATAGAATCCCCCACTTATTTCTAGACTTACTACATTACCTCTATTGAATGCAGCGAGATCCACCTTTGATCAAGAAAATTAGTAAATTCAGAAACCTCCCCTATCATTACTTAATGTGAATCACCTAGGGATGATCCTGTGGATTTTGATGGAACTACTACAACAGATCAAAATTACGTTGATACACCTGTAATAGTTGATTCAAATAATGCTGACATCTGAAACAGCTAATCCAACTTCTATAGCGACTAAGGGCCCTCCATATCCATAAATATTAGCTGCAGCAAGGATGATTCCACAACCCGAATATGATTTTCTTAGGAAGTTAAAGAATCTTCACATAAGGATTCCCTTGCTGCAAGCCATTAAGGATGTCCCTATCTATGCGAAAACAATGAGAGACCTATGTGTTGAAAACCATGGAAGGAAGCCCAAATATCTTGTTACCATCCATGTGATGGGAAAACTGTCAGAACTAATGATTGTTTGACCTCTTTTAAATAAATACAATGGTCCATGGAATCCCACAGTTAATGTTTATATTTATGAGATTCCCATTCCAAACACATTAATTGATTTAGGGACAACAATCAATGCAATGACTAAGGAAATATTTACCACTTTTGGGCTCCATGGGTTGAGAGAAACACCTATAATGCTTGAAATAGCAGATAGGTCACATGTTAAACCTGAAGGAGTGGTAGAGGATGTAGTCATCACAATAGATTCCTGAAGATACCCAACAATATTTATTATTTGTCAAACCAAATTAAATCTACAGGGACATACCTTGGTATTGGGAAGGCCTTGGTTGGCCACTGTAGATGCATTAACAGGTTGTAGGTTGGGATTCATGATAATTTTAGATGGACAAGACACGAAGAACATTAGCCTCTACCCTCCTTCAAAACCAGGTAAGGATTTGGAAAATCCCTTATGGGATGAATTTAAACCTAAATTATATCATACCCAACCACTCCTCACTCTTGGAAAAGCCTAGTGTTTTAAGAATGAAATAGAGGATAACATTATCAATGGCTTTATCAGTAATTCCCTTGCTATTACTATTATTAATGATTTAGGGGTAAAAGATACTATGGAAGACTTGAGTCTAGAAGATATGAAAACCACCCCTAATCTCAAGAGCAACTCAGTTGAAATAGAGCCAAGTAAAAAGATAAATATTAATCCTAATCTGACTCCCAAATAAAACAAGATGACGTTACAATTGTTACAAATACATGAAAAGGAATTTACATGGGATTACAAGACATGCAAGGCATTCACCCCAGCCTGTGTATCCACCAAATCTACTTGAAAGAGGATTGAAATCCAGTTAGGAAGCCACAATGATGCATGAAGCCAACACTTAAAGAACTAGTAAAAGAAGAATTGAAAAATCTTTTAAATGCCAACTTCATTCATCCCATCTATGACAGCCTAAGGGTAACTCCACTTTTTATTGTTCCTAAAAAGAATGGCAAGTGGAGGGTCTATGTAGATTAAAAATAACTTAACAAAGCCACTTAAAAGGACCATTTTCCTTTTCCATTCATAGATCAGGTCCTTGACACCTTATTTGGAAAGAAATTATTTTCATTTCTAGATGGGTTTAGTGGTTATAATTAAATACATATCTCCCTAGAGGATCAAGATAAACTGCCTTTACTTCACCTTGGGGACTTTTTCATACAAAGTTCTCCCTTTTGGACTTTGTAATGTGCCAAAAACCTTCGAGAGGTAAATATTGGGGATATTTTTGGATTTTTTAAATGACTGTTTAGAAGTACTCATGGATGAATTTACACCTTATGATGATGGTTTTGAAACAATATTAGCCAATCTCGAGAAAATTCTAGAGCGATGTGAGTGAGCCAATGCTTCTTTAAGCATTGAAAAATGTCACATGATGATGAATGAAGGAATTGTGTTAGGAAAATTTATTTTTGCAATAGGAATAAAAGTATACCCTGCTAAGATAGAAGTAATTCTGAAAATTCGAGTTCCAAAAACACAAAAGGAGGTACGTAGTTTTTTTGGACATGCAGGGTATTACAGGAGGTTTAATATAGAAAAATTTTCAAAAATTTCATCCCCATAATTTTCTCTTCTTACTAAAGAGGTGAAATTGTTTTGGACCGGGAAATGTAAACGTGCCTTTACAGAGTTAAAGTGGTGTTTATAATCAATACCTCTTTTGCAAGGAACGAACTAGAACCTGTCATTTGCCATCTACTACATAAACAAGAATATAACTCCAGTAGAGTTAAACTATACAGTTACAAAAAAATATTTTCTTGTAGTAGTGCATGCCATTAATAAATTTAGGAACTACATTACATGTTATCAAATATTTGTGCACACTAAATACTTTTCCATTCATTTCTTAATGAATAAACCTATCACTAATGTTAGGGTTACACGTTGGTTGTTGTTGTTACAAGAATTTGATATAAAAATCTGAGATAAAACAGGAAAATATAATGTAGTGGTTGATTTTGTTTCTAGGCTAACTGTTGATAGTGAACGCATGCCCGTTGAAGATTATTTTCCATATGAATATATTTTTTATATTTCAACTCACTCATCGTTGTATGCATACTATAGAAATTTTAATACAATTATGTATTGCCTAGATTTTTCTAATCTAACAAACATATGAAGAAAGATCAATCACACATAACACAGATTTTTTTACCGGGAAAGCATAAGGCTAAAAACTCCACTATCATATATTATGTATATATCATGGATCATGAATAATCTCATACAAAAATCTAATCCAAGAGCTCTCAGTACAATATACAATTGTCTCACACTGTCATACAAAAATTGGCATAAACATGCACAAATTTATTGCCTCCTAATAGCCTTCCTCCACTGCGCAATCCTTGTTGATCAAAATCCCTAAATGAATTCGATCTTGCCTTGCCATGACTGCGCAATCCTCATTGGCATCTCCAATGTGTGTGTGGTTGCAACTGAGCACCCATTAATGTCACAAATGATAGTCAACTGTCCCTTTAACCTACCTCTCAATTGGGTCTCCATTGGATCTGACATGCATGTAGTTAACAATGGTATTTCTTCAGTTGCATGTGACACCACTGCTTGTGAATTAAATAATTAATTAATTCACTGATCTCTCACTAGTGTATATCTAGTTACAACTAGCACAACTGAGTTTAACTGAATTAACTGAGTTAAACTAATTTACAACTCACATAACTACACATCCAACTCTATTACAGCTTTGAATCACTCAGTTATAACTCAATTCACGTGCATGTCCCACCAACCAACCTTAGAACTCGAAATTCCTTCAGTCAACTGGTTTTCCACATCAGTTAACTGAAATCAAGTGCTTCAAGAGAATAGATTATTATTTATTTTCTAATTATTCTTGAGGGCTAATAATAATCGACATGCGTTATATTTTTAGACATGCGATCTATAAATAGACTTTGCCTATGCATCTAAAAATAGAATCTCATCTATAAATAGAATTTTCTAAACCATCTATAAATAGACTCCCGCTATAAATAGAATTTTATCAACATTCTAAAAATATACATACACCTAAAAATACCTTATGGGCCCCACCTAGTGTAGGTGCTTAATTTTCACTAGGATCGTCATCTTGTTGAATCTCAACACTCCCTCTCAAAAAGAAAGGGATTATCCTTCACCCCGATCCTATCTCTATGGTATTCGAATTTGCTCCTGGTGAGCACCTTTGCTGGAATATCTGCATCTTGATCTTCTGTAGGAATGTACTGAAACAACATGATATTCCACTTCACACAATATCTGATATGATGATACCAGATATCTATATGCTTATATCTATCATGAAAAACATGATTAATCGAGAGTTTAATGCAACTTTGATTATCATAATGAATCACTTAAGGATCTAAATGAGAACGAAGCAAACCAACCAGGATATTTGTCATCTAGATAGCCTCACATTCAGCTTGAATTCCTACCATGTATTCCTCTTCCACTGAACTGAGTGCCACGGATCTCTGTTTCCTGCTGTATCAAGAAATAGTTGTAGATCCGATATTGAAGACCCCTCCTGATGTGCTCTTTCTTTCCGTTGGGTTGCCTGCCAAATCTACATCTGTGAAGCCATGCAGCTTCACCTCATCCATATGTATGTACCATAAGCCATACTCATATGTGCCCCTGAGCTATCTCATGACATGTTTTCCCGCCTTCCAAAAGAGCTTGGTAGGCTTAACCATTGCTTGACAAAGTTGGTTCACTGCATAGCATATGTCCAGTCTTGTATTAACTAAATACATGAGTGAATCCACCAACTATCGGTAGACGATAGCATCCACTACCTCTCCAGATGTAGCATCCTCTTTCCTCCGGTTTCCTGGAAGAGGATTGTCCATGGGTTTGAAGCCCTCCATGTGAAACTTACTAAGTATCCCCATTGCATACTTGCCTTGAGACACAAACATATCACCTTCTCGCTACCATATTTCCAATCCAAGGCAATAGTGAAGGAGGCCCATATCCTTCATCTTGAAATCCTTTGCAAGGTCCTCCTTGCATGAGTGTATCAATTTCTCATCACCAGTTAGTATTAAATCATCAACATAAAGAACAATGATTAAAATCTCACCCTCCACCACAATCTGGTATAGGTTTGCATTCACCTCACTCTTGGTGAAGCCAAGTCGAGTGAAATATTTTTCGATCTAAGTGTACCAATTTCGGGGTGCTTGCTTCAGCCCATACAACGCTCTTTTGAGTCTGCACACATGCAGCTCGTGACTGAAGATCACAAATCCTTTAGGCTGTTCAATGTACACTTCTTCCTCAATTATCCCATTAAGGAACGTAGTCTTCACATCCATTTGATGAATGTGCCAACCCATCTGCGCTGAGAGTGCATGGATGGTACTTATGGAAGAATACCGTGCGACAGGTTCAAAGGTTTCTTCATAATCAATCCCCTTGATTTGTGTGAAGCCCTGGGCCACAAATATCGCCTTATACTTATCAACACTCCCATTAGTAGCTTGATTTGCCTTGTAGATCCATCTTTAACCTACCACTAATTTATCAACCGACCTTGGAACAATTTCCCAAGCAATATTTTTGACAATGGAGTCATACTCCTCCACCATTGCATCTACCCATGTGGGCTCCTGCACTGCTTCTTGAAAGGAAGATGGCTCAGTCACAATACATTTTCTCATGAGAGCCATGTATTTAGTGAATTGGTTAGGAGGTTTTCTATGTCTGTGCTATGAAATAGGGAATCCTACATTCTGTGCCACATCAAGCTTCAGCCTCTCAGCTTCTGTGGTATGCCTTCTGCCAGTTCTAATGTTTGGCTCTACATGAATGGACTCCTCCAATCCATGAACCTCCTCTTGTGGTTGATCCACATCTAGAGAATCATCTTTGAGAACAAGCAGTTCCTCCTCTGCATGCAATTCTAGCTCCCTCTCAAGCGACAATTTCATGGCTTCCTCCTCATTGAAATTTATATCCCATCGCATCACAGTCATTCAACTATTTGGAAAATACACATGACAGTTGTGGGGTGTTTCTATGTATGCCAAAAATATCCCAACTTCAGTAGTCGGCTCCAACTTCTTCCTAGCATTCTTGGTCACATGCACATAAGAAGATGAGCCAAAAAATCTTTAAATGAGAAACATTCAACTTCTTACTAGTAAAAGCTTCTTCAGGTGTACTCATGCAAAGTACCCTATGAGGACAATGGTTTTGTACATAAACTACAGTGTTGCATGCTTCCACCCACAAATGCATTGGTAGGCCCTCATCATGCAGCATTTCTCGTGCAGTACCCACGATGGTTCTATTATTCCTCTTTGCGACCCCATTTTGCTGTTGGTTATGAGGCGCTATGATTTCTCTTCAAATTCCTTCTTTGCTACAGAAGTATTTGAATTCATTTGAGATATATTCTCCACCATTATCACTCTGCAGAGCCTTCACTTGCTTCCTTGACTCTTTCTCCACCAATGCTTTAAACTCATAGAACTTCGAGAATGTTTGATCATTCTTCTGGATGAAGTAGATCCAAAATTTATGAGAAAATTCATCAACAAAAATAACATAATACCTGTTTTTTGTTGTTGAAGCAACCGAGAAATGTCCACACACGTTTGTGTGAACTCTCTTCAGGATCGCTAAAGAACGGTTCTCCTTTTTATGAAAGGTGGATTTTGCATAATTCCCCATGGTGCAATCCTTGCACTGATCTAACTGAGAAAGTGTTCCCATTGGAAGTCTAGTATATATTTGCTGCATAAATTTCAAAGCTCCATGATGAAGATGGCCCAATCGCCTATGCCATAACTTGCCCTCATCCCGACTCACCACTTTTTCTACCTTGCCCATCATTGTAACGTAACCATCTACCTCCAGCTTGTAGAGATTCTTGACTCAAATCGCTATCCTATTGGCTTGACCCGTTTTTTTATGTCGCAAGAAATATTTTCCATCGCTGAAAGCAATGTCATAACCTCTGTCCTCCAACATCGTGACTGAGACCAAGTTTTTCTTTAGACTGGAACATGCATAACATATTTCAAAAGAAATGGTTTACCTGACTTCCTCTCAAAGGTAATGGTACCAATCTCAGTCGCACTGTATCATCCATCGTCACCGATATCTATATGCATTTGGAGATCTTTCTCCTCCGAGTCACTGAAAAGCTCCTTATCTCCCGTCATGTGGAAGGAACCACCACTCTTAAGATACCACACCGATCCCATTGCACTTGAAACCAAGAATGCGATCAAAGAGAAGTCAATTTCAAATTGAAAGGCAATGGCCTCACCAGCTGCAGCTCCAACAACATTCTTGTTCTTCTTTTTCTGTGGGTAGTTAATGGTGAGATTCCCATGTTCGTGACAGTGAAAACACTTCACTTTGGAAAAATCCATATTCTTGCCTTTAGCCTCATATTTTGAGTGTAATTTCTTCCCCTTAACTTTCCTTGCCTTGGAAGCCAAAGAAAAATCCTCTTCATCATCATGCTTTGATGAAGAGCCATCTCTAGTGTTCCACCTAAACTCCTCTTGCATTAGATTCAACCACAGTCATTCCCAATTTATCAGTTTTTCCTGTTCGTTGATAGATTCTTGATAACTGTGCCAACTCTTAGGAAGTCCCAAGAGAGCCAATCTCACAAAATCATCATCAGCAACTATGATTCCCACAATCCCCAGCTCATCCCGACATTGGAAAAACTTTGTGAGATACTTAGGAAAATTGTCGCCCTTCTCCATTTTTATCTTTCTGAGTTTATCCTTCAACACCAATTTCCTATGGTCGCTACTACTTTGGAAAAGATTTGTCAAAGCCTTCCACATAGCAAATGGAGTGGCTTTCCCAGGAAGGCTTGAGACAATATGGTCTCTCACACCTTCCAATATAATTATTCTTGTCTACGCTACTTTATTTTGCCATGCATCAAGTAATGCAGCATCTATCAAAGTGGGCTTAGGAACATCGTTGTCGATGAACTCCTTCAAGACATTAGCTCCAAGCACCACCTCTATCCTGTCTTCCATGCAATGTAGTTCGAGCTACCCTCGATTGCATACTCTAGCCATAAACCATTGAAATCCATTTCGATGTTTACTCAATTGTCGCACTAAGAAATTCTTGCAGCAAATTCGAATTGTTTGCACCAACAAACTTAGCTACTGCTTCAATTTTGCAATCTTCTTTGCTCCGATACCATGTAGAAATTTTAATAAAATTATGTATTACCTGGATTCTCCTGATCTAGCAACTATATTCCACTGTTAAATACAGAATCCTTCTACTTAAATCTTTTCAGAAATTTAATCGCCAATTTCAAACACAGGGAGAAAGACCAATCACACATAACACAAATGTTTTTACTGGGAAAGCATAGAGCTAAAAACCCCACTATCATATATTAAGTATATATCATGGATCATGAAACAATCTCATATAAAACTCTAATCCAAGAGCTCTCAGTACAATATACAATCGTCTCACACTGTCCTACGAAAATTTGCATAAACATGCGCCAATTTATTGCCTCCTGAAAGCCTGCCTCCACTGTGCAATCCCTGTTGATCACAATCCCTGAATGAATTGGACCTTGCCTAGCCTTTACTGTGCAATCCTCATTGGCATCTCCAATGTGCTAATCTCACAACTCATAGTCAATTGTCCCTTTCACCTACCTCTCAACTGGGCCTCCACTGGATCTGACATGCATGTGGTTAACAATAGTATTTCCTCAGTTGCATGTGAGACCACTGCTTGTGAATTAATTAAATAATTGATTCACTGATCTCTGACTAGTGTATCTTTAGTTACAACTAGTTACAACTAGCACAACTGAGTTTAACTCACTTAACTGAGTTAAACTAACTTACAACTCACATAGCTACACATCCAACTCCGTTACAACTTCGAATCACTCAGTTATAACTAAGTCCACTTGCATGTCCCACCAACCAACCTTAGAACTCGAAATTCCTCTAGTCAAACGGTTTTCCACATTAGTTAACTGAAATCAAGTGCTTCAAGAGAATAGATTATTATTTATTGTCTAATTATTATTAAGGGCTAATAATAATCGACATGCGTTCTATTTTTAGACATGTGATCTATAAATAGACTTCACCCATGCATCTAAAAATAGAATCTCATATATAAATATAATTTTCTCAACATTCTAAAAATAGGCATACACCTAAAAATAGACTACAGGCCCCACCTAGTGTAGGTGCTTAATTTTCACTAGGATCATCATCTTGTTGAATCTCAACACAGACATATCTAAATACCTTGCTACAAGGATATTTCCACAACATATATTCTCAAGAGAAAAGAGGAAGATTGTTCAACAAAGTGCAATATACTCTTGGGTAGAAGGATACCTCTAGTACGCAGGGCCAAATCATTAGATCAGGCGTTGTGTGAGAGAGGATGATATTTTTTACATCCTCAGAGCTTGCCATGAGGTACCTTGCAGAGGACACATTGCTAACAAGAGGAAAGGGTATAAAGTGCTTTCAACAAGATATTATTGGCCTACCATATTCCAAGATGCAAAGAAATTTGTGAAGGGATGTGACAGTTGTTAGAGGATAGGTCAACCACTACGGTTAGATGAAATTTCATTACAACCTCAATAGTCTTGGAACCATTTGAGAAGTGGACCTTAGAATTTGTAGGACCAATTAATCCTTCATCTCAGCAGAAATCCTACATCATAGTCTGCATATATTATGTCACGAAATGGGTTGAAGAAAAGGAACTAACCAAGGAAACTGAATAGGTTGTTTCAGATTTCTTATTTGAAGACATTTTTGTTCATTTTGGAGTCCCTCGAGAAATAGTGATATATGGAGGACCGAAATTCACACCTCATTTGATCTAAAATTTAGTTTATAAATTCAATATCTATCACAAAATTACCTCACCATATCATCCACATGAAAATGGTCATGTAGAGAGCACTAATCAGGTTATTGAAATAATTTTTACCAAGATTTTAGCAAACCACCAGAGGAACTGGGCTCATAACTTCCAGATGCACTATGGGAATACAAAACTACATGGAGAAATACTAATGTATTTTAACCATACAAATTGGTGTATTGTAAAAAACAATTATTTCCCATTGAGCTCGAAATAAAAACACTCAGAACAACACTGCAAGTGAACTTGGATTTGACTACAACTCATAAAAATTGGTTGAAACAATTAAGTGAACTAGATGAGAAGAGATTGGCTACCATCCAAAAAACAGACATCATCCAATGACAAAGGGATAAGTGGCATGCCAATTTTATGAAAAAGAAGGTGTTTCAGAAAGGTAATTGGGCTCTACTATATGATTCATGATTGAAGGACTTCAAGGGGAAGCTCTACACCAGATGGATAGGTCCTTATGAGGTAGATATACTCTTTGACAATGGGACGATGAGATTAACTACAATAGAGAGATCCAAAGTGACATTTCTTGCTAACAGGCATCGTCTTCAGCTATATAATAAACAAAACTCAAAGGATTCATTTTTCAACATTGTCTCAAGGTCTCATCTTAAAGTTATGAAGGCGGGGAAAATTCCCATGTGCTATAAAATTATTAAATTCCAATAAGCGTAGTAATTAAATGTTGGAAATATTGTCATTGATGGAAAAGGAGCAGGGAAGTAGAAACAATAAGGAAAAGGAGCATATCAGGAAATGATGTAGTGAGAAAGCATAAAAGAGAGGCAGAGGAGCACCAGAGAGGAAAGGAGCAACATTAGATCATTATCTAAGGCAAAGGAGAAGAGAAGAGAAACATTAGAATATTGATCAAGGAGCAAACGCAGCAAAGGTAGCAAGTTTGGGTCAAGTTGCGAACGTGTTGGGTCAAGTCATGCATGAGTGGATAGAGTCGTGAACGTGCCTAATTAAAGTAATAAACAATTGAAACAATGAAGAACAGTTGTGAAGAGTGGGTCCAATTGTGCTATTTTACGTTCATAAAAATGCGTAGGTCAAGGGGAGAGTCGTGACTATTTACGTTCAAAACAATGCACAGGTCAGGGTCAAGTCATACAAATGTACGTACAGAACAGTGTTCGGAGATATCGTAAATTGAAATCGGTGAATTTTTATTTACGTGTTAAGAAATTGCAAGTTAAATTGTTTGAGTTGCAATGTGATGAGGAGCCACATGTCAAGAAGAGGTCCTTGCACATATTGCATAGCACATGCGATATGGTATAACAGTTAACGAAATAAATGTAAACTTATGAAGTTGCGATGTGATAAGACGCAGAAATTGAGAAATGTGAAGTGCGGGAGATGACGTGGTAGTGACGTGGCGATGGAGTGGCAATGACGTGGCAAGATGATATGGAAGATTATGTGGACTCGACCCCACAGATTGCAGTTAATTTAGGATGAAGTGGTAAGGTGACATTGCAGTGACATGGGAAGATGACATAGAGATGACGTGCACCTGGCCCCCATACCACACATAGCAATTGGCGATTTTTATGTTTTTTTCTAAGTCATCACAAGTTATATGTTTTAAGTTGCAATGTGAAGTATATATCATACCACAGAAAATAAGGAAAACACATTATGGTATTAAAAGGTGCGACATTCGATAAGGTTTTCGAGTCGATTTGCAAAATAGAAAAATCGCAAATATTGTGAAATTATTAAAGTTGCAAAGTTGTAGGGAGGTAAGTTATTAAAGTTTCAAAGTGCGATAAAGAGGAGCAGACACGATGGAATTAAAAAGCCAAATACTAAAGTATTTAAAGTCTGGCATAGGACCCATTCACATACCGCACATCGCATATCGCATATGATAAGAGAAACTTGTTATTGCCATGAGCTAAAACTTGCAAAGTGCAATAAAGAGGCCCAGATGCAATGTAGTTTCAAAGGTGAACTCCAAAGGATTTCAAATCTAGATGTAAGGCATTTCCTATGTTAAATTGCATCGAAGGAGGAAAAGGAGATTATAACATAAAACCTATGGAATGTCGAAATGCGATAGATATGACTGGACACAATATCATTCAGAGGCAAAAGAATCGAGTGTATAAAGAAAATTATGAACAGGAGTAGACTCGAGTAAGACCCGAATCTAAGTGCATAACAGTGTTATGTGGTTGCAGCAGTGAGTTAAAAGGAAAGTCTGAACGCGGCAGAAGGAGACTCGGGTAGATGACCCGACACAGAGAAAAGGAGTAGAAGGCTGAACGTTGTGGGCCAGAGAAGGAAGGAAGATAAGCAGAGACAAGAAAAGGATCATATGGTGGAATTATCATGAACATGCCAGTTGGGTTGAGCTGGTAAAAAAGATGGTTATGCTGCATTGTTTTGAAACATAACTGCAAGACAAAAAAGGTCGCTATGTTGCACAGTTGGAAATATAATAGCAGGCAGAGAAGAAAAATGACCAAAAAAATAAGAAGTTGAAAGGGCTGAATTGAAATATTGTTGTAATTGTAAATTTAAATTCATTGATTATTTTATATTGTTTGTGATGCAAAGGAAAGTCTCTGTAGGCAAAGAAAAACTCCATTTGATACTGAAATAAATGTATATATTCTTGTAACATTCTAAATATGCTGAGTGAGGAAATGAGTGGGTGGAAAGCAAAGAGTCATGCCTGTTCACTTCATATTCCCACATAGAATGCAAAAATCCATGAAGTTATATGTACAAAACATGTAATATCAGTGTGCACAGGCATGGGAGAAAGCTGCAGAATGGAAAAGAATGGGACAAGGTAAGAGAGCTGCAGAAGGTTGGAAAGTGGAAGAATAAGAGAGAGCTGATAGAGATGTTGTGCATATCAGGAGCTGATATTAAGTAGATATGAAGGGTGAAGAGACAACAGTGGAGAAGGAGTATAACAGAGCTGATATCCAGGTAAATCAACATTTTAGTTTCATGTTGAATGAGGGGGTTGTAGTCTCCTTTCAAGCTGTAGCTTGATAAATTTCCAGTTGGAGCTAGGTGAGGTAGGAGCCTCCTGTGGGTTGTAGCCTGTAGAAAATACATGGGAGTTGGTGTTTGTGTTTCAATTTGTTGCTTGATAGATGTCCAGTTGGAGCTAGTTGAGGTAGGAGCCTCCTATGGGTTGTAGCCTACAAAAAATACATGGGATTTGGTCCTTCCATTTCAAGTTGTAGCTCAATAGATGTTCAGTTGGAGCTAGTTGAGGTAGGAGCCTCTTGTGGGTTGTAGCCTGCAAAAAATATATGGGATTTGGTGCTTTAGTTTGAAGTTGTATCTTGATAGATGTCCATTTGGAGTTGGTTGAGGTAGGAGCCTCCTGTGGGTTGTAGCCTACATAAAATAGATGGGAGTTGGATCTTCCTTGCAAGTTGTAGCTTGCAGAATTTGAGGTAGTAGCCTCCTGTTGGAGCCTACAGAAAATCAGTGTTGAGAGGGAGTTGGAGCTTGCCTTTGCATCACAACAATAATAAGATGTGGTTTTCTCCCTTATGGGTTTCCACTTATATCTATTGTCTATGTGCATGATGATTATGTGTTGATGTATTGTGTTCAATATGCTTATTACTTGCTGCCCACATATTAAGTTTGTTGATTCATTATACATTAAGTTTCTTATGAAATGGAGGTGTAAATACATTTAAAGAAAAGAGTTTTAAATGTCCATGAATGTACTAAACTGATTCACCCCCCCTCTCAGTTTAGCTAAGGTTTCATCACTAAAAAAAAAAAATTCTTGGCGGCTAATACACCAAAAAATTAAAATAATAATAATAATAAAATAAAAAATAAAAAAATAAAAAATCTTCTCGTGAAAACCTCTTGTGTGGTGCGGGTAGATAATTATAATAGCTGAAAACCACTTTGTGGTGACTGTTACACATTTTCATTTTAATAAATACTATAACACCATGTTTTTTCATAGATGTGACGGATGTCATGCTCTTACAAGATGTTTTAATTCATTGTATTATTCTGAGAATTCTTTTGTAGGCACAAATTGTAATTTCCTTAAAGGAATACATTGTTTTTTCTTGTCAGTCAAAGTCTATTTTATATTATCATGATGAAATTTACATCAAGAGACAACATTGTTGTGATACATCCAAGCAACCCAGTAGGAAAAAAATGACAAAATTGACTCAGGTGCGTGCCAAGGCATTGGTGAGCCCTGATATTGCACCAAGAATGCTGCAACTCCCAGGGGCTGCCCTACTTTATTTTATGAACCTAGGGTTTGTACAAATTTGAGGTGACAGTGCTATATACACAGCAAATGCATTTTTTTCATGTCATCCTCTTCTACTTTACGAAAGGGTGCTATTCCTTAAATTATGAGAAAAACTGTGAAGTAAATTGCTAGAAGGAAAAGATAGAAATAATACTAAACTAAATTTTTGGAAAGAAATGAGAAGAATGAAGCTAATTATTTGAAGAAGAAAAAATACCAGAAAGGAAACTAATCCTAAACCTCACTTAACTTGGCCAAACGGCTAAATGCACTCAACTTGTCCTATTATCTATCTACTATGCTTATATCCATGCAACTAAGCTATCCATGACTTAATTCTAACTAAAAAGAGTTAATTTGTAGCTTGGAGGAAGAAAATGGCTAAAAGAGGCTAATGGGAGGTTTAACATATGAAATGAGGTTTGGAAGTGGAAAGAGGGGGTTAAACCCTTAGAAAACTTGATTATAACGTGAGAAATAACTTTGGAGTGGAAAGAATTGAAAAAAGCATAGAAGCAGAAAGAGGGGGTTTAAAAACTTATAAAACCTTATTATAGCACAAGAAATGACTTTGGAGTGGAAAGAATCGAAAAATGCAATGGCAGAGATGCGATGAAGGTAAAATTTGCGATATGCGATGTCGTAATCGCAACTTCGCAGGTTTAAATGGATAACAGTAAGGACTTAATGGAATAAACTAAATTGTGCGAAGTGCGATTTTCGATGCGGTAAAGGTTGTGGGCTACGATCTATGATGTGGTAAGCTCTGTGGCATGCAATTTGCAATAGGATAAGATCTGCAAGATGCGATTCACGATGGCGATGACATGGCGGTGAAAAGAAAAGGGGAAAAGTTGTGATTTGCGATATGTGATGTCGTAATATCACAATCGCAAGAACAAGTGGTAAGAATTAAGAGTAAAATATAAAGGATGCGAAGTGCAATTTTCGATGGTGACGTGGTGGTGGGACCGACAGCGGGGTGAGGTCACATTATCGCAATCGGCCATAACAACGGTAAGTGTTAAGGGAGAAAGGATAAATGGTGCGAAGTGCAATTTGCGATTTTGCAATATCGCAATCACAAGGAACAAGCAGTAAGTGTTGAAGGTAAAAGCTAAATGTTGAGATTTGTGAAGTATGAGGTACAGTAACGGGAATTTCAAGGAGGAAGGTAGAGGTCGAGTTTTCGATGGTTTTCAAGCCTTTTTGAGTTGAAACGAGTCTGGAGATGGCGACCGATAGAATGAAGGAATAAAGCGGGAAATCAATGAAGGAGAGTGATAAGTCTTCAAGTAAAAAGGTAAGAGTGGCGAAGTGCGATTGCAATGTACGGTGGTGGGAGTCTCGAGGAGAAAAGGCGGAGGTCTAGTTTTCGGTGGTTTGGAATGGTTTTTCACATGTTTTGCATAAAAAGGGTAGGCATATTTTAATGGAGGATACAAAGAAATAAGGTTGAAGGGCTTAAGTGTGTTCGAAAAAAAAGGTAAGTGCAGCGTTAAGGTGAGAAGGAAAGGAGGGGAATGGAGGCGTAAGAGCAGTGTTCAGAACTGAAACACACATGTTGATTCATGCATGGGAAACAGGCAGAAATGCGTGATGAAATAGCAAAAGAGAGGCTTGGACTTGGTAATACAGTTTCTTTCCCAAACTCGAATAGAAAGCAATGTTGGCCTGTGGGAAGGTCTGCCCCTACTCGAACTATATTGACAGAGATGAGAGGGGGGAGACTTGAATGCATAACCAATTAAAACTACATCAGCATCAAAACTAAATAGCAATGAAAATTATCAGAAACAGATCTAACTTAAATGATAGAGGCAAAACTAGCTAAATGACAGAAAGGAAACGATAATAATAGTAGAGAAGTTGAGGCACATGGATTGGGACCTAACCCACGAGCCTAGCCCTTTAAAATTAAATCAATCAAATGAAATCAATCTTCTCATTTCATAGAAGAATAACTGCATACATCTTTAAAAGTTTCGATCCCTGAATAAAACAAAAAGCTTCAATAGTTCACAACAACAATTCTGAATGGAAGTGAGACTAGGATAGACTAACTCTTCCTAGCTCTAGCTCTGCTCTATTTATTCTACAGGGCAGCTACCAACAACTCCATAGAAAATAGTGATTGAGTCCACTAGAGTCCAAGTAAACCAAGATTGAGTGCTCACCTCTTTGAGTTGCCCTGCCGCCTCCGGAATTCGAATTGCTGGAGAGAATCCTTGGGGATCCTTCGGCTTCTTCTGGAATTCAAATTGTTGGAGAGTATCTTTGGGATCCTTCGACTGCCTTTGAGGTTGGAGAATCCTCCTATAACTTCTCCCTATTGTCTCCTCCAAGTCTTTGTGATAAAATATTTGTAAAAATTCTTAATAAATCATGCTTTTCTGCACTCAACCTTATATTAGGAAGTCAAATTATGTTAGGCTTAATCACCACCTATACTAGCAACATAAACCCAAATAATAATAAAAATGCAAGAAAAAGATATCTAAGAAGGGAAAAAGGTGAATATTAACCCCTCAAAATATGTCTAATGATGGAGCTCATCATCACCCCCCTACTGAATGGTTTCTCATACTCTAAGCAACTAATCCTCCTCCTCCATTTCCTTCAAAGCTTTGACAGCCCCCCTGATTTTCTGACGAAGAAGTGTGGGAGTTTTCCCAAAGGGGTAGAATCCATCATTATTTTCTGCATTCTCTCATTCTCTATCTTGTGCACATGTGTCCTCTTCATCAGTCATCCCCAGCAGCAAAGGTGGGCTGAGCTTTAGTCCCAACAATCGGATCTTTTTGGCCTGCATGGCCCTCTTGTATAACGGTGCCCTTTCCAATGCACCCCTCAGCCTTTCTGGAGTATGATACCCATTTTTCTTGAGGCTATGTGGGAGGCTGTTCCATTTCTTCTGGCTGGACATAATGCACTCCTCTTCTGTCTACCTAGAAATATCATCAAAGTGGCCTATCACCTGGTTTTGAGTCTAAAGGTAGCTTTCAACCAGTGCAAGGAACTTTTCAATCTCTTAATGTTTAAGGATGACTCCTTAAACATTATGGTCTGAGATATGGTCTAAGATATAAGGTTTCTCTATTTCTTCTTCCCATTACCTTCCATATCTCTTTAGCTCTATTGTCCTCATTCACCATCCAAGATGCTAGAGCCATTAACTGCATATCCCCCATTGTAGGATTGGGGTCCCAAATCTCCAAATTTGTTAGCACAAAGTTATGCATATAAAACTCTTCCATCTTTGCCTGATTAACTGTGTTGGCTTGCTTGTAGAAATTCATGAATTTCATACAATATTGGAAAGGGAGTGATCCATGGGAGGCAAGAGTGTTGATTTGAAATACAATCCATTGTTATTTGAGGTACATAATATATGAGTCAGAGGGGAATCTGTGTTGAAGGGCTTCTATGCATAAGTCCTCCATGGTGGCTACTTTCTCCTCTCTTTGCTGCAATTGCTCCTTTAGCGCTACATTCTCTGCCTGTGCCTTCTGAAACTGATCCTTTAGAAATATTTCTTTGATTCTTTCCTCCCCCCTTGGTGATTCTTCAATGATGGTAGAGCTTATGGGGGAATTTTCTGGCTTTCTCTAATTCTTGTTAGCTCCGGAATACCTAGAGGTTTTCTTTTTTCTTTTTGGGCTCAGAGGAGTCATGGTGGTACTTATATTTTTGTAGTGAGGGAATGTGACATTGGGGTGCTTGAGATGCCATGGGTGGAATTCTCATTCTCCTATAGAATATTATGCAGCTTCCCTTGTTGTTCTTCTTAGAAATCCATGGACAACGTTTTTTTTTAAGGAACTTCTTGATGTTTGTAGAAGTCTGTTTGTGTGTTGCTTCTCTTGCTACATTGTGCCCAGGAATGAAGGAGTGTGATGTATGGAGGCGATGGAGAAAGTTATGAAGATTAATGGATTGAATGATGGGATGGATGGAAAGATAGAAGAAGGGAAAATAATATGAGTTCTTCTCTGTATTTTCTAGAAACCATTAACAACCTGCAAAAAAACAAACACGGAAAAACATAGTGATGCAGATGCATTTTTTTGGTTTTGTTATTTTCCTCTTTTCTTTTTTTCTGAAAGAAAGTGGGCTTCCTCCAAGGAGGTTTTCAACCCACAAAATTTCCTTGGGTGCCTCAAATATTTTTTCACCCATGGATCTTTATTCTTTTTTTTCCATTTTTTTTTTGAGCAAGTGAGTTGCCTCCATCGAGGTTTTCAACCCACAAGCTTATTTTTTTCTTTTTCTTTTTTCTTTCAGGAGGTGTGGGAAACTATGGATTTTCCCATCACATACACCTCTCTGCTTATTGAATTGATGAATTATGCCCTTGACAAAGGCTTGTAAATTTTAAGTCTGTGACCATTGACCAGCAAGGGGATTCCTTCCTCATCTATGGTCCTGATTTGAACTGTGCCATTATCGAAGAATTTTTCCACTATGTAAGGCCCCAACCATATTGTCATCAGCTTGCCTTTGAAGTCTTTAAACCTTGAATCATACAAAAATTCCCAATCTCCTTCTTGTAAGGTCTTTTCTTTGATGTTCTTGTCATGCCATACCTTCCTTTGCAGCTGAACTACCTCTGTGTGAAGAAGTGCTTGCATTCTGAACTCATCCAATCCATTTAGTTGCAGAAACCTCTCTTTTTGTGCATTTTTTAGATCTATATTTAATTCAGCTACCATTCTTAAAGTATTGAATTCAAACTCAAATGAAAGTGGAGCTTTCTTACCATAGACTAGTTCATTAGGAGTGAATCCTGTTGTTGTCTTCCAATTGGTGTTGTAGGCGCAAGTAGCTTCTACCAATCTATTTGCCCAATATTTTCTGTTGCTGCTCAACACCTTGGTGAGGATGATCTCGATAGCTCTGTTAGTTACTTCTACTTGGCCATTCGCCTGAGGGTGATAGGCAAAATAAGTTCTATGCTTAATCTTGTGCTTCCTCAAAATATTCTCAATGAGGTGAGATGTGAATTGTGATCCTTGATCAGTGACTATTTCTCTGGGATATCCAAATTTGTAAAACACATTCTCCCTTAGAAATTTTTCTACTTTTTCTTCGGTTGCTACCTTCACTTATTTTTCTTCAACCCACTTTTTTAGGTAATCAGTGTAGACTATGATATACTTCTTTTGTCTAGATGGTGGATTGATGGGTCCAACAAAGTCCAAGCCACACTTGTAAAATGGCTCAAGAGCCACCTAAGGGTGTAAATGCATTTAATCCCTTTATGTGGGTTTTACCATCCTTTGGAACTGGTCACACTTTCTGGTGTATCTCCTGGAATCTTGGTGAAGGGTAGGCTAATAGTAACCTACCTGCAAAACTTTGTAAGAAGTTCTCTTTATAGCAAAGTGGCCTCCACATGGGCTATCAAGAAATTCAGAGAGGATATCAAAAAATTCTTCCTCCCTCACACATCTTCTTAGGAGTCTATCAAGACCTATCTTGAAGATATTCCCTCCAATCCATGTGAAAGGGGAATTTTTACTGATGATTATGCTCCTCTCCCTGAATGAAATATTAGGAGGGAGTCTTCTAGAAACCAAGTAGTTGGATATATCAGCAAACCACAGTGAGACTGATGATATGGAAAAGAGGTATTCATCTGGAAACTGGTCATCCACCATTCCTTCTCCACTTGCAGGGAGAACTAACCTGGACAAAAAATCTCCAACAACGTTTTCCTTTCTAGTTTTATCAACAATAGTCAAATCAAACTGCTGCAAAACTAACAACCATCTAATATTCTAGCATTAACATCTGGATTGTTCATTAAATACTTGATGGTTGCATGGTCAGTGTGAACAAAGTTCTGATATCTAGTGACATAATGCATCAATTTGTTTAATGCATGGACAATGGCCAACATCTCCTTCTCCATAACAGTATAATTCAATTCAGATTTGGACAAATTCTTGTTGATGAAATAAATGGCATAAGGGATTTTGTCCTCTAATTGTCCTAATGATGCCCCTACAACTTTGTCAGATGCATCAGTGTGGATGTGGAAAGGCAGAGTCCAATTTGGATCTTGGAGGATGGGAGAAGTAGTCAACTGCTTGTTAATGAGCTCAAAAGCCTCTTGACATTGACCAAACTAAATGAACTCAGAATCTTGGCCAATAACCCAAATAATGGCAAAGCCATCTTGCTGAAATCTTTGATGAACCTTCTATAGTAACCAACTAAGCCTAAGAAAATCCTGACATCTATCTGCTTTTGAGGAGCATGCACCCTTTTGATGATAGTGATTTTTTTTAGGTCTACCTATATTCCTGCTTGGGATATGGAGCATCCTAATATAACCCCTTCTTTCTTTAGGAATTCACACTTTTCTAGGCTCAAGGAGAGATGAATCTCAATGCACCTTCTTAGTACTTTACCCAAATTGGAGATATCTTCCTAGAAGTCATCCCCATATGGTTTGAAATCATCCATTTAAATTTCGACAGAGTCATGGAATAAGTCAGAAACTATGCTCAGGACAGCTCTCTGGAAGGTGGTTGGGGCATTGCATAACCCAAAGGGTAGGACTCTATAAGAAAAGGTACCCCAAGGGCAGGTGAAAGTAGTCTTATCCTAGTCTTCAGGGCTTATTTGAATCTGATTCTACCCACTGAACCCATATAAGAAGGAAAATAACTTCTTCCCTGCAAGGCCATCTAGGACTTGGTCTATAAATGGCAAAGAGAAATGGTCTTTCTTGGTGGCTTTATTAAGTTGTTGATAACCAACAAAAATTCACCACTTCCCATTCTTCTTTGGGACTATGAAAAGAGGATATACCCACTCACTGTTGGATATAAGATATATGAACCTCGCATCCAATAGTTTCTGCAGCTCCTCTTTGACTATGTCCTTTAAAGTTGGTTTCATCATTCTTTGGGGTTGTCTCACATGCTTGCATCCTAATTTGATGTAAATGTGATTTCTGGATACTGAAGGATGCACCCCTTTCATGACCTTGTAATTCAAAGAAAATGCTTCAAGAATTTTCTTTCAAAAGCTGGCATAGTTTCTTCTCTTCTTCATTTGAGAGGTTTGGGTTGATTTTTAGAGATATGGATGGGCCAAATTCGACAACCTTGGTGGTTTCAATTTTGTCTCAACTGATTGCACTTCCATCCAAGGTTGGCTTTTATACTCTTTGATTAGGGTTTCGAGTGGAGTGTTAGTGGAGGACTGATTTTGAATGGCATGTTCGATGAGCTCATATTCATAAAGTTTCCCCCCTCTAAGGATATCATCTATGGTACACATAGGGGCAGTGTTATATTACTCATTTTCTTCATCCTCGAACCATATAGGGAGATCATGATCAATGGAAGGCTGGGCTGGAGGATCTAACACTAGCTGTTTAGACAAAGGCCCATTTTTGATAGTCATGTTTCCATCCCGACAACTAATATAAGTGTCTGCAGTGGCTAACCAAGGTCTCCCTAAGATGAGAGGATAACCATTAAACTTGGTTTTTAGCTGCAGGACCAGCAAATATGTAGGATATTCCCAAGAGTCAATGGTAACCATAACATCATCAATAATTCCTTCCAGAGTTACTGTGGACTGATCTGAAAGTTGCAGAACTGTTGTGGTTTTCCCCAAAGTCCCTTGGAGCTTAAGTTTCAACATAGTTTCCATGGTCATGATATTGATGGAAACCCCTAAATCAATAAGAGTGTTGTGGACTATGACACCATCTATATGTACATCAACAACTAGACTACCAGGGTCTAGGTATTTTGAAAATATCACCTTCCCCAACATCAGGTCAGACAGTTTTCCTACCACATTGATGGTAGGGGTATCTCTCTTCCTCCTTCCAGGTTTCTTGAATCACTTTTCTTTGATGAGCCTATTGTAGATAGTGGTATCCTTAATGGCCTGGATAAGTGATATATTTACACACAAATTTTCCAATTCTCCGAAGAGTTCCATATCATCTGGTATGTGATGACTAGGGTGGATCAACCGCTCAGGAAATGGAGGTTGTTGGATTTGAGTGTTATCTTCTTCCTTTTCCTCCTCAACCTCTACAGGTGGAGATGGGGGATGGTTGTCTGGGATTACTCTTCCTGACCTGAGATTAACCTCTTGTATCTCCATAACATAAGCTGGATGGGATGTTTCTCCACTGGGAGCCTGTTGTGCCTACTTGTTGTTTGGGTTCAGATGGGGCTGTGCAGGTATAGGTAGCCTAGGTGGAGCAGCATGAGTAAGCTTAGGTTGAGGTTGGGGTGGAGTAATTAGAGTAGGTAGTTGATTTTTTTGAGGCCTCCACCCTTGGGATGGATTTTTCTACTAAGGTTGTTGTGGAACTTACTACTAAAATAGTTGGTTTACTGGCTGAGGATGATATGAAGGGTTGGAAGGCCAAGTAGGAGGTGTAGACCAAGATGGAGGAGTGGGGGTGTACCAAGTTTGCATGGGTGCCCTCTGATTGTTGTAATAGTAAGAGTGAGGTGCACCTTGCATACCTTGTTGATATGGATGAGGGCTCTGAGACCTTCTCTGGTTGATGAAACAGAGTTGCTCTGGCATTATTTCCCCACCTTGATATAAAAATTTAAGTCTAGGTAAGGAGGGACACTTGTCTGTGGCATGATTCTCCTCACAGATTAAAAAAACCTCTATGACATTCAATGGACATTAATTTATTGGGTGTTTCCTGGTACATCTAGGAAAAAATATGGCCAGGGTTCTCTCTACTTCGTCTTGCTTCCTTTTGACCTGCACTATGTCCATTTTTAAAGAAAACATGTATAGCATGTGTTAGGTCCCTATATTACTAGTATAGTCTTTTATTGTTGTTAGTGTAACCCCATTATTGTTATTATTGTACCCTTGTAACCCCCATATTGTTATTATTGTGCCCTTAAATTATTATTTTTAGGTTGACTAGGATTACATTGTGGCCCCATGGACTCCTATATATAGGAAGGAGGTTTTGTAATTTGTATCATCCAAGAATTGTTCATTCATGTAATGTATTGGAGGTTTCCCCCTCGAAGTGGCTTATTTCTAAGGCGTTGATATCTCTTTTCTTCTATTTTTGGAGCTGGTTTCACAACACTTGGTTTCAGAGCTTTGAGATTCTAGGGTTTTGCTACTCCAAACAAGTCATCGTGGCATTCTCGCTATAATTTTTTTTCTACGAAGGTTCAGAATCTGAAATTTTTAGAGTGCAAATCCAAAATCCTAAGGAATCCTCACAAAATTTCAGAGCTTGGTTCACAATATTTTCGGATATATGATCTGTGCAAGTTAGGTCATTTTGCAAGCTCCTGAATTTAACCTAAATATATCATCGTGGTATTTTCTTAAGAACTTATTTTCTATGAAGGTTCCGTGTTTGTTCTTTAGCTAAGTCAGTCCCCGAGGAAGATCGTTTGAAAATTCTAGATATTGGTCACAATATTTTCAGAGTAATTTTGTGTGGAAGTTAGCTTTGGAGTTTTTAAATTTCATTCAAAGAGGTGATCTAAGTATTCATGCTCTCTCTTCCAGAATCTGATTAGAATATTAAAAAGGGATATGTTAAACCGAATTTAGTGTTTTTGGTCTATCAATTTCAGAGTGAAAGGAGGAAACAATGACACGTGGAAATTCATACAAGTTCGCTCTATTGAACCAGTCCAAAATTGGGTCATGGTGGGAGATTGGACATAACTTTGCCTTGAAGAATCCAAATCAGATCAAACCTGTGGCATTTGAAAGAAGATTCATAGGGCTATTGCAGGGCTGAATTTTAGATATTTAGAATCCGCAATTATAGAGATAATTTAATTTCAATATGAATCTCCTCAAAAGCATGTAAAAGGTGTGTATTTTGTTTTCCGAATTGCATAAGTCTTGTTTGAAGAATCAAGTTGAATTGATTCCAAGGGCATATTGTAGAATAGATATCAATATTGGATTCTAAAATGGCCCCTAAAAAGAATTCAACACCCATTAAGCCTTTAGAAGGATCTACTATGACTCATGAAGACGAAGAATGGCAACATGACATATCAAAATTACAAGAGCAAGTGCAACAAATTTCGCTCTCGCAAAGAACAACAAAAAATGAAATGGAAGTTTTGAAGAAGGGCATGGAAACTAAGATGGATGGCGTGGAAGCTAAGATGAATGGTTTGGAAGCTAAGATGGATGGAATGGAAGTGGGCATGGAAGCTAAGATGGATGACATGGAAGCTAAGATCGATGAAAAAATGAAAGACAACATGGAAAACATGAAGAAAGATCTAAAAGTAGACATCGAAGGTTTGGGAAAGTTGATATAAGAAATGTTTCCTAATGGTGAAAAGATAGTAGAGGAAACTCATGATGAGAACAAAATAAATGTTAATCGTGATTTCATAAACTCTAATGTTGGAGGGAAGAACCACCATATTCCAAAAATGAATATGAGGAAGTTTGATGGAAAGGATCCTGTAACATGGATACTACAGATGGAGCAATATTTTGATCTCAATAATGTGCAAAACACACAAAAGGTACGCATTGCAACTTTACATTTAGAATAAAATACATTTGTATGGTATCGATGGCTTTGCTCCCATAAAAAAATTGTCACTTGGTCAATTTTTACGGAGGAAATGATAGCACATTATGAGGATACAAAGAGCAACACCTTCTTTAGCCAATTGATAAATCTCAAACAAAAGGGTTTAGTTGGGGAGCACATTGAGGACTTCCAAAAATTGAATATAAGGGTAACTGATATTCCAGAGGAACACAGGATTGATCTCTTCATAGGTACTTTAAAGGATAACATCCAACATGAAGTTCACGTTTTGGAACCTGATTCATTGGAGAAGGCATTCAGGTTGGCAAGAAAAATTGAATGTAAAATTATGGCGACAAGGAAGCCTACCACTCACTTCCATAAAGAGGGAAGTGTTGCTACTCCTAGATTTCCACAACCTACAAGGTTGACACCACAACAATTGGAAGAAAAAAGAGCAAAAGGGCTTTGCTACAGTTGTGATAGCAAATACACTAAAGGTCATAAGTGTGTCGAGAAGAAATTATTTTACATAGATTGTGAAGAGGAAGAAGAAAATGAACAAGAAGAGGATATACACCAGGAACCAACCCAAGAAGAGGAAGAAATGAGTCCGACCATATCGTGTAATGCATTGGCAGGAATTACCACTCCTCAAACTCTCAAGATAGAAGGACATATCAAGAAGAAAAAGGTAATAGTGTTGATTGGTTCAGGTAGTACCCATAATTTTATTCATTGTAAGGTAGCCAAGGAATTGAATTGTTTCCTATACCCAGCACCAGAATGTCAAGTGATGGTTGCAAATGGAGGAACTATAAATTGCTCTGGAAAATGCCATAATATCAAGCTAACCATGGGGGAATATATATTTAATATTCCAATGCTTTCCATTCATATGGGAGGTGTTGATGTTGTACTATGAATACAATGGTTACAATCTTTGGGGATGGTAGCTTTTAATTTTCAAGAAATTTTATTGAATTTTTTTTCAGAAGGAAAGGAAGTCGAATTATAGGGTGTTTCAAGGAAGTCGGGAAAGATAATAAGCTATAATGTCATGATAAAGCTTCTAAAGAAAGAACAACGAGGCATAATCACACAAATTTGCTCACTAGAAGTTCCAACATCAAAATCATCTATTTATGTAGATCTCCAAAAAGCCTTGGACAATCATTCCAAGGTGTTTGAAACTCCCAAAGGACTCCCACCTATTTGTGATCATGATCATGCTATTCATTTGATTCCAAGAAGTGTTCCTCCAAATATCAGGCCTTAGAGATATCCTTATGTCCAAAAGAGAGAAATTGAATGTATGATTGCAGAAATGTTAGAGGCAGGTATAATTCAACCTAGTCAAAGTTCTTTCTATGCTCCTGTAGTATTGGTACACAAGAAGGATGGATCATGGTGCATGTGTGCGGATTATAGGGAGCTCAATAAGCTCACCATTAAAGATAAATTTCCCATTTCTGTGATTGATGAATTATTGGATGAATTACATGGAGAAATTTATTTTACCAAGTTAGATCTTCATTTAGGATATCATCAAATTAGAATGAAGGCTGAAGATATTTCAAAAACAGCATTTCAAACTCATGAGGGTCGTTATGAATTTTTGGTCATGCCTTTTGGCCTTACCAATGCACCTTCTACATTTCAAGGGTTGATGAATTCCATTTTCAAAACCACCCTTAGAAAATTTGTGCTAGTTTTTTTTGATGATATACTAATCTACAACGGGTCTTGGAAGGATCATGTTCAACATGTTGACAGGGTGCTCAAACTATTGCAGGAGAAAAAATTATATGCAAAAACATCCAAATGTTTCTTTGGAGTACAAGAGGTGGAATATATGGGTCATGTTGTATCTCACAAGGGTGTTAAAGTAGACCCTAACAAAATTAAAGCCATTAAGGAATGGAAATTCCCCACAACCATAAAGCAGCTACGAGAATTTATCAGGTTCATAGGGTACTATTGCAAGTTTGTTAAGAATTATGGGAGAATAGAAGCACCTCTAACAATGTTATTGAAGAAAGATGCATTTTAATGGACTCCTGAAGCAACTAATGCCTTTGAACATCTTAAAGAGGTAATGTGCCTAGCACCGGTCTTAGCTATGCCAGACTTCACAAAAACCTTTATTGTGGAATGTGATGCCTCAAGAAATGGAATTGGTGTTGTTTTGATGCAAGAAGGAAGACCCATTGCTTTTTAAAGTCATCTAATCAAAGCAAAAGTATTTACATAAACCTATTTATGAGAAGGAAATGTTAGTAATACTACATGCACTAAAGAAATGGAAAACTTGCCTAATGGGAAGGCACTTCAAGGTAAAAATTGATCATGATGTCTTAAACACTTTTTGGAACAAAGACTATCTTCAGAAGAGCAGCAAAAATGGGTCACAAAGATGTTGGGTTATGACTTTGAAATAATCTACAAAAAAAGGAAGCTAAATGTTGTTGCATATTCACTCTCAAGAAAGAATGAAGAGGTGGAAGCATTGCTTTGTGCCATTTTTATTATCCTAGCAGATTGGATAACCGAAGCAAGAGATGAATGGAAGAAGGACAAAGAAGTGTTGACACTCATTCAAAATTTGCAAAAAGATCCTATTACATCTGATACATTTAGTTGGAAAAATGATTCCTTATGGTGCAAAGATCGCTTATATCTTTGTAAGAATTCCCAACTAAAACAAAATATTCTTTTAGAATTGCACACTTCTCCTTTAGGAGGACACTCAGGATTTTTAAAAACTTACCACAAGGTGAAGAAATAATTTTTTTGGGATGGCCTTAATGAGTGGATAGTTTTAAAATTTTATAAAGGCAAAATCTTTATTTCCAAATAATTAAATTCTGATATAATTACATTCCTGCCTTCCACAACTTTTCTATCCATTCAAGCCACATTGGGAGAGATTTCAATGGATTTTATCACAGTTTTACCTAAGTCCCAAGGAAAAAGTGTCATCATGGTGGTAGTTGATAGAATTACCAAGTACGCACAATTTTGTGCATTATCTCATCCATTTAAAGAAAGTACAGTTGCTACTACATTTATGGACACAATTCAAAAACTACATGGAAACCCAAGGGTTATTGTGAGCGACAGAGATCCCATTTTTACTGGAAATTTTTATATGAAGTTATTTTCTTGTTTGGGTACTTAATTAACTCATAGCTCATCTTATAATCCTCAATTCGATGGTCAAACTGAGATAGTAAATAAATGTTTGGAAGGATATCTTCATTGTTTTGTATCTGATAAACAAACACAATGGGTCAAGTGGTTACCTCTCGTTGAATGATGGTATAACACTTCCTTCTATAATGCAGCAAAAATGACCCCATTTATGGAACTTTATGGATATCATCCACCATCCATCACATCATATTTAAGAGAAAATTCGAAGGTTCAAGCAGTGGAAGATCACATCGAGCATCAACAAGAAGTTCTCCAACTCTTAAAGGAGAATCCCACTTAGTACAACTCAATGACACAAGGAAAGATCAACATTGCAAAGAAATGAAAGTAGTTTCTTTATGTAGATTGGTATTTTTACTACAATCACAAAAAATGTCCTCAAATGTTAAGAATATAATAAATTATCGCCACCACGGAAAAGTATCCTTACAAGGTGTCGCAAAAGATTGGTACTATGGCATACAAAGTGGAGCTTCATGCTTCTTCACGAGTGCATCCAATTTTCCATGTTTCATGCTTAAAGAAGGTTATAGGTGAAAATATTCTAGTTCAAACAATATTGCCTGAACTTGATGAGGAAGGAAAAATCATATTGGAACCTGAAGCAGTCACGAAAAAAGGAACTCGACAGCTACGAAATCAATCAATTTTAGAGTATCTCATCAAGTGGAAGAACTTACCCACCGAATATTCTACATGGGAGGATGAGACTTCTGTGGCGATGACCCAGAGGTGCCTGTGCGTTGAGTGACAACATTTTTAAGGAGAGGGTATGTTAGGTCCCTATATTACTAGTATACCTCATTTTTGTTAGTGTAACCCCCTTATTGTTATTATTTACCCCCAGAATCCTTGCATTGTTATTATTTAGCATGAGGAATTTGGCTGTTAGGTCGGCTAGGATTACATTGTGGCCCCACTAGGATTACATTTTGGCCCCATGGACTCCTATATATAGAAATGAGGTTTTGTAATTTGTATCATCCAAGAATTGTTCATTCATGTAATGTATTGGAGGTTGCCCCCTCGAAGTGTCTTATTTCCAAGGCATTGATATCTCTTTTCTTGTATTTTTGGAGCTATTTTCACAACAACATGTCACTCTTGAAGTCCTCGAGCATGTTTCCAATATCATGTTTTATGAAGGTGGAAGAGGAAGGGGTGTTGGATGTACTTTGGCTAGCTCTGCCCTTCTTCCTAAATGCCCTAGAATGGTTTTGGAAGATAGTTTTGATTGTTTCATAAGGTTGTGGGTAGATATATCCTCTTGATAACATATTCAAGATTTCTATCATCTCTTCACTAATCCCTCCAAGAAATACAATTTTAAGTGAGTCAGGATCAAGAGTACAGTTGGCTCTCTTATAGTTAAATTGAAACCTCTCTTCATAATTCTCTAGGGATTCATCAGGTCCTAGAGTCATCCTAAATATCTCATCCTTAGTTTCCTTGGACCTACAGTAGTCTTTGTACTTGTTGCTGAAGGTCTCTTCCTTATGTTCCCAGGTAGTGATGCTATCCCCAGGCAGACCCATGAACTAGTGCAAGGTTGCATCCTTAAGGGTTGATGGGAATAGCTTCAACTTTTGATCATCAAAGGTGTAGTCATAAGTCCTACAGACAACAACAAATTCAAACATGAATTTGTTAGGGTCCTCAAAGGTAAGTCCATGGAAGTGTGGAAGAGCTGAGGGGCTAATGTTTTTCATCTTAGTGTCCCCATTTTCCTCTCTTATGGGAAAGGCTCTCTAGGGCCCAACCATGGTTAAGATAGGTGAAGCAGGTCCCTCAGTTGAAACAAGGCATTCTTCTTCTTCTTCCCCAATAGGATCCTCAAAATTTTCAGAAGGCTCTCCTATAGGGGGTTCAATATCACTGCCACTGAAGAAGAGTGAAGGATGGCTAGGAGGTGATGTGGGGGTTTTAGGTAAGGTTTGTCTTTGAGTATTCCTATTCCTACGAGGCATGAAAATTACATATTTTTTTGTAATTTTTAAATATTTTTGAAGTGACATGAAAAAGAAAGGAAAGAAGAAAAGAATGGTAAAAAAAATTTAAAATATCTACTATACACCTCCCTTGAAACGATGCAAAAAATTGGTGACCCTAGTATTCCACCAAGAATGTTGCAACTCCCAGGGGTTGCCCTACTTTACTTTATCAACTCGGGGTTCACACAAAATTTGAGGTGACAGTGCTATATACACAAAAGATGCATTTTGTTCATGTCATCCTCTTCTGCTTTACAAAAGGGTGCTATTCCTTAAATTCTAAGAACAACTGTAAAGTAAATTGTTGGAAGGAAAAGGCAGAAAGGAAACTGAACTAAATTACTAGAAATAAATGACAAGAATGAAGCAAATTGAATTTGCAGAAAACAAATATCAAAAAGGAATCTAATCCTAAACCACACTTCACTTGGCCAAACGGCTAAATGCACTCTTATTATCCTATGATATATCTACCATGGTTATATCCATGTAACTAAGCTATCCATGAATTAATTCTAACTAAAAAGAGTTACTTTGCAGCTTGGAGGAAGAAAAATGGCTAAAAGAGGCTAATGGGAGGTTTAACACATGAAACGAGGTTTGGAAGCGGAAATAGGGGGTTAAACCCTTAGAAAACTTGAATATAATGTGATAAATGACTTTGGAGCAAAAAGAATTGAAAAAGTCTTAAAAGTGGAAAGAGGGGGTTTAAAACCTTATTATAGTGCAAGAAATGGCTTTTGAGCAGAAATAATCAAAAAATGCGATGGTGGAGATGCAATGGAGGTAAAAGTTGAGATATGCGATGTCACAATCGTAACTTTGCAAGTTGAAATAGATATTAGTAAGGACTTAATGGAATAAACTAAATTGTGCGAAGTGCAATTTGAGATGCTGTAAAGGTTGCGAGTTGCGATATGTGATGTGATAAGTTCTGCAGGATGCGATTTGCAATGGGATAAGATCTTCGAGATGTGATTTGCGATGGGGATTATGTGGCGGTGAAAAGAAAAAGGGAAAAGTTGAAATTTTCGATATGCGATGTTGCAATATCGCAATTGAAAGAAAGATCGGTAAGTGTTAAGCGTAAAATATAAAGAATGTGAAGTGTGATTTGCGATGGTGATGTGGCAGTGGGATTGACAGCGGGGCGAGATCGCACTATCGTAATCATCCATAACAATGACAAGTGTTAGGGGAGAAAATATAAGCGGTGTGAAGTGCGACTTTCGATTTCGCAATATCTCAATCAAAATGAACGAGAGGTAAGTTTTGAAGGTAAAAGCTAAATGTTTCGATTTGCAAAGTGCGACGTACGGTAGTGGGAATTTCCAGGAGGAAGGCGGAGGTCGTGTTTTCGATGGTTTTCAAGCGTTTTTACGTTGAAACGAGTCCGGCGACGGTGACCGAAATAACGAAGGAATAAGACAGGAAATCAGCGAAGGAGAGTGGTAATTCCTCAAGGAAAAATGTAAGAGAGGCGAAGTGCGATTGCAATGTATGGTGGCAGGAGTCTTGAGGAGCAAAGGCGTTGGTCTAGTTTTTGGTGGTTTGGAATGGTTTTTCACGTGTTTTTCATAAAAAGGTAGGCAGTTGTGAGCGGGGGAAACAATGAAATAAGGTTGAAGGGCTTAAGTGCGTTAGAAAAGTAAGGTAAGTGCAACATTAAGGTGAGAAGGAAAGGAGGGGAATGGAGGTGTAAGAGCAGTGCTTAGAAGTGAAGCACACTTGCAGATTCATGCATGGGAAACAGGTAGAAATGCATGATGAAACATTGAAAGAGAGGCTTGGACTTGGTAATACAATTTCTTCCCAGAACTCGAACAGAAAGCAATTTTTGCCTATGGGAAGGTCTGCCCCTACTCGAAATCTATTGACAAAGATGAGAGGGGGGAGAATTGACCACAGTTTTGGAGTTTTTTGTCCATTTCGCTATGCATAAGCAATTAAAACTATAACAGCACAAAAAATAAAATAGCAATGAAACTTATCAAAAGCATATCTAACTTAAATGATGGAGGAAAAACTAGCTAAATTACAGAAAGGAAAAGATAATAACAGCAGAGAAGCTAAGGCACATGGATTGGGCCCTAACCCATGAGCCTAGCCCTCTGAACTTAAATTAATCAAAGGAAATCAGTGTACTCATTTCATATAAGAATAACTGCATACATCTCTTAAAGTTTTGATCCTGAATAAAATAAAAAGCTTCAATAGTTCACAACAACTATTTTGAATGGAAGCAAGACTAGGATAGACTAACTATTCCTAGCTCTAGCTCTACTCTATTTATTCGATAGAGTAGCTACCAACAGCTCCCTAGAAAATGGTGATTGAGTCCACTAGACTCCAAGTAAACCAATATTGAGTGCTCTCCTATTTTAGTTGCTCGACTGCCTCTAGAATTCAAATTGCTGTAGAGAATCCTTTGGGATCCTTTGGCTCCTTGTGGAATTCAAATTACTGGAGAGAATATTTGGGATCCTTCGGTTGCCTTTGAGGGTTTACAATCCTCCTATAATTTCTCCTTGTTGTCTCCTCCAAGTCTTTGTGATAAAATCTTTATAAAAATGCTTAATAAATCATGAATTTATGCACTCAACCTCATATTAGGCCTTCAGAGTATGTTAGCCTTAATCACCACGTATAATAGCATCATAAACTCAAATGATAATAAAAATGCAAGAAAAATATATCTAAGAAGGAAAAAAGGTGACTATTAACCCCTCCAAATATGTTTGATGATGGAGCTCATTAGGCATATAGTGGCCTTGGTTATTATCGGAAAAAAACTAACAAAAGACCAATAGATACATAAATTCATGGAGGTGGATTGAGAGGGGATGCTAGTGTCCCTGCAAAGAACCTGGAATGATTGTACGCATGGTATTAAATGTTCTCAACCTGGATCTCAAGTTCTCGGAGGTGGTCATGAGAGCTCCTCAGCTAACGACACAGACTCTCTAGAGCATATAAAGTCTCATTTTGTAGATGCTTAATATCATTGATATAGGCAACGATCTCATTATGATCCCCATACCTTTCTTCCCTCATGTTGTCCAGGTTGAGTTGGATTTGTTGAAGTTGAGTTGATATTGCTTCTAGGGTGGCCAGAGCGTCTACATGCCCTAGTGACTATTTTGGAGAAACCACCATGGTAGCCACAAAATGTTGGCTTTCAGTGGATTTTGAGTTCGCGCTTGGGTCCCTGACTGGCCTGTAGTCTTCCATATTGCATCCTAATATACCCCTACGTGAAGGTCCTCATTCACATGGCATGTGCTTCACGTCCTCGATTCAGCCTGCCTCCTTGCTAAAACTCCAAATACCTTCTTGCCTAGTATCTTGTGGACTAGCACTATAGTCCCGAAAGCTACCACTGTGCGTACATCCACCCACACCCAAAGCAACACAGGAGACTGTCGTCAATCTGTCGGTGGATTCCATGCTATGCTCGATGGTGGAGGAGAACTGCCACCCACTGAGAGACCAACCAACTAGAAAAACAGGAGGGATTTTGAGCCCGAAACAACACTGGAAAGACGTCGGATCCTTTGTATTCACTACACTTATCTCCACTTCAAACCGAAGGAACTGCAGAAACTACATGCAAGAAAACACATTTGTCACTGGTAAACCAAACAAAATTTCTTCCTTGTCATGTTTTTTCTCCTCAAGTTCCTCGCTACTAGCATCCCACAGGATTTGGTACCACTGTCCCCAATTCCCTATCTTCTAATTTTTCCATGATGCCTCCTAGCATCGAAGCTCAAGCTGAAGCTTGAGATCCAACAATGATGCATCGAGGATATCCTCCTCATAGACATCCAGAATCACCCAAACCTGCATACTTCACAACCACTCGCCCAAATTCCTGTTATGCACACATCGTCTACCACAAGTAATCTCTTCCCGAGGACTTATAACGCTAAAGTGTGGGAGTTAATGGAGTCCGGTGGCACGTGGCATCAGGTATGTCCGCCCTACACTGCCAGCTAGTAGTTGTCCCTTTTACATGACACTCCCATCGGGGATTGTAAGGTCTACTTCCATAAGTTCTTGCAGAGTATAAGTCTCACCCGAGTCAAGGTCCGCTTTGGAGAGGATCTCTATCCAGGAGCCACGAAATTCACATGCTAGTTCATTAGTTCCTTTGTTGACCAACTATTGAACCACCTTATTCCCAGAGCGGAGCACATGGCTTCTAGTGACATATTCCATTTAACTGACGGATCTACGGATGCGAGATAGTTGGGCTTCCAGGTGCCAACTCTTTGCTAATTTCTAAGGATCTGATCTATTGATGATTTTTTGAGTCATATCTAGCATAAGGTGAGAGTCCCCTACAATGGAGATTTATTTGTATCTGAGATTGAGAGTCATGACCAGACCAACTTCTAGCCTAGTTAGTTCCATAACATTGTTGGTCATGGTTCCACTAGATCCAGCATAGGCAGCCCAAGGGGTCCCAGAGGCGTCACTAAGGATGCTACCATAACTAGCCTAACTAGGATTCCCTTTAGATTTTCCATCAATATTTATTTGAATGTAACCCTGCAGGGAAGGGGAGAAGACAACAGAGGAGTGAGGGGGGATTGGGTGGGCTTCTCTAGCTCTAGGGTGGATGAGGGATAAGGAGAGATTCAGAAGATGAAGGATTATCATTTCAATAGGATCTTCTTCCTAGTCCACGGATACCAGGCTTCAGCAAGGATGGATTCATTAATGTTGGATAGGGTTAGGGACTAGATGAGAGGGACCAAGGGGGGGTTGTCATCAAATATGGTGTGATTTCTACCTTTCCAAGTGTTCTACACTAGTAATCTTGGAGTTTACCACCAAGCTCTATTTACCACTGGATTGGAAAAAATTTGGGTCGACCATTCCTCAAGCATGGATCTGGTGTTGGCTATTGACTCCTTAACTAGTCCGAAGATGGCAAAAGCCTGGGACCAGACAACTTTGGTGATGGGGAATTCAATGAAGAGGTAATGTTGGGTTTCTTCCTCCTATATCCAGAGAGGGAATTTAGATGGACCGATGAAGCCCAGCTTAATGAGGCGATCCCCTGTCAGGATTCATTTATGCACAAAAAACCATAGAAAATGCACAAATTTCGGCAAAAGGTTACTGTTCCAGATCCTTTTCCACACAAAAGTGTTTTGTTGGGGGCGGGATGGAGCACAAAGTAGATAGGCTTGCTTGACGGAGAACTCTCATGTTGTCGATAGGCCCCATATTAATTTATCCTAGTCAATGGAGACATGGATTTTCCACTGCAGGAAATACTTAGTGAGCTAATCACACAAAGGCTGAAGGATTACTTGGGGCCAATCTAGTGACACCTTCCATCTTCGCCAACCATGGTCATCGTGGCGGGTTTTCCACTAATCCACCATTTTAATAGCCGAGATCGAATGAAAGAGTGGTCTAAAAGCAGACATATATTGATCTTGGTATAATCAGGGGTATTGTTGCCAGTATTTCTAGAAAATTTTTGTCCATCTGTTATTGAATTCCCAGAAAAAGTGATCTCGGATAAAATCATTATTTCTATTTGCTAGCTTCTAGATGGTTGATTTGCAATTGGGGAGGGGCTATTGCAACACCTCCTCCTGAGTCTTTCCCTGACCATATATTTGGGACCATATGATCTTCCACATCTATTTCCCCCCTTTTAGCCATATCCACCAGATTTTGGCCCCAAGGGTGGTGTTGAGGGTAGTTAGGTCTCTCAAGCTCAGGCCTCCCATAATTTGGGAGGTATAGTTTGGACCAGGCAACTAGGGGCCATTTTTTTTCATCATAAGGGAAACTCCACAAGAATATTCTAAAAAAACAAATTAGGTCTGAATAGATGCATTTGGGCACAGGTAGGGCTCATAACTAATAAAGAGGCATTTCTTGTAGGACATATTTAAGGAGGGTTGCTCTCCTCACAAGTTTGAGAACACCAAAGGTCTAGGTCGAGAGCTTGCTAGAGAGTTTGGCATAGATCTCTTTCCAAGGAGCAATACAAAGCAGATTGAAAATGAGGGGTACTCTAAGATATTTAGATGGGAGAGATCCAATGTCAAATCCCAGTATTATAGCCAAAAATGCTTGGACGGGGTGAGGAGTATGAAAAAAGTAAATGTTAGACTTGAGCTTGTTGAGGATATACCTGACGCTTCCTGGAAGTCTTCCAGGATGGTGTTGATATCAGATGCTTCTTTTAGATTTTATTTCTCGAACAAGAGATTTTCATCAACGAACTACTTGTGTGTCATGTCCACTTTGGTACCTAGTAGATATAAGCCCTTCAGGAGGTTGGAGTGTTTGGTTGCCTTGATAATTCATCCCATACCTTCCACTGCTATTATAAACAGAAATGGGGATATGGGATCTCCTTGACGGATGCCTTATGAGGGCTGAAAGGTGGAGGAGGGTGTACCATTAACAAGTATAGAAAATAATGGTGTGGAGATCATAGATTTAATCCACTAAATCTAGTCTGTCATAAAGCAGAAAGCTCACAGTATTTATAGTAGGTAGTCCCAGCCCAATCGGTCATAGGCTTTCAATAAATCCAATTTAAGGATCATCCCCAGGTATTGTTGGCATTCATGGAGTGAATGGTTTCATGTGCTGAGACAATTCCATATAAAATTTGGTGACCCTTGACAAACCTCGATTTCTCATGACCGATAATATGGTGGAGAATATGTTTGAGCCAGTGAACCATTATGGAGTAATGAATTTTGTAGATCACATTCCATATAGCTATAGGCTCGAAGTTCCCTAGGCCTATAGCCTCTTATGATTTTGGAATGAGGGTTATGAATGTAACATTGAGGCCCAAACAAACTTGTTTAAGTTGTCTTGATTCCTCTACTAGCTCCCATATATCCTAAGAAAGGCCCAACCAGCCTTGAAACATTCTGTAGTGAACCCATATGGGCTAGGCACCTTTCTCTGAGGCAGGGTATTCACCACTTCTTCCACCTCATTAAGCATGATAGGGATCATAAGGGCCTCATTATGGTCATGGGAGATAAAAAATGGGATGTTTTTGGTGACCTTGTGAAGTGTGTCAGATATGTCATAGCCTTCATCCTGCAAAAGTGAGGAAAAATCAGATTTGATTTCTGCCTCAATATTTGCATGTTGTTCAAGTCGGGTGCCATATTACACCTACATGTGTGTGATTTTGTTATGTTGATGGTGGTGGAGCATGGATCTATGGAATAATTTTGATTTTCGTTCCCCTTCGTGCAGCCATAGCACATGAGATTTTTGATGCCATAGAATTTCTCTCTTCCTAGTATAAATGTGAAAGTCAGATCAACCAATCTTCATTATCCTAATGATGAACTACAGTTGGTGGTTCGAAATGCGTTGGTTTCAGATAAGCTTGCACTCTCAACTATTTCCTCTTGATGTTTACGTCCTTCAACATCCTTGGACAAGTGTTCTTCTGATTCAACTAGTTCCCTAGAGCGTCCATCTTGGATGATATGACTCTCTACTTCTTCCACACAGGCCTCCAGTTTTGGTTATTCCTCGAAGATATTGCCAAATTCTTCCCAATTCTAGACTTTTATTTGGGATTTAAGGGCCTAGAGCTTCTTCTGGAAGGATTTAATTTTATTACCTAGTGGGGAGCCTAAGGAGGTCCACCGGGTTTCTAACTTCTCCAGGAAGCTTGGATGTCAGAGCCAAAATCTCTCAGATATGAAGGGTCTTCTTTACGAGGTGATGGAGGAAGTCATATCTACACTAATGGGCCAATGATCTAATCCGGTGAGGGCAGGATCTCAGTGGAGAGCCTAGGATATTTTAGTATATGATGTTTTGAGAAATATAAATGGTCTATTCTGTAGGCTATCTAGTTCGAGCCCCCTCTAAGATTATTGCATGTGTGTAAGGCTTGATGGGGGATGACATCCACCAGATGTAGATCTTCAATGGTATCATTAAAGGCTTGTGAAGATGGGTCTAATTTTCTAACACCCCCTCTCTTCTCCTCAATGTTTTAGATCATATTTTAGTCTCCTCCCAGCATCCAATATTCCTTAGACCAAGATCTACTCAGGCTTTGAAGGTGGGCTAGGAACAAGGACTTGTCCAGTGGCATGTGAGGGTCATATACTGCAGTTAGGCTCTTTAATCATTGCTCAATGATGAGTCAGAAAGAGGATGATAGGTTAAATATTGTGCCCACCCAGTCTATCATTAAAATTTTATTAGGGTCCCAAAGAATTGCTACACCCCCTGCAACCCTTATTGCTTCTATAGTCATAACCTAAATGTTTTACCAATAACACTGGCTATGTTCCTTGACTTTTTCATTTGAAATCTTAGTTTCTTTTAGTCGATCAGCTATCTCAGGTCTATATCTTTCTATTTTCTCTTTAAGGGAACAAGTCTTCCCTGGGCTTCTAAAGCCCCTTATGTTCCATGACATGATCCTAATTGAGGAGGATGGATGGATATAGGATAGTAATCTGTGAACTATCCCATTTGCCCTGAATTCAACATTAATTCTCCATATTTTTGAATAAGTACTTTAGTGGATTTCCCTCCTTTTTCACTTTTTTTTTTTTTTCGGATCCCCCTGGGTTTAGGAGAGAAATTCTCAGAAAATTTCTCTCCTTTCCCACGCCTTGTAGATCAGGGTCTCTGAGGCCAGATCGGGATGACACTTGAGTAAAAATATGTCCAAAGTGGTATATTTTGTTAACTAGGATTACTTTAATGTCTTCCTTGCTCAAGATTTTGAAAATTTCCAACATCTTTTTCTCCTCATATCCTAACCTGTTATTTTTCTCTTCTACTTCCAGTATCGTGCTTGTATTTATCAGCTCTTCTTGTACCCATCGATCTGCCTCAGGGTGCTTAGGAATTTTTCTCTTGGTAGCCATATTTTCACCTAGGATGGTGAGAATCTTGTCTATATCGATATATTGGGATTTGTCCTTAGATGATGATGGCATATTTTGGGTCAAAACTAAGGCTATATCTTACACTGCAAGGCCATAAAGGAATTGTTAGATCTAGATGGATTCATAAAAGTCGATATCTATTGTGTGTAGGGGGATTTAGGTGGGAGGTTTCCTGGCTCCCAGGTCAGGTTGGTGGGTTTGTCGGCTAGGGTCGATTTGTCCATGGGCGTCTGCCATGCACAAGTTGGAAACCTTCCCCATCCTAAGATTGCATTGTAGCCCTAACTTCTTCTTCAAGGGTTAGTGGGAAGTCTCTAAAGAGGTGGCCATACTTGTGGCAATACCAACATTTGAACGGGACATGCTCATAATCAAGTGGTTGAATCCAGGTGGTATCATGATAGATGAGATCTATGGATTCAGGCAGGGGTTAGGATATTTTTATATGAACAAAAATCCTATCATATGCTGCATGGTGTTGATGCTTAGTGATCTTAGACGTTTTGAAAAATTATCCTATAAAGTTCCAGATACCTTTTAGAATTTCTAGTTCCCAGAAGTCGTTCGGTAATGAGTATAGTCAAACCCAAACTAGTGCAGCTATGAATTCCTCCTTCTCTGGGTTGTAGCATTCTTCCCAATATCGGAGAAAATATCTGCATTGACCATGAAGTAAGGTCCAATCTTGAAGATTTTCTTCCAATCTTCCAAATTTTCAAATATGATAGCGAGAAAACCCTTGGCTTGGATTCGAAGTTCAAATTTCCCTCATGGCGCCCATCATTTGTGTTGGATATAGACTAGTACATCTTTCTCTTTTGGCCAGATCCCTAAAAATTTGCAGATCATGTCATGATATTTCATATAGTTCCACAATTTTCCAATCGATTATTTGGAATGAAAAATTTTGGACTGATGGCGACCTTTGGAAGGCAGTGGCTACGTCCTTTTTTTGTTTGCCATTGTACCCCCATTACAGGGATTTTTGTAGCAAAATCAGATCCGCTCCTTCCATTGGTGGGGAGACCTTAGACAAAATGAGTGTGGTTCACTGCATCTCGTAAGGACTACAACCCCTCACACCATGGCGAGGGGCCTGTCATCAACTTGAGCACTCACCCACCGATATTGCAAGGAGATCCACGAGGCAGCCACATGGTTGGTGCACAGTCTACCATTTATCAGTGCTGTCAGTTGGAGCGATTAGCGTGAAACCCTAGTAGAGAATTTTCACTCTATTCACCAACCATATTAAATGAATACATTGTTCTAATAAAGTACTCCTACAATTTATTCAACCATCATGGAGAAATTATTTTGCTATTACATATGTAAAAACTGATCAATTGGAGATGCCTATAGCATGGAACCAATTGCAACTGACCACTTCAATAATAATCATCACTAGCACTCCATCGTTAGTATTAATCAAATCACCCCTTGGTAAGTCATTCAAAAATAATATTGTTTATTTATTTATTTAGCAATTATGGCGATTAATACATCATTTCATTCTGACAGTTGAGGATGAGCTTTTCATTTAAGTTGGGTGGGGGGGTAGTTATTTTTTGATTCATCTCATAACCCGATTTGAAGTGTAAATACTTGTTAATCATTACAACTTTTCATGGTTGATAATCTCATTAATTTGAACTGTATCCAAGTTAGATTTGAATTAATGATAAAATGATAACCTGCATCGCACATTTTCCCGACTTGATATCCTTTCCTATCTCCTTGATATCCACCCTAAAGTATCTCTACACCCTCATTGCAAATTTTTTTCTAGAATTGTGATGACAAGAAGATGAAATTTCATAGTGATTTTTGCTGCAATTAGTGAAGGGTTTGTAAAGTGAAGGATGGGAGGAGTTGTAGTAAGGTGTGAAACAAATTCCATTGAGGCTTTGGAAAAATTCCTAGAAGCATATCAAATTTTTAGAGATGTAGGATGGATAGAGTCTTTCGAGCGATTGAGGGAGTCTAATGAGAGTGTTTATTTGGAATTTTCTTGAAATATGAACAGGAATCAAACAAATTTCAAAGGCCTAATACTGTAGATTACAGAGGAAGTGATTTCCAGAGTAAAAACACTTCGGCCCAAAGAGAAGAGGTGGTTCAATTTGAAATTTAGTGACCCATCCCATAAAGTTGAATTTTTGTAGGGAGAAGAACACTTGGTCAAGAATGGAAGAGGAATTTATCACCATTCCCTTCCTCAACCATGGAACGATGTTTCCCTATCCATTATCAAGTACATTATATGCGAGGAATTGTTGACAATAGTTTTCAACTATCATTTGTCGTTGCTGAGCCATCTTCAACATGGGAACAATGGTTAATCTGCCCCATTTTCTATTAGAAAATTAGAAACACATGGCTACCTCAGTAAACGTATCCTTACATCCAAATAGAATCATTACCAATCATGACCTCATAAAATAGATCGTAATGGAAGCTCTGGAGCAGAAAGGAGGAAATTGGGAAGATTTTATCGATCAAGGAACATAAACCCCACGACAGAGACAAGATGAAACTTCTATAGATTCCTTAGAGGAATATGATACAGCTAGGAAGAAGGGACAATCTTAGGGAATTATAGTTAAGAAGATGTCACTTGAGGAACCTGTGAGTGGCATAAAACCAAAGAAAAGGGTTAATTTTGATACTCAACCAGAACCCTCGACAGCGTCAAAGAGGAAACTAGCCAAAAAAAAAAAGAATAGAAGAGGAATAAATAAGAGACAAAGAAGCAAAAAAAGAGGGAAAAAAATAAGCAGGAAGACACTTCTTCATTAGGTCGAGGTGAAACCCGAACTTTTCTACTTAAAATTTAAAAACTAGAAGTAGAAAATAAGGAAAAGCAACAATTAGGAGGTATAAAAATTAAAATAAAGGTTCTGAGCCTCGATACATTGACTGAGGTTGTTGATAAGATGGGATAAAAAAAAACACATGTAATTTTATTTATATCATGTTCTAAGGGTTTGGAAACAACAAAATACATGATTTTCATTGCAGACACCATCTCAAAAGAAACCCAAACAAAACCATGGTAGGTTGACACACAAGAACCCGTTGATAATGTTGTTAATACACAAGAACCAGTAGTTGAAACAAATCACCCCATGGATTTTAACCTATAAAGTGATATATAAGTATGTAATATTCCCAATTAGCCTAAGCTAATGGGAATATACAATTTTGTTTCATTTTCTTATTGCAAGAATAAATGTGTAAAGGAGGACAATGAAAAATCCTAAAATAGTGAATAAATCAATGCCACATGTGAACAAAGATAAATCTAGGATATCTTAATAAAACACCCTTATGTGTGAAAGGGATTGAGCTATTTGACTGGGTCAACCATGACAAAATCAACAACACTATCTAGAAGAAGTGATCCTTATTGATGCACAACACAATTTTAGTTAGAGGTGGCACATGTGAAAGAAGCTAAATCATTGAGATGGTTTAGGGTTTTGCAAGATATCAATCTTATAAAAGGAAGTGAAGGAAAAAAAGAGAATTTTGTTGATGACCATATTACTTTTGAAGATTTTTTCTCTTTAGACATTTCTTATTCTCTTGGCTGTTTAGCAGAGAATAGTGTTGTTTAGCACTGCGTGTTCCTGATCAGGAATCCCACTTCCTTCCTTGAGAGGCCTCTTGGAGGAGACTTTCATTTCTTGACCACTATCAAGCATTTGGCCAAGCTATTCTTCCAACTAGAATGCAAATCCTGTTGAAGGTTTGGTTGTCTTTGTAAGCTACAGCAAGTGGAGGCTAGATCTACTCAGATCTAGGCCATTCTAGTGCCTCTTTCCAGTGGGAGAATCTTCTATCCCCCTGGCAAGAGAGTATTGGATGATTAGATCTCATTTTCAGATCTTGGCTTGAGGCCAAACTATGTTATAGAGCCTACAACACAGTCTAACTTCTAGTACTGCATTATTTGCAAGGAGAAAGTTGTAGGGTGTTTTGGCATACTTTTGGGAGAGAGATCTCTAGTTTTGGGTATCTTCCCTTCACTGTGGTGATCCGTGGATTACAAATCTAATCTATGTAATATTCATATCTGATATGAATACTCTTGTATTTTCTTCTGAATTTCTGAATCATTCTGCATATCTGCTGCATTAGATCTCAGAGCTAATCCATGTACTTCAGTTTTTTCTAAAAACCCCAAGGGAAATTGTAAAGGAGCCTTTCTAGTGTACAGATCTAATATAGATCTAACTTTTTGTACACATATCTACTCTAGATTTGAAGTGTAATCTACAACTATTATCAGCCAATAAAATAATGTTGTCAAGCTTGTTTAGTCTTAATTTATGGTTGCAACACCTCATTTTGAGGGTTTCCTTCATGTAAAGTCTTCTATTTTCTGTTCTATAACTCATCGGCTTCAATATAACTCTGTTTTGTTGATGTAAATGTCATTATTCAGCCTCCATATTGGCCTCCTGCTTTATTTTTCTGAACTGCATTATTTCTTAGAAGTATTATTTAGTATTGTTGCTTGTTCCCTTTTGGGGATATTACAGTGGTATTGGAGCAATCATCTTGGCACAACCTGTGCTTTTCTTGAAGAGACAATATGTCTTCAGAAGAATATGAGCCTCTTAATGACAGAGAGAAGAGGTATCTAAGAAGAAGACAGAAGAAATTTGATTACACAAATGATGATAAAGACAAGGGTAAAGCCCCTGAATCTGTTAAGAGATTTCATCTTGGAGAAAGCTCCGGCATATCTCACCACTGGAATGATTAAACAGTGAATCAGACACAAGTTTCCCAACGCTCCAATATGCTGACATTTTTGGCTATGGGAAATGAATGGTTACAAGGACAAGCATCCCTTGAAGACTACTTTGAAGAATATGAGTCTCAGAATCAAAGATTCAAAGATAAGCTGAGTTTTCAAGAGTTCTGTCACCTGAAGGACAAAATAAGACCAAGGCATCAACATAGAGATGGTGGATTCACTCAAAGTCATGATCAACATCACTCTATGGGCAGATTATTTCTACCCAATTTTGATGGGTCAACCAGGATTTCTGCCAAATCATGGGTAGAAAAACTTGACATCTACTTTTAGTTGAACAAGGTCCTAGAGATGGAAGCTATCAAGATTGAAGCGCTACACTTTGAAGGTGAAGCACATGACTGGTGGTTCCATGGCTTGTCTACATTGGGTCATGCCAAAGTGACTGCTTATTCTGAGTTCGCTAGAAGGGTGGTGGAGAGATTTGACAGAAGAGATCCAAGGGCGTCTTTCATGAGCCTTGCAAAGTTGAAGTAATCAGGTAATACAAAGTCTTACATTTATAAATTTTTGAGATTATCTGTTATGGTTCCTGACTTGTCTGCAACAAGAAGGGTGTATATGTTCATTGATGGTCTAGATGAACCTCTTCATGGGTTGGTAAAGTCTACCAAGCCCACTAACTTACATGATGCCATTGAGAGGGCTAGAGACCTTCAAGATGCCTTGCCAAAAGCAAAGGAAAATTTTCAGCACAAGCACTCTTTCCTTTCTAAAGGGAAGGAAGAGAAAGCTACTCCTTCCAAGGAGAGCTCATTCAAGAAGCCTCTTGATATTTAATTCCAGACAGATATAAGAAGGAAGAAGCTATGCTTCACTTTCCAAGAACCATGGGTACCTGGACATAGATGTGCTGCTGGAAAAGCACATTACATAGAGGTCTTCTCAGATTTTGACGAAGAAGAACATGATGAACCAAGAAGGGGTCACAACACTGACACTGTTGAAGGAGGTCCCTCACCATCAAGAGATGGGAATGGATAATTTGCTCCTATGGGTGGAACTATTGCATCTTTGAGAGGAGTACCTAAGTACTTGACCTTAAGAATTCAAGGTTCAATCATGAATCAGAGGGTTTCTTTATTGATTGTAGTGGGGCTACCCACAACTTCATTGATGCCCATCTTGTGCAAAGGAGGGCCATACCCACTGATACTTTTAAGGGCTTCTCTGTTTTTGTCCCTGGAGATAGAATAATGCAATGCATGCATTATGTCCCATCACTTTCAGTCACCATGGGATCCTACACATTGGTAGATCACTTCTTTGTGGTTAACATACCGGATACCAATGTTATTTTGGGTATTCAATGGTTGATTACATTGGGGAAATACACCATTGATTGGGAGGCTTTGCAAATGGAATGGGTGGACAAGAAGGGTGGTGAATCTCAAATGATCAAAGGCATGCATACTCACCCCTTACATACCACTTCTACATATAAATTTGAAATGGAATTACGTAGTGGGAGCAAGGACTTTATTGTCCCATCTACAATGTTCATGAGATTTCTGCATGGGACCCTTTTATCTAGTGGAAAACCACCTAGGAGGCCACCTGATTCAGATTTTGTGGGGAAGACCTCACAAAATTTTGCTCCAAAATTAGATCCATGAGGGATTGGAGCACTTGAAGACAAAGCTATAGCGTTGGGAGACTTGGGTAAGCTCAAGAAGGAGGGAAATATTCGTCCCTTATCATCATCACCCACTCTCATTTTTGGATCTACATTGTGGGAGGAGAAGAAGGGAAGGAACAACCTTCCAACACACACCTTTGGCATAGGATATGTCAAGGAGAAGGGCAGCAACATGACAGACATTTCGGTTGATGCATCATCAACGTTGTCATTGTTGAGTAGTGTAGATCTATACTGGAAATCCCAACTATTGGTGGATTATTCCAAATATCTTCACACATGTATGATACTTGATGACCAACTACATGAAGAGGGCTACTTAGTCCAAGGAGGAGTCATCTATCATCATGGTAGGATCTTCTTGTCTCAAACTTCTAAGATCAAGCAGAAGTTACTACAAGGAGCATACAAAGAATTATGTTACAGCCATATGTATTCCATGAGGATCTACAACATCATCATGAGGAGATTTGATTGGGAAGTATTGAAAGAAGAAATACATCATCATTTTCAAGAATGCATGAACTATGTGAAGTTGGGGCAGCCGTGTGACTCTATGCAAGAGTTATTTCAGCCATCTCGTCCTTCTTTTGAAAGAGGAGAGAGATCCATGCACAACTCCATGTGTATGAGAAACATTGTTGGTAAAGAATTTGATCATGTAAAGCAAGTTTCATTTTCTGATTTTACATATTCTTTCACCATGTTTATGCAATCCATGACTCCAAGTAGGAGTAATGTATCATATAAATCTCATGGAAAACATTGGGCCACTAAGATTTTTGAACTTGGCCACTCCCTTGATGTGAAAAGGGAGATTTTCTTTCATGATGGGTGCTTCCCAAAGGCACCGAACATATCTCACATTTTCAACCATAGTGAGATGACATGTGTAGCAAGTAAGTGGTGGGGAAACCACTTACCACACCTTGATCTAATGTAGGTAGGAGATGCACTGCGCTAGTCTCATATGTGGGACTATGACCCACCTCCTCATGCTCAAATTTGTGTTTTTTTATATGTAGTTTTACTTCCATACATTGATGAATTACTTGTACTATTTATTGGATTGTATGGAGGGAGGATGGGGAGCATGTATGTACCTCATGGGATGGAGACTCTCTATGTACCTTATTCTACATGTTTCAGGGAGAGTATTAGTTCAGCTATGTTTGTTTCATTTGAGTTCTTGACTCCTTGTGGGATGGACTATGTACATCTCATAATAACTTTGGAGGAACAATTCATGGAGGGTTGGATTGGTGAACACTTAGCTGATGAAGGAAGCTTGATTCATGATGGTGTTACCAATGGAGGAGGAGAAGTGTTGCAGCACTCACCCTATCAGTTGTTTGAGGACAAGTAACATTTTGGAGGGGAGGACTGTAATATTCCCAATTAGCTGAAGCTAATGAGAATATACAATTTTGTTTCATTTTCTTATTGCAAGAATAGATGTGTAAAGGAGGGCAATGAAAACTCCTAAAATAGTGAATAAATCAATGCCACATGTGAACAAAGATAAATTTGGGCTATCTTAATAAAAAATCCTTATGTGTGAAAGGGATTGAGCTATTTGACTGGGTCAACCATGACCAAATCAACAGTGTTTTCTAGAAGAAGTGATCCTCATTGATGCACATCACAGTTTTATTTGGAGGTGGCACATGTGAAAGAAGCTAAATCATTGAGATGGTTTAGGGTTTTGCAAGATCTCAATCTTATAAAAGGAAGAGAAGGACAACAAGAGAAGGTTGTTTATGATCATATTATTTCTGAAGATTTTTTCTGTTTAGACATTTCTTATTCTCTTGGTTGTTTAGTAGAGAATAGTGTTTTTTAGCACTGGGTGTTCCTAATCGGGAATCCCACCTCCTTCCTTGAGAGGCCTCTTGGAGGAGACTTGCATTTCTTGACCACTATCAAGAATTTTACCAAGCTCTTCTTCCAACTACAACACAAACCCTGTTGAGGGTTTGGTTGTCTTTGTAAGCTGCAGCAAGTGGAGGCTAGATCTACTCAGATCTAGGCCATTCTAGTGCCTCTTTTCAGTGGGAGAGTCTTCTATCCCCCTGGAAAGAGTGTATTGGATGATTGGAGCTCATTTTTAGATCTTGGCTTGAGGCCAAACCATGTTCTAGAGCCTAAAACGCAGTCTAACTTCCAGTGCTGTGTTATTTCCAAGGAGAAAGTAGCAGGGTGTTTTTGCATACTTTTGGGAGAGAGATCTCTAGTGTTGGGAATCTTCCCTTCACTATGGTGATCCATGGATTACAGATCTAATCCATGTTTTATTCATATCTGATATAAATACTCTTATATTTTCTTCAGAATTTCTAAATCATTCTGTAGATCTGCTGCATTAGATCTCAGATCTACTCCATGTACTTCAGTTTTTGCTAAAAACCCCAAGGGGCATTGTAAAGCAACCTTTATAGTGTACAGATCTGATATAGATCTAACTTTTTTTACTACAAAGATCTGCTCTAGATCTGAAGTGTAATCTACAACTATTATCATCCAAAATAATAACGCTCTCAAGCTTGTTCAGTCTTAATCTGTGGTTTTATCACCTCATTTTGAGGGTTTCCTTCATGTAAAGTCTTCTATTTTCTATTCTATAACTCATGGGCTTCAATATAACTCTGGTTTTCTGATTTAAATGTCATTATTGAGGCTCCATATTGGCCTCCTACTTTATTTTACTGAAATATGTTATTTGTGAGCAGTATTGTTTAGTATTGCTGCTTGTTCCCTTTTGAGGATATTTCAAAGAACCTACCAATTGTGTTGCTGATACACAAGAACCAAAAATTGAGACAGAGGTTTCTAAGGAAGAAAAATTGAGATTTGTTCCACAAGAACCTATCAACAAAGCTACTGATACACAAGAACCAATAGCTGAGGTAGAGAAACTCAAAGCACAAGATGTTGTTACACCCTCTACTGCTATTGAACATGAAACAACAATGGAACCTAAAGCAGGGTGGCATTCAGAAAGACGTTTGTTGATATCAGAATTCGAAGGTAATGGAACTTTCCCTAAAAAGGGAGTGATTTATTTGGAATAACATCAAAAGGATATTCATACCCTCAAATATCAGTGGGGCGATGGATTGCAGACGAAAGATTTGATAAAGTGGGAAACGAGGAAAGCTGAGATGGAAAAGGAAGAAAAAATACAACAAATACAATAAGAGGTAAAGGAATTGACTAAAGAGAAAGTTAAAATGTATGAGTTAGCCCTAAATATTTTAGGTTGTAGGATGCCTTCTCCATCCTACCCAATCTTCTTGTGGGAGAAATTTTATCTTTTCTACTTGAAAGTTATCCATGAAAACATACCCTACAAGAGAATTTCCACTAGAACGTTTATGGATGTATATCACTCATGTGATTTCTATGAGCAGAGTCTGTTATGAAAACTCTTCCTGCGTGATATAGTTGGTGAGAATTCTAGTTTTCAAATGAATGCAGACCTTTTCCCCTATGTTGGAGATTTACAACTAAGTGCCTTTATATCTTTCATGAGAAATCAAATTGATTGGAAGCTCACCATAAAATCATCAATTATGAATGAAGAAATCAAAATTATGAACATAAGATCAAAACCTGGTATGGCCACTACTACGAGGCGTAAATTCAAAAATTTTCTCAGTAAACCTGAAATGGTAGAACAACTTTCCCTCTATAGGAGAATGATTGTTGGGTTTTGCCTTAATATTTATGAGCAACTAAAAAGTAAATCATTAGTTGGAAGTATGAAATGATGGGAAACTTGTGGTGTAACATTGCAAGAAAATGATATATTTGGGTGCCCTAGTTTCATAATAATTGTTACTTGAGTCCCTGAGTATGTACGAATTGTCAGAATAATGGAATATTTCTAGATATGGCTCAAATTCAAGTTTCCTCTAATCTAGATCTCAGTTGAGAAATACTAGCCTTAATTCTACCTGAGAAAGCATGATGAACGTTCATGGGCACATTAACTCATGTCTACCTAGGGGTACATGAAAAAAGATGAAGACATTGCTCGCGCCTATGATTTTACAAAACTACATGCCAATTTCACAATTTATAAGGACCTTGAACATTCTGAAGAATCTGCATGAGGACATGTAGTGGCTTCAGTTGGGTGGAGATGTTGGGTGAAATTTTTGAGGATATTTTAGGCATCCTTTTCCCCAATTTTGGAAAGTTTCCCTCATCAAACCTACAATTTCCCCGGTAAAATGTCACTCCCTCTAATTAAGAAGCAACATTTTTCCTTGAAGTATTATAATGCTATTTTCAACTAAGTATTGAACGAAACATTTCTTTCTTTGGGATGACTAACTAAGGTATCTTTGGAAGATTTCTTTTGATTTTTTTGTTATTTCAGGTGTTGCCATAATTAATGAGATCCATGGGTGAATAGTTTTTGTTGTTAATTGTTGTTACACAGTCTGAGTTGTTGTTACTCATTGTTACACCTTGGGATTTCTATTTTCTATTGTTACACCACAAAGCTTTCATTACAATGCGAATTGTCAACACTGGAGTCACCATTTTCAAAGAAAAATTTCAAGAGATGCATGAAGTATTTCCATGTGGACATTGAAGAAGATCTGAGTAGTTACAATTGTGTCTAAGAAGGAATGGTGTAACCATAAAAAACTTTATTAAAAGTAGTTTGTAAGAATTTCTATAGTTTTATTATCTTTGTTAGCTTAATCAGCATGAGAATCGCCAGCTTCTCATGAATGATTCATTTCACTAATTTTGGGGCTTTGTAAATACTTTATAAGAAGAGCTTAGTCTCATGAGGGGATGGGAACGGACAACAAAGATAATACCAACATTATGATATTTTACTCTTCAACTATTTTAATACAAGCATATATCTAGTGATGTTACAACAATTTCTGTGTTGAATTCTTAAATATTTTTCATTTTACTCCTGCACCCGGCTAGGGAGGAAGGGCCCTCCTCTTTAGTAAGGGCCACAGTGCTAATAGGATATTTGTTTTTATGTGTGAGTGTGGCTTTATTATGATTGTTGCACACGTTTTATTGTGGAATAGATACACTTATACTTTCATATTTATTACATGTTGTTACACAAATTAATCAATTCTATGTTATTTAATTGTTGTTACATATTTATCTCATAGTATATGGAATGCCTATATTTATTCTGAATTTATTATGAAGTGTGGAATATTCATTGCTGAGTGTGTTTCATTCCTGTAGTTTGCATTTTAATTCCTACAAGTTTTTTATTTCCATTCTGCAAGAGTGCTTTAATTTCTGCAAGTGTGTTCAATGACATCTTTTTCTGTTTTAACTCATTGTTAAATGTATAGACATATATAGTGCAATTGTATTTGAAATAAAAATAGCTACCCTGGTTGATAATTAATGATTGTGGTTTAGTTAATTAGGAGTGATAAAATCGCACAAACACTACCAACGAATAAGAACTTATGAGATGTGTTAGTGTCAATTTTTGCATCATTCCACTAGTGATAAAATAAACTCTTTTCATATCATATTCGGGTCCCATTCTGAAATTTTTGTCATTCCATTAGGTCATCATGAAAAAATTTGGTCATTGGATGTAGATTTAGGTCTGATCTCACTCCTTTCAAAATTTTACTACTTGCTGACTCATTTCATCACTTTGCTGAGTGTACCATCAGTCATGAGTTTTCATCATCATTTCAATCATTTTCATCATGGTTTCATTCAGTCAGAGTCTCCATTAGGTCATAGGTTTTCCAAGGTCATCAAATCACCATTTCATGCATAAATTCCAACAAATGAAGGAGTGACAATAAAGAAATTTCATGAGTAAGTTTGATTTGTAAATTTGATTTCAAAGAAAAATGTAATTTTATGTTCCTAATTTATAATAAGTTCTCAGAGTTCCAAGTAGTCGCACACTCAAAGTTCCATCAAAAAAAGAGAAAATTACAAAAATTCAATCAGTCTTCCTAAGCCATAAAAATATGAAGTTTAGAGATCAAATTCAGAAGTTAAAGGTAAAGAAGCAATGCAAATTTGATTTCAAGAAAGGAAATGTGGGTCAAATTTTTTTTAATGACATTTCTTCAAGTATAAAATACCCCCAAAGACCAAAAATTCATTCATTTTCATCCTCAAGCATTGATCTCTCCAATTTCCCTGAGAAAAAAATCAAATTTTTCTTCAAAAAACCATGTTTTGGCACGTTTGCTACGCTTTCTCCAAAGGCACTACGATTTTTGCAGAAGGGACGCTGTGCTTTTCAGAAGCAAGTTGTGCTTTTTGCAGGGCTTCACTGCACTTTTCCTCAGTTTACTACGCTTTTTGCAGAGGAGAGCCATGACTCCAAATATTCCTTACAGAGGTTATAAGCATAATTTCAAAGTTTCTACATCTATTTACAAGTAATTTTCACCTCCATAGCCCCTCCTTTCAGCTTGTGGTCATAAATTTATAGTGCATACCCTCCCTTATCCTCTATATCATGTTTTAAGAAAGTGAGCCATATTTTTCATCTTTTTGAAGTTAAAATTGATTTCCCCTACACCCATTTACCTTCCTTACACCCTAACTCACTCCCCACTACCATTACATCCCCTCATTCCCATTCATAAGCCCTATTACCTAAAACCCTACCCCTAAGTTGTGCTTTCCTAGGCAGCTAGATACCTTCCTGTGTTTAAATTTCCTACCCTATTTTCCTTAATATTTAAACCCCCCATCACTTCCCTAAGCTCCCTAATCCCTTTAAACATTTCCCCAAATTTTCCCTCACTCATCCCAACCCCATAACCTTAAAATACTACTTATTTTCCCTTCCCCTTCTTCCCTAGGGTTTCAAGACAAAACTAAACATAATGGAGGAGGAAAGAAATACCTCATAAGAAGAAAAGAAAACATATAATAAAGGAGGGATAATTTTGAGACTAGAGGCATCACAGACTATGGAATTGATGGCATCACACTTATCTGTCAAATGTTTCCAGCATGTAGGTTGCTTTGAGTTTCGTGAGATGGTACAAAGAGTGCAAAGTCATCCTACTTTTTGACCAGGTTTTTTATCAGCAACCTAAAAAAATACCAAGTGACTGTTATAGGGATGACTTTCAGCATTTCTACTGAAATCATTGCAGCAGCAACAAGGATACCCAATGTGGGTCAAAAATGGTTCAAAACTAAAGATTTGGATGCCCAATTGTATGAACCTTACCTCAAGGCACCTTATAAAGAGAACATCAAGAATATCTTTCCTTTTGTTACTTTCTTCACAATTTCCCCCCCATGATGAAAATCATGATGAAATACTTCACTTGCGAGGGCATATTCTCAAGGTTTTACAAATATCAGATCAAGTTACTCATGCACTTCACTAGGGTAAAATTTCTCAACCTTCCCTACTACTTGTACAGGAGTATTGAAAATATGGCCTAAATAGTACAAAACATAGAGTATGAGCTTCAAATGAATAACCTCTTTCATCAGTTACTGATTAAAATAATTTTCCTCATTGAGGAAAATGTCTTTACTACAACACCAAATCAACCTGCTAGACCTATTCCACTACTAGCGTCAGTTTCTCACAAGAAAACTAGGTTATCTATCAGCGGTACAATGAAGAAAACCAAAGAGGATAAAGAGGTAAAAGAGGTAAAAACATACCAAAGAGGATATAGGAAAGTGTTTGCTCCACATATTTTGGAAGGGGCCTTACCTTCTACATCAAAAAAATAGGGAAATCAAAAGTAGTAAGAGGTAGTTGTTCAAGACGAGGAAGACCTTCATTAGGAGGAAGAAAGAGAGTTTGACCCGGTGGACTTGGATGTCCAAGATGATCATGAAACATCAAAACTAATCATCAAAGAGAAAGATGCCATAATCAGATAGCTACAGGAAAATTTGGCCAGAGAATAATTTGTCATTTCCTTCCTTGAGCAAGAAAATAAGTAGTTGAACGATAAACAAAGACTCTTGGAGTTGGAGTTGATGAAGGCCAAGAGGAAATACACCAAAGGAAAATCATCATCGGAACCTAATGATTCTGATTATGATGAGACTCAAACCACCAAGAAAAGACCAAAAACAAGAGGTCTTAAGAGAAAATTAGAGCAGGAGAAACATGAGGCGGGACAACTCAGTTTTGAGGAAAGAATAGCAAGAGAAATCAATGATGACATAGAAGTGTGGCTTGAAAGAGTAAACATACAGCTTGAGAAGAGCCTTCATAAGGCCAACAAGGAAAATCAGATTCTCAGACACATGGCTGACAAATACAAAAATAGAAACAAGATTTTCAACATCAAGATCAAGAAATTGAAGGATAAACTCAGGGAAACCTAATCACTCAAAAGGAGAAGGAAAAAATTGATTTACTTGCTTATGCCTCCTTGGTCACTTGAGACACCTCATCAGCACTTCATCCAACATTTTTGAAGGTTTTTGGGTAAATTTTTTATTTTTTCAGCATTTTGGTGAAATTTAACATTCTTTTTGCACAGTCAGCCTGCAAAAGCGTAGCATTGGCCACACTGCGATTTTTGTGGAGCCCACCAAATGAGAAAAAACTCTTCACGTTTGGATACTTAACGATGTCTACATCAACCATTTACTAATGGCACATAAAAAAACAAATCTTTTGACAGGTGGAAATGGTCAAAAACCTCTCAAAAAACAACTTTCTGCCTCCTTTTTCAGCTTCATGCTACGCTTTTTGACCAGTGTTGGGATATTGCATTTTTTAGGAACTTCACTCAACCATTTTTAGATCTTGAGCACATGTTTGACAACTACACTAGAAGAAATTTCCCATGAGCCATATTGGGACCCAATTCGAACCTCAGGAAGTCACTCAAAAGTGTATTTCAAGGCCCACATTGTGCTTTTTACCCGGAACGTTGCACTTTTTTCAAGCACGCTGCACTTTTTACAATTCATCGATTTCTTCGGAATTTTCACTTATTGTCAATTGATTGATGGATTCTAAGGATAATTAATGATGTAATTGTAAAATTTAAATGTAATTATGTAATTAATAGTTACAAGAGGTAGATACATCAGGTAAATATGTAATTTTGGGTCAAAGTGAATTAGTTTCATGAATGATAGTGATGAGTTTGTTGAACTACCTATTCATTAGGATTTCAGTTGAGGACTTTGGGGAACAGCTCCAAAATTCATGGATTCAACCCCCGAGAGTGGGAGAAGTTTGTTTTGGTCTATATATTTCATTTCCTTTGTCATTGCAAGGGTTGGATGTTGTGTAATTGATTATTGAACATTAGTGTAATAAGACTTTTTGGCAGGAATTAATAGACTGAGTTGTGGGTAGTTTGGTGTGATTCCTTTCCTAATGTGTTTTAGCATTTTTTCCTCTTATTTTTAAAAATGTTTGAATGTATTATTATTTCCATATTCATGCCATATTTGTAATTGATTCCTAAGTGAGATAGACAAAATTCATTAGTTTATTCTCTGTTTTGGAGGAAAAGTTACAGTTTTGTTTCATCTTCTTCTAATTGAAACTAATTAATGTTTTCCATGATATTTTATGAAGCTGTAGTAGTATAATCCACTCCATCAAGATACCTTAATGTGCTAAAATGATTTCCTAACTTTCCCCATCATATCTCTACAATTATTATCCTTTTTTCCCAAATCTCTTCACCATCCAACATTCAAAATCAATCAATAAAAACCCTAGTGATACTATACCTAGCCTAAAATCCTCATTATCAAATCATTTTGGCTATGATATCTTGGAGAGAGCCCTCTTCTGCCTTATAGGGCTAGCTTCTTGGTGAGATATTGGTCTGTGGTTACCTTTTTTTGTCTCTTCCTCAGTCTTAGAGATCCAATAAAGTGATAACATCTTGGCAACCATACTGGGTAATAAAGTGGAAGATATTCCCTGGTTGTATCATTAGTTCATCGAATTATTTGCCTATGGGTAATAGGTCTAATATTTCGTGGAGGCTGATCTGAAAGTTGCAGAGAACTAAGTTGTTGAGCAGTGAACATTCTGTCTTCGAGGAGATACACTAGATCAAATTGAGTCTCTCATCCAACTGATCCAGTCGAACATCCAAAGAGATTTTTTTGGAAGTAGCGATATCAACACACATAAATTCAATCAAACCCTATTCCATTCGTAATATCTTCTTCATTGCTTGCAAAAGTTTTATCTCTCGAAGACATACCTTTATTCAATCAAACCCTATTCCATTCGTAAGATCTTCTTCATTGCTTGCAAAAGTTTTATCTCTCGAAGACATACCTTTTGATTTTAAATTTGAGATGTATTTATTTCGATCAAAGTATGAAACCTCACTTTCTGATACAGTTGTTGAACCATTAAGGCTTTATGAAGTAAAATCATTATCTGAGATAGATTTTAATTCCTTGAAACTTGAAGAGAAATTACCTTTTAAAGAAACTAAATTTGAATTAGACTTTGACACAAAAGTTTGGAGTCAATTATATAGGTTTGAAAAGTTAGAAAACCAACTTCAATACCAATTTGAAAAATCCATAATCCAATATCAACAAGAGTCATTAGCCATCTTCACACAATCCTAATCAGTTGCTGCTTCTTCATCTACACCATCTACTTCATTACCCATTCAGTCAACTCCTTTCATTGTCACTCATTTACTTCACTCAATGGGAATCATGGCCATATTTTCACCCCTCATCCTACCAAGTCAACTCAATGCATTACCACAAGGTTATGGCCAGAGACTCCCTCTCTTTGGTGAGAATTCTCAAATAATTGCAAAACAACACATAGTCAAAACCACTGACTTTATTTACCTGGAAGAAATAGATGTTGATGATGCCAAGATGAGAATCATAGTTCAGAGCCTTTCTGGAGATGTTAAAACTTGGTTTAGATACTTGACTGAAAATTCAATATCCACTCTCGATTAGCTGATAGATGCCTTCATAGCCATATGGTAGGTGAAGAAGAACCCCTTGTAGATCCTTTCTGAATATGATAATATGAAAAATAATCTGAATGAATCAGTTCAAGATTTCATAGGCCATTAAAATCGAGTATACAACTCCATTCCCAATGAGATTAAACCTCCTCTAGGTTTGTCTCTCTTGTATTATCTGGACGGCTTCAATCCAGACATGCCATATCAATTTTGAGAGAGGAATCCTGCAACATTAGAAGACATGCAGAAAAATGAAGTCAATGTGGAAGAAAACTTATCAATTAAGATGCCAAATATGAAGGGTGATAGTAAAGTAACCATCAAAGAAGAAGCATCCTCATCCTCTGAGGTAAAACTAGATAGTTTGATAAGGATAGTAGAAAGGATGGCTGACAGAATGTCCGTAACAGAAAGACAACCAGAAGCACAAGTTAGAAATCCTAACTTCAGAGGTCAAAAACAACAACCTCAATTCAAAATAAAACAAAAAGAAAAAAGGGCTCCTGAGAAACCAGCACACCAACAACAGATTTTGACACCCTTGTAGCAAAATTATTCTCAAGGAGTTGAGGAAGAAGAAGAAGATCCAATCGTTGAAGAAAATCACTTTTTCACAGCTAATGGTTAGCCCATATTTTTGACAGAAAATGAAGAGTATGTTGAGAAGACTGATGTGCCCAAAGATGAAGACTATATATTAGTCAATCATCATGAGTTGGAGGTAGAGTCTGATGATTATCAGTGAGGCTATTTGAATGCACTCAGCTCAAAGCAGAGGCAATACTCATTGAGCAGTAGATATGTCCCAGTTAATCCTATTCAGAAGTGGGAATCCCAACAAAAAGATACTGAACTGAAGATAAATCCTCAAGGTAATCAGAATAAAGGAAAATAACCTAGAACTACAAATCAGAGTAAGGTTAATCAGCCATCTACAAGCACACTGAGCAAAGAAAAGGATAATCAGAAGAAGGAAGCTACACCAAAAGATTAGCCCAACAAAAGAGACATCATAATTAAAGAGGTAGAGAAATCCATTCCTTTCAGCTTATAAACTGAAATTTCCAAATTAAAAGACTCTATCACTTTAACTAAACTCGTCAAAATTAATCAGTATAATTTTTATGTAGCCAAAATGTTAAAAGTAGATCCTTTATCTGATATACTAAATTTTGAAGATGACCAACCTGAAATTATCTTTGGTGTAGAAATAGATGTTCAATTAGGGGATAGCGAAGTCCCCCCATTATATTTGAGTTGGAGAATTCACCAATGTATCCTTCACAATGTCATGCTTGACTCTGGATCTTCCCTTAATTTGATGCTGAAAGCCATTATGGAGAAAATGGGCCTAGATATCCCTCGTCCATACCATGACCTGTATTCCTTGGATTCACATAGATTCCATTGTCTTTGTTTCATGAAGGATTTAGTAGTTTCCCTTGAACAAATCCCAGCAAATAATTTCTTGATGGATGTGGTGGTAGCTAATATACCACCATGGTTTGGTATGTTGTTGTCGAGATCTTGGGAAGCGAAGTTGAGAGGCACTTTGCAACGCGATTTCTCTTCTGCCAGCATCCCATTTTTTAGACAATTGAGAAATTTTTACAGGAAAAAAAAGATGAAATATATGATAACCATCAAAGACAAGCCTAACAATCATCCAATTAATTTTTTACATTCATATTTAGAATCATTTATTTTGTTAAATGATAGTGGTTTGAATGACATAGATAGTCTGCTTGTAGCAGTAGAAGATATTCCAGAAATTTCTAATTGTGTTAGAGTAGTTTTAGATGAGGGAAAAAAAAATCTTCATAGTTCTTTAGAGCAATCATCATATAAGGTAGAGAAAATTTTAGATCATAATGAAGAAGTGGCCTGAAAATATGAGACAAAATAGAAATCAAAATTCTAACATTTGGAAGATGAAAATGGTCTTTAGACCATGGATTTTGATGGTGCCCTGGGGAAAGACAGGGCATGCATTAGAGTTTGGATCCACAATCCTCTTCATCAGTCAGGTAAGGTTCCAAAAAATGTAAGACTATTTTCATATAAGTTGGCTTTTGATTGTTCTAACAATGAGGTGGAATATGAGGCATTGATCACCGAGCTCAAGATTATGAAAAAGTTGGGCACAAGAAGAATTTCAGTTTATGGTGACTCTGAAATTGTGATAAAACAGGTCAAAGGGGAATAACAGACCAAGCATCCATGAATGAGATCATACATGAATTTTGTACTGGATATCCTAAAGATGTTTCCCAAACCTACATTGTCAGTAGTGCTGAGAAATCTGAATCTCATGGCAGATTCGCTTGCTACAATAGCACGTAATTTCAAGATCCCTATATTTTCCAATAAGAAGTTTTAAATCCATGTAAAACATCAGCTAACTATCCCTGACAACTTTCAGTATTGGCAAGTATTTTGGGATGACATGAAAACAATTTTCTGCAAAATGAAGGTGAATTCAAGAATTCTTTCATTGATGAAGTTTATGACAAAAATGATCAAGTCATCGAAGCCACTCTAGTTGATATATTACAGCTGAAGGATAACAATATTCCAAGAAGTCTCATACCTTTGTTAGAATTGTTTGATGAAGATGATGTAGCTAGGAAGTCGACATTGGTTCCTACATAAAAATGTGTGGAGGATGTAAACATTGGAACATCAAACAGACCTAACATGGTCATACTGTCCAAGTATTTATCTCTTGAGGTAAAATACAAATATATTGATTTATTGTCTAAATTTCTGATGTTTTCGCTTGGGATTATGTAGACCTGAAGGTTTATGATAAGAATATTATTCAACATACCATTCCAATTAAGCCCGACCAAAATCCCTTTAGAAAAAAACTAAGGAGAATCAACCTGAGGTTGCTGCCATCGATAGAAAAGGAAGTGAACAGACTTTACAAGTCCGACATCATTGTTCATATCATATTTTCTAATTGGATATCAAATTTAGTTCTAGTAAGGAAAAAAACTGGAGAAGTAAGGTTTTCCATTGATTTTAGAAACTTGAACAAGGTGTCCCTTAACTATAATTATCCCCTTAAAAAAATGGATCACATCCTACAGAGAGTGGTTGGACCTTCCCGAATGTCACTTCTTGATGGATATTCAGGATACAATCAGATTTTAGTGCATGAGAAGGACCAAGAAAAAACTACGTTCACGACAGCTTGGGGCACATTTAAGTATGCTAAGATGCCATTCGGACTCAGAAATGCAGGGGCCACCTTTCAACAGGTGATGGACATAGCCTTTGCAGATGAGGAAGATGTTTTATTAGTGGTATATTTTTATGATTTGACAGTTTTCTCTCATTCGAATGATGAACACTTGTATCACTTAAAAATTGTATTTCAAAAATGCAGGAAATTGAGAATTTCTCTTAATCCAAAATAGAGCCTTTTTTCCATGGAGTAGGGCAAGCTTCTTGGTCACATCATCTCCAAGGATGGAATCCAGAGTGACCCTTCTCGAGATGAGGCAATTCAAAAAATTGAGTTTCCGTGGAGTAAAACAGAAATCCAGTATCTCAATGGTAAAATTAACTTCTTATGCATATTTATTCCAAATTTTGCTGAGCATCTTCAGGAAATGACCAACATGTTAAAGAAAGGCAATGTGGTAAAGTGGTCCGAGGATGCCAAAAATTATTTTAAGTCAATGAAGTTTTCCTTAACCACAACCCCTATTTTAATCAACCCATATTATTCTACTGATTTTATCATATTCTCATTTCCCTCTAAGCATACCTTGGTTGTGGTCTTGATGCAAAATAAGGATAAGACCAAGAAACCCATTGCATCTTTTAGCAAGACTATGACGGATACATCCCTTTGGTAGAATATCATTCAGAAGAAAGACTTGGCTTTGGTAAAGGCATTGAAGGATTTCCGAGTATACATTTTATGTTTCCATATTATGGCTTATGTTCCCAATGCAGTTGTAAAATATGTTCTTATGCAGATTGATCCAAAAGGTAGAGGAGGGAAGTGGATAGTAGCAATGTTAGTATACGACCTCGAGATCAAGCCCACAAAGCTGATCAAAGGTCGGGGTTTAGCCAAGCTCATGGCTAAGTCAAACTTGCATGCTTTAGACACCAACCTCATTTCAACATTGTCTGATGAAGAAGAGGATGGCACTCTCATACATGTATTTGATATTTTTTTTTCGAATCCTTGGTACTAAGACATTATATATGTTCTTCAACATTTAAATCCTCCTCGAGGCATGTCTAAGAGTAAGGGTAGGTCATTGAAGTTGAAGGCTTTCAAATACTGCATTTTGGATAGCGCTTTTTATTCAAAAGACCCACAAGGTATTTTTCTTAATTGTTTAGTTGAGAATGAAGCCAAAGAAGTAATAAATGATTTCCATAAGGGAGATTGTGGAGGCCATCTGTTTTGGAAAACCACAACGAACAAAGTGTTACGGGCGGGATATTATTGGCAAACTATTTTTGCAGATGTTACACCATTTTTTGGTCATCTAACCCATTATTATTAGATGGACCCAAGTACACCATGTAAGACCAATTTTACCCTATGTAAAATGCATTCACTATGAAAAATAACTTAGTAAGCCACCTTTATTAAGTTGTTTATGGTCTAAACAAGAAACCCCATGAGGAAATATTAAATAAATCTACATTTTCTTGATTCTCCTCAAGGAATAATTAGTTAAATAGAAATTTAATTAATATTTCTGGTTATATTTAACCCAAAATAGGGAAATTAATTAGATAAATCATTATTTATCTTATTATTTCCTAAGAATAATTATTTAAACCTTATTTAAATAATATTCTTTGTTGAATATGACTAAATCACCCTTAAATAATTAAATAAATCATTATTTATTTGATTATTATTCAACCACATCCTTAAAATGATAAATAAATTATTTATTTATTTATTATTTACGAATAAAAGGATTTGACCCAAGTCAAATTCCTTTTCCCTCCAACAAATATAGTAAAATATTCCATAAAATTTGGATCTTGATTTGGTTAATAATATTTTAATTATGCACCAATATCTAGAGTAACTCAACATTTTGTTATAAATAGAAGGGTTTTCCCACTCATTTACCACCTTTTGTTACCTAAAGGTCACTCTGGATCTATACTTTTGGTCTGACTATTGATCCACCATCATAGTCATATTTTGCTACCATTTTTGTCTGGGTTTTCTACACCATCAAGAGAGAGGAATTTTAGATTTGAAGTGTTGAGGACTTACAAGAACCCATCCCATTGAGGAGAATAGGGAACACCCTCTTGTGTTTTCCTCCCAGGTGCCATTAATACAAAATTCATTCAACATATTCTCGTCTTGTCTATTGGATGCATGGAGTAAATCTTGGTTTTTCTACTTCTTAATGTCTTCTAATGCATAGATCTAGATTTTTGCAACATTTATCTTGATCACTTAATAGCAAATCTAAGGATATTGGCAGCCATCTTTGATGTTAGGGTTGTTTTTTATGCGCAGCTAAAGTGGTCTTTTTTCGTATGCTTGGAATTAAGATTCATACTAACAGTAGACTTGTACAAAACAGTGATGAGTTGCCATGAGTGTCAGGTGTTTCAGGTAAAAGAAAAATTCTTCCATTACCTTTGCAGCCTATTTCAGTACATGCGCATTTTTAGCAATGGGTCCTTGAATTCATCCGAGAGATTCACCCTACAACATTTGCACAACATAAATCATCTTAATGGCCACAATACTTCACCAAATAGATCGAAGCGATCCCAACAAAGCAAGCAACATATTTAGTAATTATTCAGTTTTTGGAGGCTAACATTTTGTCTCGTTTTGGTTATCCTCATAAGATCATTACCAAAAATGTGGCTCCAAGTCGAAGAGAATGGTTGATTTTTGTGAAAAGTACAATATCAAATTGTGACATTCAACTGGGTATTAACCTTAAGGTAATGGATTAGCAGAATCCTCTAATAAATATTTGATTAATATCATAAAGAAGATGCTTGAGACAAACAGGAATAGCTGCTACAAAAAGCTTGTTAATACTTTGTGGCCAGATAGGGTGAGTAGTAATAAATCAATAGGAATTTCCCCTTTTTAGTTGGTTTATGGTGTAGACATTGTTTTTCCTACATCACTTGTAGTCTCGGTCATGAAATTGTTGCAAGAAGCAGGAAGTGAGGAGAATGATTTATAACGCCAGATCAATTAGATCATCCACCTTCAACAAACACGAGACAAGGTCTTTCAGAACACCTTAAAGCTTCATGAAAAGATAAAGAAGGTATATGACCGCAAGACCAAGGCGGATTATTTTAAGCTTGAAGATGTGGTCCTCCGATGGGATGCAAGGAACAAGGAAAAAGGGAAGCACAAAAAATTTTAGAACCTATGGAAAGGGACATCCAAGATATCAGCCTTTCATTGACAACATGCTTTCAAATTGAAGGAGATGAATGGAGAAGAATGCTTAGGATGTCTGGTCAATGTTAGGCTCCTTAAGAATTGTCTTTTCTGATGCTGATTTCACATTTCCCAATTCCATTATAAATATCCATTTAAAATTTTTGCAAAGTGTCAAGTGGAGAATCACCGAAGCTTGGAGACTGAGGTGAAGGCCATAAAGTTTCACTAGTTTTCTTCTATTTTCAAAGTTAAGTTAGTCAAATTCATGTCAGTTTTGAGTTAGTTTTCAGTCAGTATTGAGTGATCTTATTATATTAAGATTTCAGCATTCAGTTTGTTTTGAAATTTTTACTCCATTCCCAATGGATATGATACTTGGTCTACGGTGTTCTTGACACCTCCAAGGAGCTGTCATCCCCAGCTGGAGCCAATGTTAGTGTCAGTTTTTGCATCCTTCCACTGGTGACCAAATAAACCATTTTCATGTCATATTATGGTCCCATTTTGAAAATTTTGTCATTCTATTAGGTCATCATGCAAAAAATTTGTCACTGGATGTAGATCTAGGTTTGATCTCACTCCTTTCAAATTTTACTACTTGCTGACTCATTTCATCACTTTGTTGAGTCTACCATCAGTCATGAGTTTTCATCATCATTTTAGTGATTTTCATCATGGTTTCATTTAGTTAGAGTCTCCATTAGGTGATAGGGTTTCCATGGTCATCAAAACAACATTTCATGAATAAAGTCTAGCAAGTGAAGGAGTTCTAGTAAAGAAATTTCATTAGTAAGTTTGGTTTGTAAATTTGATTTCATAGCAAAATTCAATTTTATGTTCCTAATTTTTAATAAGTTCTCAAAGTTCCAAGTAGCTATACACTCAAAGTTCCATAAGCAAAAGAGGAAAGTTCCAAAAAGTTAATCAATGTTCCTAAGCCATAAAAATATGAAGTTCAAAGATCAAATTCAGAAGTTAAAGGTAAAGAAGCAACATAAAGTTGATTTCAGTAAAGGAAATGTGGGTCCCAGTTTGTTTAATGACATTTCTTCAAGTATAAAATACCCCTAAAGACCAAAAAGTCATTAATTTGCATCCTGAAGCATCGAGCTCTCCAAGCTCCCTAAGCATAAAATTGATTTTTTATTCAGAAAACCAAATTTTGGCACCTTCGTTGCACTTTTTCCAAAGGCACAACGCTTTTTACAGAAGGGACGCAATGCTGTTTAGAAGCAAGCTATGATTTTCGCAGGATTTCGCTGCACTTTTACTCAGTTCGCTGTGCTTTTTGCAGAAGAGAGCCATGACTCCAAATATTCCTTACAGAGGTTCTAAGCACAATTTCAGGGTTTTAACATCTATTTACAAGTAAGTTTCACCTCCATAGCCCCTCCTTTCAACTTGTGGTCATAAATTTATGGTGCATACCCTCCCTTACCCTCTATATCATGTTGTAAGAAAGTGAACCCTAGTTTTCATCTTTGTGGAGTTAAAATTGCTTTCCACTGGACCCATTTACCTTCCTTACAACCTAACTCACTCCCCAATACCATTATATCCCCTCATTTCCCATTCCCAAGCCCTATTCCATAAGACCCTACCCCTAAGTTGTGCTTTCCTAGGCAGCTAGATACCTCCCCGTGTTTAAATTTCCTACCCTATTTTCTTTAACATTTAAAACCCCCATCAATTCTCTAAGCTCCCCAAACCCTTTACACATTTCCCCAAATTTTCCCTCACTCATCCCAACCCCCTAACCCTACAATCCTACTCCCTTTCCCTTCCCCTTCTTCCTTAGGGTTTCAAGACAAAACTGAACATAATGGAGGAGGAAATACATTCCAAAAAAGAAGAAAAGAAAACATATAATAAAGGAGGGAGAGTTTGAGACTAGAGCCATCATATACTAGGAAATTGATGGCATCACCCTTAGCTATCAAATGTTTCCAGCATGTAGGTTTCTTTGAGTTTTGTGAGATGGTACAAAGAGTGCAAAGTCATCCTACTTTGACTAGGGTTTTTATCAGCAACCTAAAAAAAGACAAAGTGACTATTTCAGGGGTGAATTTCATCATTTCTACCCATATCATTGTAGCATCAACAAGGATACCCAATGTGGGTGAAAAATGGTTCAAAACTTAAGATTTGGATGCCCAGTTGTATGAACCTTACCTCAAGGAACATTATAAAGAGAACATCAAGAATATATTTCCTTTTGGTCAGTTGCTTAATAGGTTTCCCCCATGATGAAAATCATGATGTAAAAATTCACTTGTAAGGGCATATTCTCTAGGTTGTACAACTATCAGATCATGTTACTCATGCATTTCACTAGGGTGAAATTGCTCAACCTTCCCTACTACTTTTATAGGAGTATTGACAAGATGGACTAAGTAGTACAAAATGGAGAGTAGGAGATTCAAATTAATAGCTTCTTTCATTATTCACTGATTAAAATCATTGTCCTCCATCACCTCAAGCAACTTAACATTGCATGGGAGACTTTAATTCAGGCAGGTGTCTTTACTACATCACCATTAAATCAGCCTGCTAGACCTATTCCACCACCAACATCAGTTTATCACAAGAAAAATAGGTTATCTATCAGGGCTACAATGAAGAAAAACAAAGAGGACAGAGAGCTCAAAGAGATAAAAACATACCAGAGAGGATATAGGCAAGTGTTTGCTCCATACATTGTGGAAAGGGCCTTACCTTCTACATCAGCAAAATAGTGAAATCAAAAGCAACTAGAGGCAATTGCTCAAGAGGAGGAATACCTTCATTATGAGGAAGAAAGAGAGTTTGACTTGGTGGACTTAGATGTCCAAGATGATCATGAAACATCAAACCTCATAATCAAAGAGAAAGATGCCACAATCAGAGAGCTACAGGACAATTTAGCCATAGCACAATTTGTCATTTCCTTCCTTGAGCAAGAAAACAAGCAGCTGAAAGACAAACAAACACTCTTGGAGTTGGATTTGCTGAAGGCCAAGAGGCAAGACACCAAAGGAAAATAAGTGATGGAATATGATGATTCTGATCATGATGAGACTCAAACCACAAAGAAAATACCAAAAACAAGAGGTCTTAAGAGAACATTAGAGTAGGACAAACATGAGGCAGAACAACTCAGTTTTAAGGAAAGAATAACAAGAGAAATCAATGATGAAAAAGAAGTGTGGCTTGACAGAGTGAACATAAACCTTGAGAAGCTCAATCATAAGGCCAACAAGGGTAATCATATGCTCAGACACATGGATGACAGATACAACACAAAAAACAAGATTTTCAATATCATGATGAAGCAATTGAAGGATAAACTCAGGGAAACCCTAATCACTCAAAAGGAGCAGGAAAGACTTGAGTTACTTGCTGATGCCTCCTTGGTTTCTTGAGAAACCTCATCAGCACTTCATCTAGCAATTTTGAAGGTTTTTGGATAAATATTTGAGTTTTGGAGCATTTTGGCTAAATTTAACAATCTTTTTGCATAGTCAACCTGTAAAAAATGCAACATTGGCCACACTGCAGTTTTCGTGGAGGCCTCCAAATGAGAAAAATTCTGCAGATTTGGATAGATAATGATGTATACATAAAATTTTGACTAATTAAACATAAAAAACAGAGCTTTTCACAGGTGGAAATGGTCAAAAACCTCTAAAAGAACACCTTTCTGCCTCCTATTTCAGCTTCACGCTGTTATCACTCAGATTTTCCTTGAAGTTGTTGGGACGAGGAAAGGGGTCCGAGGTAACCACAAACCAACTTTTAGGTACAAAATCTAACCAATCTGTACCCAGAGAGGGCTCTCTCTGTAAAATTTAGCTTTGTTTTAGAAGATATCAGGCTAGTTATTAAGTCTAAGGGTTTTGTTTGAAATTGGGTGGTGGAGTTCAAATAGCTAAGGGCAAGATTGAGAAATTTAGGCCATTGGGCTAATGGAGTCAAAGAGGATAACTTAACTGGATTAAGTCTCTTAACAAAAGATGGTTTCACAGGGAAAGATAATCAAACAGGGAACAATTATAGATCTAAAGTGAATTGGATGAACTCAAATTGATGAAGGGAAATTAAGAATCCTTCAACATGTTTGAAAGAGGGAAATTGGGTGATTATTAATAAAGAGAAATTAAGTATTCTTCACTAAATAATAAAAATGCCTAAACTAGTAAAACAGGAGCAATTAAGAATTCACTGTTTAAACCAGTTCAGAAGAAAACATTTGGAATAAAAACAATTAAAATCAGATTACACTTAAGCACTTTCTGATTTATTCCTTTTCGTTAATCATTCAGAAATGAAACACAGATGATATCATAAAAAAATATAAAGACTTCAACACATAAGAGATAGATGACTTACTGATCCATATTCTGACACATGAATCCTGTAAAAAGTCTTTTGCATCAATTCCTCATCCAGCTAGCCACAAAAAATTTCTCCAACAGCATTTTATTCCAAATAGTCAATGTTACAACAAAGTCTAAAAAATCCACCCCTCAATACTACGATTGAGGGAGTATTTATATAAAAAGTTATAAAAAACATCTCATAACAACTTGATATATAATCTAGGATGACTCATAAGTATTTTACAACAAACTAGAGACAGATGGTCTCGTAGATAAGAGAAATGACAACTGATGTTGTGCTGTTTCCCTCTTTTGAGAATGTGTTGGAGGCAGGCCCTATGATTTGGCTTGCTGCTGTCTTCTTCAGTAATTCTGTGTTGGCTACTCCATTTAACTGATACTCTTTTATCCTTATTTATCATGACTTACTGTAGTACATAATCAAAAATTCATGTAAGGATAGTTTTTACAAAAGTTCTAACATTTCTTCCCACCATTTATCTTCAGGTATTCTGGTTCTTTGCAGCTTTCCAAGAGTTTCATCAGTCTATGTATACCTAAATAAAGTAGGTTTAATTGGGAACAAATGCTTTACTTCATGCTCGAGATAAAACAAATTCTCCAATCTATCATGAAGAATTTTTCCTGTAGGAAATGCTGCTGTTGATGAACTAGTTGAGGTACTGGCCTGATTGTCAACATGCTTGTCCAATTTTTCAACATAACTTTCAAGGTCCATCAATTTATCCTCTGAAACTAAAGGACTGGGCAATCCTTTATTCAACAAAATATCAAATCTTTTCAGGAAGGCAGTGATTTCTTCTTGCATATCAAAACATCTTCGTTCTAGATTTTGCATCAGAGTTCTTTCGGTAAAAACTCTTTTTATTTCCAAAATTGTTCCTGTCCTCTCTTGAATGCCAAGTTCTTCAAGTTGATGCTTGTTTTGAGTATTCAAAAAACGGATAAGTTCATTGGCTTCTTCAGGCCCGTTTCCCAATTCTTCTCTTGCTCTTAGGACTTCTTCCAGAGCCAATTTGACTAAATCATTCTGTTCATACATTATTTGAATTTGTTGAATCTTTAATTAAACTAAGAGGGGGAGGGGGAGGGGGGGGGGGGGTGAATCAGTTTAATACATACATAAAATTTTCAAAATTTTCACCAAATTTATTTACATCTTAATTTGTGAACAGTCTTAAAATGTTGCAGCGAATATTAAATTAATGTGACACCACACTTATGTTGAGAGCAGCAAACAATTAAGCAGATTGAAAGAATCACATCAACACATAAGAAACACACACAGAGACAACATATGTAAGTGGAAACCCATAAAGGGAGAAAACCACAACTTATTATTGTTGTGATGCAAAGGCAAGCTCCAACTCCCTCTCACCATTGTTTTCTGCAGGCACCAACCTACAGGAGGTTCTATCCTCAATTCAGCAAGCTACAAATTGCAAGGAAGCATCAACTCCCTTCGATTTTCTGCAGGCACCAACCTACAGAAGGCTCCAACCTCAGTCAGCTACAACTGATAGCTATCAAGCTGCAACTTGATAGGGAAGCTCCAACTTCCTCAATTTATCAAACTGAATTTTTGTTGATTTACCTCAGATATCAGCTCTGTTCTGTAGCTTCTCTTTCTGCTCTTCTTTTCTTAATCTTCTTTGCCTCACTCTTTTGTACTCTGCCTTCTCTATATTTACTCTCTCTAGCCTCTTTTTGCATATCAAGATGATATTATTTATAGAGATCCTCACATGACTGTTTGTATTTCACAAAGAATTTAGAGTGAACAGTCATGACTCTTTGGCTTCCATCTTCTCATTCCTTTTATCTGCTCATTAAAAAAATAACTGTAGGTGCTTATCTTAATATTACAGTGGGATATTTTCTCTCTTCCGGAAACTTGCCAATGCATCACAAATAATATAAACCAATTAAAATATTACATTTAATTACAATGAGAGATCCATCTCACTCATACATCCTTTTGGATCGCTACGCATTTGTCTTTTCTTTGACTGTGTTGGTCCCTTTCTCTCCTCTGTATGCCTTTCTGTTTATGGCTGCTGCGTAACTCCTGAATTTATGAGCTACATTTTTATTTATATTTCTATATCAGCGCTTTATATATATATGAAACGGCTGACTGTAATTCTGGACAAATTCCAACGCTCTGTACATAGCAAGTGTCTTTTTGATGTGGCGAGTTCCACAAGCGGAACAAACATACATCCCAATTGTTTTAAATAAATAATCGCCCTCCACCTTGAGCCGGGGCCCGTGGGTCCACAGACCACGCGGCATGTTTCAATATAATCGCTACAGCATTTTATAATAGTGCCTTCTGTATATATACATATATATCTCGTAGTTTCAATTATCGGCGAACTTATATAAAGTTTTAATCATATAAACTGCCACTTCAATGAAGAATCATATTAATACTTAACAAATGCCACTTGCCACGCTTTCCGATGCGATATATTTCTCCTCCAGCGATTTCAGATTGTAGCAATCGCAAGCTGCCTTGCTCCGATGCGATTGATCACTGTTCACTGTTCTTTTTCAATGCGATTGGAACTAAAATACTTGTTAGTCATAGTTTATAAGCCCATCGGGTTCGGGCTTCAATCGCAATCGCAAATATTTGTTGCATGTTCCGATACCCTATATTAACTCCGATTGTGATTAGGTTTTTCCGATGCGATCATGCTGGACTTCAAATACTTGTTACTCATGGTTTATAAGCCCATCGAGTCCAGGCTTCAATCGCAATCGCAAGTTTTGGTTTATACGTTCCGCTGCCCTAATAATCTTCGATGCGATTGGGTAAGGGGTCCCACCATATGGTACTTTGTTTATTTGTTTATCATAAAGCGCTCCACATAAATTAATACATATGCATTGGACCTTTGATTCTTTTAAATTCGAGCTCAATAACATGAAACTTATATATATATATATATATATAAGGCGCTGCATATATATGTAATGCGCTACATATGTACTCCAGCGTGGGTAACGATTCCCGGAATTGTGGTTATGTTATATGTACCGCCCAACTGGGTAATGGTTCTCAGAATTATATACATATATCGTCCAGCTAAGGTAGCGATTCTCGGAATAGGGGTTTGTGTATATATATATATATGCATGTCGCTTGGGTTAAGATTCCCAGAATTTATGCGCCTCTGCTGTGCTAACACCTTTGCCACTCGACCTCTTCACTGCCTCTGTCTCCGCTGCTCGACCGTTTCACTGCCTCCATATTCGCTGTTTCTGCCTCCACTGCTCGACCATTTCACTCTGCCTCTGTATTTGACTGTTACGCTTTAGCAGTGTTCTTCCGCCTATCTCCTTTGCCTATTTCTGCTTCAACGCTGCTCGACCTCTGCCTCTGCCTTCTGCTGTACATATTCCCTGTTGTTGTTCTTTGCTTTCTTTGCCATCAATGACAATATTTCTAACAGAATTGAGGGCCAGACGTCTCTTATTGACTGCATAATGTTGTCCCAAATAATTTCATTTATTTCCTTTTAAGGCTTCTCCAATGTGAGATCCTTTTCCAACTTGTTGACCAACTTTTCTAATTTGTTGACCTCTCTTGTTTTATCTGCAACATTCATCTTCGAGAGATCATATTTTTGTTCCAAAGTGGTGAGTTGCGCCTTTGTTCTCTGTAGCTCTGTCACTTGGAGTTTTAATTCCTCCATTGACTTTATTAACTCTTATGTACTTAAATTGGAAGTATGTACTTGTGAAAATTCTGTTGGCTGACCTGTTGTTGTAGTACCTACAATCATTTCAGTTGTAGAGGCTGGAGTATTTGACTGCTTATCTTTCAATGCCTTTTCAAGCTATTTTTCAGTTTTAATAAGTTGCTCATTCAGTTTCAAGAGAAATTCCATCAATTCTTCTTCATAATTTTGCTTTATAATTTTTGCAGTCTGTGGATGTCTTGAGGCTGGTAACTTCAATTGTTTTCTCAAGGCTGCAATATCATCATCTTTTTTCTTGATCAAAGTTTCTATACCTTTGACATCCTTGGGATTATGACCCAATCCAATAATCATTTCCTCCAAAGTCTTAATCCTGTTGTCCTTAGCCTGAGAAGATGCTTTTTCAAGACTTAGTTGAGCATTATTATTCTCCAAAGAATCCTACAATTTCTGGGTCATCATTGATTTATTTGTCAGAGTAGAATAAATCATTTCACCTATTTTTTTATGCAGCTCAATTTGATCCAAAGGATGAATATCCTTTGCTAAGACTTCAAAATTAGTTCTGATATAATCTGCAGCTGTTTGAGGTTGCTACACTTTGGGTTTGAAGTGACTCATTATCATTTTACCCTGTTGAATGTCATAGGCTGACATCAATATTTGTTGATTCTTCGGAGCCATCTTCAAACATTGATTGTACACTTGAAGTCTGAGTGGATCATTTCTAGCCTTTATATTTATGAATGTTCTTTTAATATCCCAGGAATATTTCACTTGTGGTTTGAAAGATGATACTTCTACACTTTGCTGCCTTTGCATCTCTTTTCTCTGTAAAGTAGTGGATGTCCCACTGATTGTACATGTTTGTTGACTACCTAATTCTTCTTGTGTCTGACTATCAGGGATTTCATGAAAAAATTTCACTTCTGGAAGAGGATTCATTTTTTGTATTTTAACATCAAGCTGTCCAGAAGATCCACTGACAGGAGTGGCTGCTTCAGCATCTCTCTTTTTACCCTTTTCCACATTAAGAGGAGTTTGCAAAATTGATATTTCTACCACATTGGTCTGAGTAGGAGCAATCTGTACTTGACCCTGTTCTTTAGAAGTTTCAGGAAATTTTGTCATTGTAAATTTCTCTGTAACTTGTATATCAACCTCTTTCTCCTTTCCTTTAGATGCTACCGTAGCCAATGCATTGATTTCCTGTAAATTTTGCTGAGAATTCCCAGCAGAAGAAGAACCAATACCTGGTATCTGTACCTGTCCAAAATAATCTAGGTCAAGTATTTTTTCAAGGTCTTTCATTACATTTTCAACATTGACCTGCTCACTATCTTGTTCTATCAATGTCCCTTCCATCCATTCATCCATATTAGCATACTGTTCAATTTCTGGGATTCTTTGATGAATGTATGGTCATAGTTTGTTTTTCATTCTTCTATCACAAATAAAGCTATTTGGGTAATAAGGTACCCAATAATTTTTTTTTGTAATTTAAGATAGTCTTCTAAAATTCTTTCAGCTTCCTTCCCAGCATCTCTAGAGTTACAAAAAAAGGGACCTAATTGACTTTTAATACTGAGTTGATCCTTTTTATTTGCATTGCAGAAATGAACTATATCTGAATTAATCATCTGTCTAAAATACTCTAATGCAAATATTCTCATTGGAACATATTTTGGTAACTTGAATGGGCATAACTCACATCCATAGATTCTGATTTCTGTGTGATTTCGGTATAGGTACTAGTGACCTATCTGGCATTGCTTTGAGAGTTGAAGAATTTTCTTGATTTCACTATTGACCTTCGGAGGAGAAACTCCTGTCAACAAGGTGGTTGCAGGGTGTACAAATAGGTCAATAAAATCATTGTAGGAATAAGGAGAATCAGGGGAATTATGAGTGATGGCAGACCAAAAGATTACAGACCTAGGATTTCCTTTAGCATCAAGTTTCTTAGCATGGAAAGGGAAACTCTCTGATTGAAAGTAAAGCATGAGATGGTATATAACAGAGGAATACTTGAACACTCTTTCATTCTCTAATCTCATGAACTGATCATGGATTTTATCTGCAATGTAGGAAGCAAAATCATACTTGACAGTAGGGGGCTGTCCAGGGTTAAAAATTGACAACAATACCAAGGTTAACTAGTCAACATATTCACTAGTATTGAAACCCATTATAGAGGATATCATATTCAGAATAATTCTGCCCACATCAGTGAAAAAGGTATAACCATAAGGGGGAGGGCCTTTGGGCTGATGTTCTGGCAACATGAAGGTTTGGTAGAGGCGATTTAACTCTTGATAGGACAATTTGGCAGATTTCTCAATTAATTCTACCATGGACAGGGGAGTGAGGACTTGACTAGGTTGAAATTGCAACATCTCATTGATATACTGAGCAGTTATGGGAAAAAGGACGGTCTGACTCGGGGACAAAACTGCTCTTTGATTGGGATCATAATTTGCATGGAAGTAATGGATTATCTCAGGAAAAATATGGACTGAAGGGAGAAGATACATGGGAAGATTGGATTCCCATAATCCAAAAATGTTAGAACCTTTTAAGTAATTATCTCTGCAATAGAAAAAAATTCGAAGGGGATTTTCACTGAGAACTAGGTCTTTAATTTGGAAATCTTTGTCTACTAAAGGCAAATAATATAAATCTCTATGAGGGTCATTCAGGGGTATGACATTCAGAGCCATGGGAATCTCCATTTCTGGTTCTTGTGGATTCAGAAATGAATTGCGGGTTTTGAAAAAACGGGCACAATCACAGGTTTAGGAATGCAATTATAGTTTTGGGAATTTGAAGAATGAACTAAAGAGCAATTTTGAACCCTGTTTCAGTTTTTCATGTGGAATTTAAAACAAGACCAGGATTTTACAGAGCTCAACGGGAATTTGGGTAAATACCTGTTTTCCAGGAACTAAACAGTGATGAAAGCAGGTGCTGGTTATGGAGGATGAACTCTGAATTACTCGACTGCAACTTTCTTCGGCAAGGTAACGGTTGGAAAACTTTGACAGTTGATTTTGAAATTTGTTGCATAAGACACTGGTCGCTGTACAAAATAGTGAAAATGATGCGCGTTGGTGTTTTATTTGCAAATTCAAAGGTTGGCGGGTTTTTATTTTTATTGTTTAATGGATGACATCAGCAAGTACAGAGGCTTCGTTATGGGAGGCAAGCGGTAAGCGGTTTCCATCGCACAGCCTTTGGGAAGAGCGGTTTGTAGCAGAGGGCAAGTGATTCCATACAATGAACGACGAATGGCATGGCACTATTCAGAAAACCACTTGGCCATCGCGCATTATCGTTCAAACGAGGATGGCCAGCGATATCAACGATAACCATAGATCTTTGATGAGTCGATCAAACGGTCCTCGGGAAAGGAAGAAGACGAGAAGATAACAAGGCGGGCCCGATACAATATAATATAATTAATCATATCGAGGGCGATTCTATTGATGGGACAGGTTATTAATTAATCATGAGGATTAATTAATCCCTTTATACGGCAGAGGGTCAGTTTTTTATTTATTAATTGAAAATTTCAAGCAATAAATAAATTTTAATAACTATATGGTTATTTTTCAACCAACGGGGCGGGATATATATTATTTGGGAATTTTATTAAAGATAATACGGGAAAAAGGGGAAATTTTCACAGGGATTTAAATAATAAGTTAGAAATTAATATGGAAAATGAACAGAAGCGCTAAGTATAAAACATCAAAGTAATGTATTTAACTTATGCTTTTATGAATAGGGTTTTTTATGAAATATTGCATGATTTTTCTAAGTAAAATAATATTTTACTCAGGAAAAGATTTTTTAGAAGTAAATGAATGTCATGATGAATGATTTTAAGTACTTAGACTTTTCCAATTATTGGGCCAAGGGTCCGGTCCCTCCAAAAGTCAAGGAAATGCCTTGAGCCCCTTTAATTTTCAAATGCCATAGTACTTAGGGGCAATTAGTGAAATTTTTAGGGAAAAATGAGAAGGGAAGTTAATAATCTGACTTTTCTTTGCTTGAAATTCTTTCAGTGTAGTGTTTTCCTTTGTACTTGTGATGAAAGTAAAGATTTAACACATCTAGAGTCATTATCCATCACATGTAATTCTGCAACATCATCTACCTACCCTACCTACTTTACCCTACCATTTTTCTTCTTTATTAGGGTGCACTTAGACTGGCAAACCCTTATCACACTTTTTCTTTTACATCTGAAAATCTATCTAATTCTAACCTTATTACATCCAAGGGCTCAGATTAAACTGTTGAGCTCCTTTTATTTACTCTACCTATCTACTTATCTGCCAAGATTAAACAGTTTGGTCAGATTTTATTCTCTACCTCTAAAACATAAAATTGAAAGATTAACTAGCCAAGCTTAAATTGTTTGAATTTTCTTTATTAGGGTGCACTTAGACTGGCAAACCCTTATCACACTTTTTCTTTTACATCTGAAAATCTATCTAATTCTAACCTTATTACATCCAAGGGCTCAGATTAAACTGTTGAGCTCCTTTTATTTACTCTAGCTATCTACTTATCTGCCAAGATTAAACAATTTGGTCAGATTTTATTCTCTACCTCTAAAACATAAAATTGAAAGATGAACTAGCCAAGCTTAAATTGTTTGAATGTTCATAAATTGTGGCATAAAATACAAGTTGCACACAATTTTTATTTATTACATAAGAGCAAAAAGTAGTGGCATTTAGGCTTGCACACTTTCCTTGGCCTTTCTTTTGGTGGGGTTCATTTTCTTTCACTTTTTTGGCCATTTTATTCTTTTCACCCTTTGATTTTTCTTTTAGGGTATACCCTCTTTACATTTTTTAAATTTTTTGATTTTTTGATAATATGGAAAACCTTTGCAACAAGAAAATGTATGAACATATTACATAGCCCATTAAGTCAATCATGAAATATCACACCTATTGGTATAGGAGTCTAACACTGGCTCCACTTGGGGATGGATTTTCTTGGTGAAAAGTCAAGAACAGCAGGTCAATTTCCCTTAGAATGATTTTGACTGAACCATGGAATATTCTTCTGCTTGTTGCTTTATTATATGTATGACAGTAATACTTTTGAAGCTTAGGGCCTTCTCCTCAGGCTTCAACTCCAGTAAGTTATTATCCAATCCAAACTAATGCATTACAAAAGATATAGTATGTACATGTTAAAAATCAGGATATCCTAATAAATAGGATCAAAGTAATGTTTCAACGTTCAACCATTAACTAGTCCTTCTTCAGTTTCTGTACCATCCAAGTTTTTCAGAAAATATGTATTATTTCCTTGTAAAGCATGAATAATATAAGGTGCTTTCCACAGGAAGTCAAACTTCCCATGTTTTCCCTTGTCCTCTCTTCTAGAATCCCATCTTAAAAATTTGTTTCCCAGTTGGAAATCTTCTGCCTTGGTCTTTTTATCAAATATCTTCTTTAGTTTCTCCTGCAATACTTGGGATATTTGATAAACTTCCTCTCTGGTCTGCTGCAAATTGATAGCCTGATTTATTCTCCTTTGAATATCATTTGGTTCAACCTGAGCTTCTTGAAGTAATTTCATTACAGGAACTCCTAAAGATGAAGGAAATACTACCTCAATACCATAGCCTAACTCATAAGGACTGGTCCCAATAGATTTTTTGGTGGTGAGTCTATCTGCCCATAGTGCATTTATAAGTTTATTATGCCAATTTTTCTTATTTTCCTCCAATAATTTCTTAATAATATTAATGAGACTCTTGTTGGAGGATTCAGCCAGTCCATTACCTTGAGGGCAATAGGCTGTGGAATGGCCTAAGGTGATGTGATATTTATTACAAAAACATATCATCTTCTTAGATTTGAAGGCAACAGCATTATCAGTTATAATTTTCTCAGGACAGCCAAATCTTGACAATATATTGGTTTCTAGGAATCCTATGATCACAGTGTCATTGGCTTGTCTGGAAGGAATTGCTTCAATCCATTTAGTAAAATAATCTATGGCAGTCAGGATCCATTTGTGTTGGTCAGAAGAAGGAGGATGAATTTCTCCAATGAAATCCAAGCCCCATTGTTGGAAATGTTTTTCAGTGGAAATTGGTTTCAAGGGTAAAGGTAATAGTTTTCTCTTGCCTTCAAAAATTTGACATTTATGGCAAGCAGTGACAAATTTCTTTACATCAGAGAACAAGGTTGGCCAATAAAATCCAGCTCTTAGGATCTTATCTACAGTTGATTTCCAATAAAGGTGTCCACCACAGTCTCCTGCATGGAATTCATTGAGAGCCTTTTCAGCTTCATCTTTTAATAAACAATTCAATAGAATGCCATCATGATTTTTCCAAAAGAGAAAATTATCTAAAATAAAAAACTTTAAAGATGTCATCTTTAAAAACCTTTTCTTTGTTCTGGATAACCCTGGAGGAGCTTGCAGGTTTAACAATACATAAATTATATCAACATACCAAGGTGAATCTAAGAAGGCTTGGCTGATTTGTGGAGTTTCCATCTCCTGTTCGTTATCCAGTTCATTAATATCCAGGGCTTGGCAATTTGTTTCTGTCATGAGTTGAGCCAATCCCTGTCCTTTTATAAACTTTGTAGGTTTTATTTCAATATCATACTCTAATATGGTAGCAATCCATTTACCTCTTTTGCCCTCAATTCCATCTTGAGTTAAGATGTCTTTGACAACAGCATTTGGTACATAGGCTATCACATGAGAATACAATATATAGATTCTAAAATCTTTAATGGCTTTTATGAGTGCAAAAGCTTGTTTTTGCATGATGTTGTATTTTAATGATGCATCTCTTAGTGCTTTACTAAAAAAGGCTATAGGTTTTTCACATCCTTGATCATCCTTTTGTAATAAAATAGCTGCTACAGTATGTTCTGATGCAAATGAAAATATTATGAAGTCTCTATAAAATTGTGGACTGGTAAGAACTGGTGTTCTAGTCAAAGCCATTTTAATTTCTTCAAATGATTGTTTGGCTTCTACTGTCCATTTAATACTTGAATCCTTTCTTAACATGTTAGTAAGAAATCTAATTAATTCAGCTAAACTAGAAATGAATCTTCTCAGAAAACTGATTTTTCCTATGAAATCTTGAAGTTCTTTAACATTTCTAGGGTGAGGTATCTGCAAAATAGCTGCTATTCTACAGGATCGATTCTAATACCATATTTGGAAATAATATGGCCCAAAATTTTACCTTCTTCAAGACCAAACAAGGAATTTTTTGGATTCAAAGAGATACCATACTTTTTTCACTTTATGAATACTTGTCTGAGATGGTCCAAATGTTGCTGATCTGATTTAGAAAAAATAGTTAAATCATCCAGATATATAAGAAGAAACTTATGAATTTATTTTGCAAACACAATGTCCATTGCTTTTTGGAAGGTTGCTCCAGCATTTTTAAGTCCAAACCAAATTTTAACGTACTTAAATGTACCCCATGGTGTTGTAAAAGCTATTTTTTCCTGGTCATCAGAATGAACCAGAATCTGGTTGTATCCTGAGAACCCATCTAGAAGAGAAATCCTTGAAGCACATACTACTCTTTGTAAAATGTGATCCATTTTGGGCAAAGGGTAATTATCCTTCAAAGAAACCGTATTAACATTTCTTAAATCAACACATAATCTTATCTCTCCATTTTTCTTCATAGTAGGGACTAAGTTAGACACCCACTCTGAAAATATAATAGGAGCAATTATCCCTGCTTCATACATTTGTTTGATTTCTTTTTCAATTAAAGGCAACAATACAGGGTTGATTCTTCTGAGTTTCTTCTTAAATGGTTTCTAATTTTCTTTCAGAGGTATTTTATGTTGAATTATAGAGGTATCATATGATTTCAAGTCTTCATAACTCCAGGCAAAGACATCTTGGAATTCTCTTATTAGTTCAACATATTTTGGTTTTTGATCAGGAGGCAAAGATTTAGATAACTTTATTATTTTAGGATTTTCTTCAGTCCCCAGATTATATTCCTCAATATCAGCTTTCAATTGTTCCATTTTTGGTTTCTTCGAAATATCATTAGAGTCGAAAAGATCTTCCAAAGGAGTTAATCCTTTAGGCAAATGATTATCTTTCAAATTAATAATTTCGGATTCATCTTCTATAATCTCATCAACCTCCATTTGTTTAAGGTCCTGCATTTCTTTTTTGGTGAACTTCATTGTATGAAGCATTTTAGTTGCACTTTCTTCTAAAATGTTTGTTTCTTGTTCATTTATTTGATTAGATTCAATGATTGTATCTTCATCTATGTTACTGTTAGAAAATTCATTCTCTAAAGTCAGAAAATTGTTAATCTGATTGTCATTTACAAACACTTGCCAATTCTTAAAATTTTCTGGTATAGCTGATCTATGTCTAATCTCAGTTGTGAACTTATGATTAGGTTCAAATCGTAATTTGCAAGTGCTAGCAAACATTGCAATACTATGAGCATGCAAATTTTGTTTTTGGTATTTTGGCAAGTTGAGCTTGCAGAAAAGTATTGAGAATCTCTACAAATGTTCCTCTATATTCTCTTAATCTGGGATCTTTTGTCAGAAAGTCACCATTGATCTGTTGAATGATTAAATCAGAATCTCCTATGACAGATACTCTAATTTCCCCTAAATTTTTGACAAGTTTAAGCCCTAACAAAAGAGCTTCATATTCTGCCATATTATTAGTGCATTTAAAGTTCAATCTGTAAGCATGGCCTTCAGCATGATCATTTTCAAGGTTGTGTATCCAAATTCTAGCTCCTGCTCCTAACTTATTAACTGAATCATCAAATTCTAAATGCCAAAGAATTTCATGTTCATAATTTGTATCAGGTGTTTCAGGAACTTTCTTAACAGTGAGATCCGATTTTTTACTTTCTTCTGGTTTTTCTTGGGTATCTGACGTTTCTTTTTCCTTAGAGATTTCCTGGATTTGAACACTAGATTTTTCTTTTGTAATTTCTTTTGGTTCTGTTTCTGGTACTTCTAATTCCATGGGAAGATCAAAATTCAGCATTATAAATAATAAATGAGTCCATATCAGAATGTACTGAGTAGATGGGGAAATTTTCAGGTTTCTCCTGAATACTGACTACATATTTCATTAAATTTTCTCTGTATAGTCTCTTAGGTTGGCCGAACACTGAAATAGTAGCATATGACATATATAATTGAAGAGACCCTCCGAGCTTTGCACCCCAAGATCTGGACAATAGCATACCATATTTTGGAGGAATATCTGCTACTACTATATCCATCAAAATTGTTTTTGCAAGATATTGAACCAATGTAACACACAAATATTTAATTAGTCCTAAACATTTCACCTGACTTGAATCGAAGGAAAAGACATCTTTATATGGTCTGGTGATGTCTAGGTTTAATCTCTCCATTACAGCCTTGGGCATTAGGTTGTGAGATGCCCCAGAATCAAGCATGGCATTATGAAGTATTTTATCATGTATATTAAAACTCACATAAAATGGAGGAGTTCCTCCACTTTCTGGTTTTCCATTTACTTCAGGGCCAAATAATAATCTAGGTTGATCATCAAAAAATTTTACTGAATCATCACTTCCAGTAATATTGAGTGATCTGTTAATTTGGCTTCTATAGACATCATGTTTAGCTAATTCAGAAAATGGAATAGTTATCTTTAATTTGCCTACTTCAGCTTCTAGATTAAAAGGTTTCTCGGTCTAAGTCCTTGTATTTCAAACAGTTGGATTGTCTTTTTCTTCTGTGCTTTCAGTATTTTTCTCCTTCTCAGGAATGGGGTTATGGGCTGAAGTTGTTTCCGAATCAACTTCTGGTGGTTCTTCCACATTTCCTTTGGGAGGAAGAGTATTGGAAAGTTGTTTGTTATTCAGTTGAGTATCGGATACATCTTCAATTATTGGGTTAGCAAGATTAAGATATGATCTAGAAAGAATATTTACAGGGGCAGTATTAGTTTTACCTTTGAAAGGTTGTTTTGTAGTTTTCTGTTTACTTGTTTCCAGAACATCAACTCTTCTGCTCCACAAATTGTATTTCTTGTGAACTTCGTAGATGGTTGTATCATATCCTTCCTTAAAGTCAAATGATTCTCCTGACTGGGTTTGAAATTGCTTAAGAATATGAGCTTCTTGATCCTCTTGGGTCAAGAAAATTTCTGGTTCATTCTCGCGTTCAATAAAATTTTTTATTTGAACATCTTCAGTTGGCTCCTCAGAATTTGAGTCTTCGACAAAATTTTCCTAGAATGGGGGCCTAATATTTTGGTCAGGACCAGTTTTTCCAGTATTTTGATTTTGGTTCCTTCTGAAGTTTGGATTTCTCACATTATTCTTCAGTTAACCATCCCAAGGAGATTTCTTTTCAATTGTTTCTACTCTATCTCCTAGTCTTTCCCAAGGAGCTCTTTCCCTAAGTTGATATGCCATATCAGAATCAAATCCATCAGGGAATTTGATTAATACTGAATCTGGAGGAGGTCTAAGATTTTGGGGAATAGCATTGTAAGCTTCATTGAACCTGGTGACGTAATCTTGTACAGTCTCATTTTTTCCTCTCTTTAGTTTTCCAAAGTCTGATAAGATTTGAAGATGATCCTTCTTCTTTTCCCATCTGTTTAAAAATGATCTATAAAGAGCTTGTAAGTTAGCAAAAATTTTTGCAGGAAGGGCTCTAAACCAGGTTCTGATTTCTCCAGTAAGACTTTGGACAAATATTCTCATTCTTACATCATCAACATCTATTTCATAAATTTCAAAGTAATTGGTCATATTTTTAGTATGTTGTTGTGCAGTGTAGGTTCCAGAACCATCAAAAGGAGTGATTTTACTTTGGTAATCTTGAGGCATAGCCCCTAGATTAGTAGGTAATGCCAAAGGAGCATATTTGTTTGCCATTGCAGGAGGTAGTGATGAAATAACAGGTGAGGTTGGTATATGAGTGGTGGGTGGAGGAGTAGAAGGGGTAGTTTGAGGTTGAGATGTTTGCGGAAATGTTGATGAACTTGGAGAAGCTGAAGTGATCACAGAAATATTGGAAGTTCCTTCAGAGGTAAACTCAGATTGTATGGAATTTCGCAAATGTTTATCAAGATGTGAATTAAAAAATTCAAATTGTAAATCTTCAAGAAATACTGGGTCTGGAACCAAATTGGACAACTCAAATTTAGAAAAATTTACAAATAAAGATTTTTCAAACTGCTCGTCAAAAGGTTCGTCCTCAAGATAAATCCACTTAACAGGATAGGATATTGATCTATAGAGAGGTCGAGAACTACCAGAGCTTTCTTGACTATCTTGTCTCCTAATAATTCTGGGGATAAAATTCGGATTTTCAAACACAGGCGGTGGGTTTGGATCAGGATTAGCCCTAGTGTAACGAATCCTTTCTGAAGCCAGTTTTCTAGGTGATATTTTTTGGTTTTTTGGTTTAAATGAAATGAATAATACAACTTCAATAATATCTTTAGGAAGTTTCATATATTGGTTTTAAATTTTCTTAAATAGTTATTTAACTAGAGGAATTGATCAAATGTTTGAAACCAAAGTTCAGTTCATAAACTAGACTGGAGATAGACTGAAGTAACATTTATCTACTATGAAATTGCAGAGAAAAAGCAGTTCAAAGGCTTACTGGCTAACTTCAGGCTCCGTCTATAGCTTATAAAGTAAACAACAGTAACAATAAAATTATTCAGGTCCCCAGTGGAGTCACCACTATGTTATCACTCAGATTTTCCTTGAAGTTGTTGGGAAGAGGAAAGGGGTCCGAGGTAACCACAAACCAACTTTTAGGTACAGAATCTAGCCAATCTGTACCCAGAGAGGGCTCTCTCTGTAAAATTTAGCTTTGTTTTAGAAGATATCAGGCTAGTTATTAAGTCCAAGGGTTTTGTTTGAAATTGGTGGTGGGATTCAAATAGCTAAGGGAAAGATTGAGAAATTTAGGCCATTGGGCTAATGGAGTCAAAGAGGATAACTTAACTGGATTAAGTCTCTTAACAAAAGATGGTTTCACAGGGCAAGATAATCAAATAGGGAACAATTATAGATCTAAAGTGAATGGGATGAACTCAAATTGATGAAGGGAAATTAAGAATCCTTCAACACGTTTGAAAGAGGGAAATTGGGTGATTATTAATAAAGAGAAATTAAGTATTATTCACTAAATAATAAAAATGCCTAAACTAGTAAAACAGGAGAAATTCAGAATTCACTGTTTAAACCAGTTCAGAAGAAAAAATTTGGAATAACAATGATTATAATCAGATTACACTTATGCACTTTCTGATTTATTCCTTTTCGTTAATCATTCAGAAATGAAACACAGATGATATCATAAACAAATATAAAGAATTCAACACATAAGAGATAGATGACTTATTGATCCATAGTCTGACACATGAATCTTGTAAAAAGTCTTTCACATCAATTCCTCATCCAGCTAGCCACACAAAATTTCTCCAACAGCACTTTATTCCAAATAGTCAATGTTACAGCAAAGTCTGAAAAATCCACCCCTCAATACTTCGATTGAGGGAGTATTTATACAAAAAGTTATAAAAAAATATCTCATAACAACTTGAGATATAATCTAGGATGACTCATAAGTATTTTACAACAAACTAGAGACATATGGTCTCGTAGATAAGAGAAATGATAACTGATGTTGTATTGTTTCCTTCTTTTGAGAATGTGTTGGAGGCAGGCCCTATGGTTTGGCTTGTTGCTATCCTCTTCAGTAATTCTGTGCTAGCTGCTCCGTTTAACTGATACTCTTTTATCCTTCTTTATCATGACTTACTGTAGTACATAATCAAAAATTCATGTAAGGATAGTTTTTACAAAAGTTCTAAAATTTCTTCCCACCATTTATCTTCAGGTATTCTGGTTCTTTGCAGCTTTCTGAGAGTTTCATCAGTCTCTGTATACCTAAAGAAATTAGGTTGAATTGGGAACAAATGCTTTACTTCATGCTCGAGATAAAACAAATTTTCCAGTCTATCATGAAGACTTTTTCCTGTAGGCAATGCTGCTGTTGATGAACTAGTTGAGGTACTGGCCTGATTGTCAGCATGCTTGTCCAATTTTTCAACATAAATTTTAAAGTCCATCAATTTATCCTCTAAAACTAAAGGACTGGGCAATCCTTTATTCAAAAAAATATCAAATATTTTCAGGAATGCAGTGATTTCTTCTTGCATATTAGAACATCTTCGTTCTAGATTTTTCATCAGAGTTCTTTTGGTAAAAAATATTTTTATTTCCAAAATTGTTCCTGTCCTCTCTTGAATGCCAAGTTCTTCAAGTTGATGCTTGTTCTAAGTATTCAAAAAATGGATAAGTTCATTGGCTTCTTCAGGCCTGTTTCCCAATTCTTCTCTTTCTCTTAGGACTTCTTCCAGAGCCAATTTGACTAAATCATTCTATTCATACATTATTTGAATTGAGAGCCAGACGTCTCTTATTGACTGGATAACATTGTCCCAAAGAATTTCATTTATTTCCTTTAAAGGCTTCTCCAATGTGAGATCCTTTTCCAACTTGTTGACCAACTTTTCTAATCTGTTGACCTCTCTTGTTTTATCTACAACATTCATCTTCAAGAGATCATATTTTTGTTCCAAAGTGGTGAGTTGCGCCGTTGTTCTATGTAGCTCTATCACTTGGAGTTTTAATTCCTCCATTGAATTTATTAACTCTTCTGTACTTAAATTGGAAGTATGTACCTGTGACAATTCTATTGGCTGACCTGTTGTTGTAGTACCTACAATCATTTCAGTTGTAGAGGCTGGAGTATTTGACTGCTTATGGGCGAAAACGTGAAGTTGGGAAACACTTTTTGGCATGAGATAGAATTCGAGAGAGTTTTTTAATTTCTCGGCCGAGAAAAAAAGTCAACAAAATTTCTCGGCCGAGAGTTGTGTGAAAAATTTCTCGGCCGCAAACTCTCGGCCGAGAGTTAGAAAAACTCTCGGCCGAGAGTTTTATTGTGCAAACTCTCGGCCGAGAGTTTTTAAAACTTTTGCCCGGGATTTTTCCCGCGCATAAATTGGTTTAAAACTCTCGGCCGAGAGTTTTAAAAATTTCTCGGCCGAGTGTTTCTGGTCAACAAAAAACTCAGAAACCTCTGCAGTTTTGAGAAACCTGCAACTTTGGAGAGGTAGAACACCTACAAAAACAAAATGTTATATGTCGGACCAAGTACCATTAGATTCATCTCTAAATCTAGTTTTTGATGATGTGAGATTTATGGAGTTTCATTAAAAAATTCAATTTTTTATTAATTTTTTACTAAACTATGTCACTATGGAATTTCATTGTTCGAAAAATTTCACTGAATGAAAATTCAATAACTTTCAAACGAGGACACCAAAAAATTTAAAAAAATCATAGTGCACTTCCTCTCCCCGTATACTTCAAAAGGGTACTCTCATTTTTCTTATTGACGATCACATTGAAAATAAAATCAAAGGATAATAAAATGTACCGAAACATCACTGTTTTTTTGTCTTCGTCCATTTCAAAAAATAATAAAAAATAGTGATTTGATCCGAAAATTACCAAAAAATAGTCTGTGCACTAGTGCAATATATGCAGATTATGATGCTATGGTTTTTTTCCAAAAAATGAATAACCTTCCCTAAAAAAAGTAAAGGATAAAAAAGTGACTATTTATGTTTTCCTGAAAATTTCAAGTATATGCAGTTAGTAAACAACAAATTTACCCCTCTATATGTCAATAATTTTTTTTAAAAAAAATATCGGTATGGAGGTAAGACAATTCTCTACAATTCTTGTTTTTATGTCAAAGCATAATTTGCGATAAAAATATGAGTTTAGTGGAGTTGAAGTTGAAAAACATAGAAAATTACAATTTTCAACGTCAAAAAAGGGCAAAAAGTGTTTCCCAACTTCAAGCTATTTTTTAGTTTCATTAAGTTGCTCATTCAGTTTCAAGAGCAAGTCCATCAATTCCTCTTCAGAATTTTTATTTATAATTTCTGCAGTCTGTGGATGTCTTGAGGCTGGTAACTTCAATTTTTTTCTCAAGGCTGCAATATCATCATGTTTTTTCTTGATCAAAGCTTCTATACCTTTGACATCCTTGGGATTATGACCCAATCCAATAATCATTTCCTCCAAAGTCTTAATCCTGTTGTCCTTAGCCTCAGAAGATGCTTTTTCAATACTTAGTTGAGCATTAGTATTCTCCAAAGAATCCTGCAATTTCTGGGTCATCATTGATTTATCTGTCAGAGTAGAATAAATCATTTCACCTGTTTTTTTATGCAGCTCAATTTGATCCAAAGGATGAATATCCTTTGCTAAGACTTCAAAATTAGTTCTGATATAATCTGCAGCTATTTGAGGTTGCTGCACTTTGGATTTGAAGTGACTCATTATCATTTTACCCTGTTGAATGTCATAGGCTGACATCAATCTTTGTTGATTCTTAGGAGCCATCTTCAAACATTGATTGTACACTTGAAGTCTGAGTGGATCATTTCTAGCCTTTATATTTATGAATGCTATTTTAATATGCCAGGCATCTTTCACTGGTGGTTTGAAAGATGTTACTTCTGCACTTTGCTGCCTTTGCAGCTCTTTTCTCTGTAAAGTAGTGGATGTCCCACTGATTGTACATGTTTGTTGACTACCTAATTCTTCTTGTGTATGGCTGTCAGGGATTTCGTGAACAGATTCCACTTCTGGAAGAGGATTCAATTTTGTCTTTTAACATCAGGCTGTCCAGAAGATCCACTGACAAGAGTGGCTGCTTCAACATCTCTCTTTTTACCCTTTTCCACATTAAGAGGAGTTTGCAAAACTGATATTTCTACCACATTGGTCTGAGTAGGAGCAATCTGTACTTGACCCTGTTCTTTAGAAGTTTCAGGCAATTCTGTCATTGTAAATTTCTCTGTAACTTGTATATCAGCCTCTTTCTCCTTTCCTTTAGATGCTACCATAGCCAATGCACTGATTTCCTGTAAATTTTGCTGAGAAGTCCTAGCAGAAGAAGAACCAATACCTGGTATCTGTACCTGTCCAAAAGAGTCTAGGTCAAGTATCTTTTCAAGGTCTTTCATTACATTTTCAATGTTGACCTGCTCACTATCTTGTTCTATCAATGTCCCTTCCATCCATTCATCCATATTGGCGTACTGTTCAATTTCTGGGATTCTTTGATGAATGTATGATGATAGTTTTTTTTTCATTCTTTTATCACAAATAAAGCTATTTGGGTCATAAGGTACCCAATCAAAACTTTTTTGTAATTTAAGATAATCTTCTAAAATTCTTTCAGCTTTCTTCCTAGCATCTCTAGAGTTACAAACAAAGGGACCTAATTGACTTTTAATCCTGACTTGAGCCTTTTTCTTTGCATTGCAGAAATGAACTATATCTAAATTAATCATCTGTCTGAAAAACTATAATGCAAATATTCTCATTGGGACATATTTTGGTAACTTGAATGGTCATAAATCACATCCTTAGATTCTGATTTCTGTGTGATTTCGGTATAGGTACCAGTCACCTATCCGATATTTCTTTGAGAGTTGAAGAATTTTCTTGATTTCACTATTGACCCTTGGAGGAGAAACTCATGTCAACAAGGTGGTTGTAGGGTGTACAAATAGGTCAATAAACTCATTGTAGGAATAAGGAGAATCAGGGGAATTATGAGTGATGGCAGACCAAAAGATTATAGACCTAGGATTTTCTTTAGCATCAAGTTTCTTAGCATGGAAAGGGAAACTCTCTGATTGAAAGTAAAGCATGAGATGGTATATAACAGAGGAATACTTGAACACTCTTTCATTCTCTAATCTCATGAACTGATCATGGATTTTACCTGCAATGTAGGAAGAAAAATCATACTTCACAGCAGGGGGTTGTCCAGGGGTAAAAATTGACAACAATACTAGGGTTAACTGGTCAACATATTCACTAGTATTGAAACCCATTATAGAGGATATCATATTCAGAATAAGTCTTCCCACATCTGTGAAAAAGGTATAGCCATAAGGGGGAGGTCCTTTGGGCTGATGTTCTGGCAACATGAAGGTTTGGCAGAGGTGATTTAACTCTTCATGGGACAATTTGGCAGATTTCTCAATTAATTCTCCCATGGACAGGGGAGTGAGGAATTGACTAGGTTGAAATTGCAACATCTCGTTGATAGACTGAGCAGTTATGGGAAAAAGGACGGTCTGACTCGGGGACAAAACTGCTCTTTAATTGGGATCATAATTTTCATGGAAGTAATGGATTATCTCAAGAAAAATATGGACTGAAGGGAGAAGATACATGGGAAGATTGGATTCCCATAATCCAAAAATGTCAGAGCCTTTTAAGTAATTATCTCTACAGTAGCAAAAAATTCGAAGGGGATTTTCACTGAGAACCAGGTCTTTAATTTGGAAATCTCTATCTACTAAAGGAAAATAATCTAAATCTCTGTGAGAGGCATTTACGGGTATGACATTCAGAGCCACTAGAATATCCATTTATGGTTCTTGTGGATTCAGAAATGAATTGCAGGTTTTGAAAAAACGGGCACAATCACATGTTTAGGAATGCAATTGTAGTTTTAGGAATTTGAAGAATGAACTAAAGAGCAATTTTGAACCTTGTTTTAGTTTTTCGTGTGGAATTTAAAACAAGACCAGGATTTTTACAGAGCTCAATGGGAATTTGGTTAAATACCTGTTTTCTGGGAACTAAACAGTGATGAAAACAGGTGCTGGTTATGGCGGATGAACTCTGAATTACTCGACTGCAACTTTCTTTGGCAAGGTAACGGTTGGCAAAATTTGATAGTTGATTTTGAAATTCGTTGCATAAGACACTGGTCGCTGTACAAAATAGTGAAAATGACGCGCGTTGGTGTTTTATTTGCAAAGTCAAAGGTTGGGGGTTTTATTTTTTATTTTTTAATGGATGACGTCAGCAAGTACGAAGGCTTCGTCACAGGAGGCAGGCGGTAAGCGGTTTCCATCGCACAACTTTTGGGGAAGAGTGGTTTTTAGCGGAGGGCGAGCAGTTCCATACGATGAACGACGCGTGGTGTGGCACTGTTCAGAAAACCGCTTGGCCATCGCGCATTATCGTTCAGACAAGGATGGCCAGCGATATCAACGATAATCGTATATCTTTGATGAGTTGATCAAACGGTCCTCAGGAAAGGAAGATGATGGGAAGATAACAAGGCGGGGCCGATACAATATAATATAATTAATCATATCGGGGGTGATTCTATTGGTGGGACATGTCATTAATTAATCATGAGGATTAATTAATCCCTTTATACAGCGGAGGGTCGGTTTTTTATTTATTAATTCAAAATTTCAACCAATAAATAAATTTTAATAAGTATATGGTTATTTTTCAACCAACGGGGCGGGATATATATTATTTGGGAATTTTATTAAAAATAATACAAGAAAAAGGGGAAATTTTCATAGGGATTTAAATAATAAGTCAGAAATTAATATGGAAAATGAACAGAAACGCTAAGTATAAAACATCAAAGTAATGTATTTAACTTATGCTTTTATGAATAGGGTTTTTTATGAAATATTGCATGATTTTTCTAAGTAAAATAGGATTTTACTTAGGAAAATATTTTTTAGAAGTAAATGAATGTCATGATGAATGATTTTAAGTACTTAGAATTCTCCAATTATTGGGCCGAGGTTCCGGTCCCTCCAAAAGTCAAGGAAATGCCTTGAGCCCCTTTAATTTTCAAATGCCTTAGTACTTAGGGGAAATTAGTGAAAGTTTTAGGGAAAAATGAGAAGGGAAGTTAATAATCTGGCTTTGCTTTGCTTGAAATTCTTCCAGTGTAGTGTTTGCCTTTGTACTTGTGATGAAAGTAAAGATTTAACACAGCTAGAGTTATTATCCATCACATGTAATTCTGCCACATCATCTACCTACCCTACCTACTTTACCGTACCATTTTTTCTTCTTTATTAGGGTGCACTTAGACTGGCAAACCCTTATCACACTTTTTCTTTTACATCTGAAAATATATCTAATTATAGCCTTATTACATCCAAGGGCTCAGATTAAACTGTTGAGCTCCTTTTATTTACTCTACCTATCTACTTATCTACCAAGATTAAAAAATCTGGTCAGATTTTATTCTCTACCTCTAAAACATAAAATTGAAAGATGAACTAGCCAAGCTTAAATTGTTTGAATGTTCATAAATTGTGGCATAAAATACAAGTTGCACACAATTTTTATTTATTACATAAGAGCAAAAAGTAGTGGCATTTAGGCTTGCACACTTTCCTTGGCCTTTCTTTTGGTGGGGTTCATTTTCTTTCACTTTTTTGGCCATTTTATTCTTTTCACCCTTTGATTTTTCTTTTAGGGTATACCCTCTTTACATTTTTTAAATTTTTTGATTTTTTGACAATATGGAAAACCTTTGCAAAAAGAAAAGGTATGAACATATTACATAGCCCATTAAGTCAATCATGAAATATCACACCTATTGGTATAGGGGTCTAACACACGCTAGGATTTTTTACCAGTCTTGGTAGATTGCATTTTTTGGGAGCTTCACTCAATCATTTTCAGAGCTCAAGTGCATTTTTGACATCTAGACTGGAAGAGATTTCCCATGAGCCATCTTGGGACCAATTTTTACCTCAGGAAGTCACTAAAAAGTGGATTTTAAGTCCCACGCTGCATTTTTTACGAGGCATTCTGCAGTTTTCTCAAGCATGCTACACTTTTTACACTTGACTGATTTCTTTAAAATTTTCACTTTTTGTCAGTTGATTGATGGATTCCAAGGAGAATTACTGATGTAATTCTAAAATTTAAATGTAATTATGTCATTAATAGTTACTAGAGGTAGATACATCAGGTAAATATGTAATGTTGGGTCAAAGTGAATAAGTTTCATGAATAATAGGGATGAGTTTGTTGACCTCCCTAGTCATTAGGATTATAGTTGAGGACTTCGGGGAACAGCTCCACAAGTCATGGATTCAACCCCTCAGACTGGGAGAAACTTTTTTTGGTCTATATATTTCATTTCCTTTGTTATTGCAAGGGTTGGATGTTTTGTAATTGATCATTGAACACTAGTGTAATCAAACTTTTTTGAGGGAATTAATAAACTCAGTTGCAGCTAATTTGGTGGGATTCCTATGCTAATGTGTTTTAGCATTGTTTCCTCTTATGTTTTCTAATGTTTGAATGTATTACGATTTCCATATTCATTTCATTGCTGAATTTAATTCATTCCTAAGTCAGATAGACATAATGCATTAGTTGATGCTCTATTTTCGAGGAAAAGTTACTGTTTTGTTTCATATTCTTCCAATTGAAAAGAATTCATTTTTTCCATGCTCTTTTCTGAAACCCTAGCAGTGTAATCCACTCCATAAAGATACCTTAATGTGTTAAAGTTCTTTCCTACCTTGCCCCATCAAATCTCTACAATTTAGATCCTTTTTTCCCTGACCTATTCACCATCCAGCATTCAAAATCAATCAATCAAAACCCTAGTGTTACTATACCTACCATAAAATCCTCATTATCGTGTCATTTTGGCTGTGATGTATTGGAGAGATCCCTCTACTACCTAGTAGGGCTAGCTACTTGGCGAAAGATTGGTTTGTGGTTACCTTTGCTAGTCTCTTCCTCAGACTCAGAGATCCGATGAAGTGATAACATCTTGGCAACCATACTGGGGAATAAAGTGATATATTTTTCCTCATTGTACCATTATTTCATCGAATTATTTTCCTATGGGTGATAGGTCTAATATTTCGTGGAGGGTGGTCTGAAAGTTGCAGAGAACATTGAACAATGAACATTGAAGCTTCGAGGAGATACACCAGATCAAATACTGATCCTCATCCAGTTGATCTAGTTGAAGATCCAGAGAGACTTTTTTGGAAGTAGAGATATTAACACACATAAATTTAGTCAAACCCTATTCCATTGGTAATATATTCTTCATTTCCTGCAAAAGTTGTATCTCTCAAAGACATACCTTTTGATTTGAACATTGAGCTGCCTTTATTTCGATCAAAGTGTGAAACCTCACTGTCTGATATATTTTTTTACCCATTAAGGATTTCTGAGGTAAAATCATTATCTAAGATAGATTTTAATTCCTTGAAACTCAAAGAGAATTTACCTTTTGAAGAAACTGAATCTGAATCAGACTTTGACAAAAAAGTCTGGAGTAAATTATATAGCTTTGAAAAGTTAGAAAACCAACTTCAATACCAATCTGAAGAAACCATAATACAATACCATCAAGATTCATTACCCATATTCACACAATCCCTGTCAGTTGTTGCTTATTCATATACAACATCTACTTCATTACCCATTTAGTTAACTCTTTCCATTGTCGCTCTTGTACGTCACTCATTGGAAATCATGGCCAGATTTTCACCCCTCATCCTACTAGGTCAACTCAATACCTTACCACAATGCTATGGCTAGAGACTCCCTCTCTTTGATGGTAATTCTCAAATTAGTGCAAAACAACATATATTCAAAGTCATTGATTTCATTGACCTAGAAGAAATAGATGGTGATGATGCCAAGATGAGAATCATAGTTCAAATCTTTTCTAGAGATGTCAAAATCTAGTTTAGATATTTGAATACAAATTCAATAGCCCCTCCAGATCAGCTAATAGATGCCTTCATAAGCCGATGGGAGGTGAAGAAGACCCCTTGCAGATCCTTTCTGAATATGATAATTTGAAAAGGAATCAAAATGAATCAGTTCAGGAATTTACAACCCGTTTCAACTGAGTATACAATTCCATTCACAATGAGATCAAACCTCCTCTAGGTTTGGTTGTCTTGCATTATCTAGATGGCTTCGAACTAGACATGGAATATAAATTGCGAGAGAGGAATCCTGCAACATTAGAAGACATGCAGAAAATTGCAGTCGGTGTGGAAGAAAACTTATTAATTAAATTAGAATGAAGGGTGAAGGAAAGTAACCATAAAGAAGAAGCATCAGACCCTCTAGATAAAACTAGAAACTTTAAGAGAAAGTTGAAAGATGTCCTTGAGAAAAATAATTTCATTATGGTGTAAACCTGAAATTTAGCCTGTAAACTTGGGATGCATGTGTGCATTGTATATGCTAGAAATTAAATTTCAATTTAGATAAATATAACTATAAAATAACAAAAACCAATTCATATAATCTATGAAATCAAATAATGAAAATGAAATTCAACTAACCTATGACATCAAGTAACTAAAAGAAAGGATACAGTTCTTCATCTATGAAATGAAATAAGGCAAAAAATGATGGAAAGCTAATCATGAAGTTAAACTAAAGAAATAACGAAAGAAAATTCAACTAATCTATGAAATTACATGAAGGTAGATTCAAAGGAAAAATAAACTATTGTATGATCAATTACCCAAAAATTCAATATGGAAGAATGACACAGTCACCCTCTTGACATTATTTACAAGAAACCAATTATACTTTAGTTTTGAAAATTTAATCTAAGAAAGAAATTAAATAACATGTAAAGGAAAAATAAATTATTTCATAGGTTAAACACTCGAGCATCCATTTTGGAAGTATGATATAGTCACCTTATTGGTATGATATTTAGGAGCATCCAATTATACAATTAACTAAGGATTATTCTAGGAAAGTAGTATAAAGGCATGTAAAGGAAAACTCAATTATTGCATAGGTTAAACATTCGAGCATCCAATTTGGAAGTATGACAAGTCTCCTCCTTGATATGACATTTAGGAGCATTCAATTATACATTTAATTGAGGATATAATCTAGGAAATAAGTATAAAGGAATGTAATGGAAAAAATTATTACATAGGTTAAACACTCGAGCATCCAATTTGGAAGTATGACAAGTCACCTTCTTGGTATGATCTTTAGGAGCATTCAATTATACATATAATTTAGGATCTAATATAGGAAATTGGTATAAGAACATGAAAAGAAACTAAACAACTATGAGCTCTATTGCCTCAAACATAATCCAATTGGAAAATAGAAGAATTTAATTCCATGAGATGTTCTAGGAAAGCAAAGATTACAGAGTCATTCTAAAACTAATACTAAGAAGGAAAATAAATCTTAATCTATGAAAGCAAACAAATCTCACACATTCTAGATGGCCGATCCAAAAGTATGAGAGATTGTAAATCGATATGCTCCATAGGTAATAAAAACCAAGTCAAAGTGAAAGAAAACTCATGATTAAGGTGCCACAATCTAATTCTTTATTCAAAGCTTGAGCATAAATCTAATTTTACACATAATTGATAGGAGAAATATTCCCCTATTTATACAAAAAGATGAGAGGAAATCTCATTAATGAGAGTCCATGGATTTCTCTCTATATCTATAGAGTTACAATCCAAATAGGAAGTGATAGGCACATGTATTTTTAGAGTTACAATACAAATAGGAAATGAGACACATATCCTCATGATCCCATGATCTTCTACATTCAAATTCGAATTTGGCCTTAGGAGGCCACAGAAGGGTCTTTTGGAAGCTTTTTTTTTACCTACACATGGAAAAAATCTCATTCCACTTATTAGGTATAAGTATATGCATATTATTTTCTATTTTTTAAACACAAATTCACTTAAAAATACTAGGAATCAATAACGTTTGGAAAAACATAAATGTAACCCAATAGTGATAATGGTAAGGTAAATGTAATGAAATCGAGGTGGAGTGAAGGTGATAATATGGAAATATAAGTGAAAATGTAATGGAAGTAAATGAAAATTTCAAGGCCCAACACACCCTCCAACTGAAGCTATTGCATGTTCTCATGCAATCTATTACATTAATTATTTTTTATCCTTGAGCTTTGGCTTAACTTTGCATGATATCATTTGATAACTTCATACTTCTGCAAAGTCTTTTAGTTGAATTGCAACATGGTTGGTTCTTGTGTTACAATCATATTTTGTTTTTGCATTCAATTTTGATCTTTGAACTTTGTATAATGATAATTTGATTATTGTTGCAAAGTATATCTTTATTGGATTGCATCATGGTTGGTTCTTGTGTAACAACCATGAATGTGTTTGTATCCAATTATCTTTTAAGTACTTTTGAAAAGCCATTGTATTCTCATAATAATAATGTAATAGTTAATATCTTTTGAAAGTATGTGGGCTTTTGAATGTGATATGAATGTGGAAAAATATGAATATGAATGTACCCCCCCTCAACTGATGGTATTGGAAAAGAAATGAGGAAAAGAAGTGTTTTTTACAGAAGTTATCATTATATCTTTTCAAGGAATTGTATGGTAAAAAGTTAGAAAATGAAATACCTTTACTTAAACTTTGGAAATGGATGAGTTGCATGTGTGGTGGTTGCAAAATTATGATCATAATCTTCTTCAAGTGGCTATACAAGTTATGGATGAAGGAGTGAAGATGAATTTTTTATTTTAATTACTAAAATTGTTGAATCTGCTGCAAAATAGTGCTAATTCTGCTGTTGTCATCTGATTACGCTGCTACCATCTGATTTTGTAGATGCCATCTAATTCTATAGCTGCCATCTAATTATACAACTACAGAATGGTGTTGATTCTGCTACTTCCATCTAATTCTGTAGCTGTTGAATGATGCTGATTTTGCTGCTACCATCTTATTCTGCAGCCACCATATGATTCAGCAGCTGCCACTTGATTTTGCAACTGCAGAATGGCGCTGATCTGTTGTGGCTACATATCTTCTTTGTTTTCTCCAAAATTCTGAAAATGATAGTCTTCATGTCTTAAAAACTCACTGGCACAATTCCTGCTATGTGAATAGATGTTCTGATGTCGAATATAGCAAGAAATTTTTGACTTAGTGGCCATTAATGGATGCCACTAGTCAACATGAGAAATCTCACCATTGATAACAATGAGATTCAAGATGCCCAAACACATATTTCTAGGTACGAATAATTTTTCTGCTATCGATTACCTAGAAGATCCGATGAACAAGGGACATTAATGTATTCCCATTGTTTTTCGGCAAGAAGACTTTCCATTAAGGCATGCGAGCCTAAAGGTGTTTTTGCAAGGATTTTAGATTCAAAGGACTATGGACTCAATAATTTATATTTAAGTAGGGTTTATTTGCAAAATGAAAAGGATAGGAAAAGGAAAATGAAAATGGAATATGGCAATGGAAAATAATAATGACAATGGGAAATAAGCATGTAAGTGAGCTTATTTCTTTTATTTGCGGGTTGGGAGTAGACAAAAAGTAATGGAAAGTGTATGTGAATAAAGGAAAATGAACAACTGACTCTTGCTAGGAAAATAATTGTGGCTTGCTTTGAATTGCTTGGTTGGATTTATAATTCAAAAGGGAGGAAAGGTAATAGTCTTGATGGATATGGACATGGAATTGTTCTTATGTTTCTCATGAAATCGGTCCTTTGAAGACCAATTGTGTGCACAATTGGTTTTCTTCAATTATCATTCGATCATCCCAAACCTACAAAAAAACTTGGCATAAATAACATAAGCGTGTTAAAAAATAAATGGCCAATTCCTTCCTAATTCTTACGCAAAATTTGAATGCCAAATAAAACAAATTAAGGAAAATCAAAAGTGTTATATTCATTCCAATTCATGATATCGATAACAATCCATTTTTAAGAAATAACCATGAAAAATAAATCAACTTCCTGTTGTTGAATGACTTCATATAATGTGCTCAGAAAAATTATTGGCATCACAAAGATTCCCTGTGTCCTGCAAGTTAAAGCTTCATAGAAAAATACACAGCAACAATATTATAATTTTTAATGCCAAATATTTGTAAATCATCTAAATAGTATTCCAATTGTTCTGCAAGTCACTATCAAATTGAATCATCATCTATGTTGCATATATATATATATATATATATATATATATATATATATATATATATATATATATATATATATATATATATATATATATATATATATATATATATATATATATATATATATAATTTGTTATTGCTATAATTGTTCTTTTGATTGTTTTACATGTATATATATTATTGACTCAGATCTTTCTTATTTCCATTAAAAATTCATTGTATCTGTTATATCAAGATTGAAATCAAAATATACATCATTGAGCCTCCTATCTATTTTTTTATGTCTGAGAATGTCCACTACTTATTATTTCCTTCAATAAATTAGAATAGATCCATTCGAAAATTCCCTTGAATTATCAGATTCTTGAATGATGAGATGTCCTACTTGCAAGGCCATAATCGAAAATATTGCTACTCAAACATCAAATGAAAAAAAACATAATTTATCATCTATGCAAGACTAATTTGGGTCCGAAAATTGTTGCACAGATTCTTGGTAAATTTCATTGGAGACAACCTTTCTAAGTGCTCTTTGTGCGGGAGCTAGGTGGAGATATCTCTAAAGGCTTATATCGAGCTATTTTGAGTGAATTCAATGGATTGTTTGAATGTGAATAATATGACTTTGAGAATTGGAAAGGATAACGAATTTGCAAACAAAGCTGATGAACCATGGAAATGGTGAATGAATGATAGAATCCCACCTTCCTCACTAGCGCCACTCTCTTATTCATGAATCTATGATCTGGAAGCTCTGGCAACTGCAATTTCATGGTTCATAAACTGAACAAGCTCCTCATTTTGGTCAAAATATACAAATATTTGCTCAAGTTTGCTTCGGCATCTCGCTAATGTTGCCACCTTTACATTAGAACTCTCCCAACGATCACGTTCATCTCGTGCCATGTGGATCTAGTATATTTTGATTTCCATTCGAATTCTTCTTCCTGGAGGGTGCCGTATTGAAACTTGTTCATTGTCTTCTTAAAACAAAACCCGTTTCTCCAAGAAATATGCAAATTAAGGTTTCATAGAAGCCATAAATTCTCCTAAGCGGTTGTGAAATCCAGAAAATCACTCAAATTTTGTCTAATTTCCCCCATACCCAAAAAAAACAATGTATTATTTTTTCCTAATTCACCTCGGTTTTCTCAGGAAAAATCATTTTAAAATCATGTGTAAAAACAGTTGCATTTTTTGGCAATCACTTCTGCAACAAAATCAATTGTTGTGGTTGGATTTTTTTTATTTGCAGGTTTTGATGTGAGGTCGAAGGTTTAGTTTTAGGCTTGGAAAAAACTGTTGAAGGTTCATTGAGACACGGATCAGTAATCGAAGGTCTCATACTTTGAGAACATTAACTCGGATCTGTGGCAGTCATTTATGGAAACGAGCATCTATGTTAGTTCTGTTTTGTGCATTTCAAATTATGATTGAAAAATTTTCATGCTGAGGACGAGTGATACCTCAATTGTGGAGCTCAAATCAAGAGCAATTATTTGCGCAACCTCCAAGAGTTTCATTGGGCCATATTAAAAAAGCTTCATGAGTTAGTGTCTCCTCTGTACAATTTGGGATTGGAGGATAAAAATCAGGCTACCCAAGTTGGGAATTCAAGAACTCCCGATCACACTTCAACCAATTTAAATCTGTATATCACACGATGTACCTAGTATTACCTGGTTTAGGGGATACACTAACCTAATTCAATTTCCTACTCACACCAAGACTTGGAATCCCACAACTATGTAGTAATCATCGAGACTGCGTGATAAGGAATATGATGTGAAGGAAGAATGATATATGCAAGAGTATAATGGTTGTTGTTCTAACTGCGGTACCTAGATTCGATAAAGTAAGTGTTTATTCAAGTGCACAAGTATATGGTAAATATTAAAGGTAGTTGACACTCCTTCATTGATTTAACTCATATCTCTATCGTTGGAAAACTAAAATGCAAGGTGGCAACAAATGCCCATATTTTTTTATTTTCATTTAAAAAAAAAAACTTGTGCATATGTAATTCAATAGATCAGAAAAATATTGAGAGGATGAAAAACATTAAAAATTTCAAAATCGATCATACAGATATGGAAAACAAAAAGGATCATGACTCAAACGACGATTTTCAACAGAATTGTAGATCAATTTCCAGCAAAATTTTTAATGAATTTTTTAATTTTAATTTTTAAATTGACTGATATGATTTTCTGATCTTCCAGCTCGCAACAAGGCATAGGAAGAGAGCATACTAGTCAGCAACGTCAAATATTTTGATGTATTTCAAAAATTCATATTTTCACACACAAATTTTATTTCTGATGGTGATAAAAAAAACTGAAGTGATTCTTACTGCGTCACTGAAATTTATTCAAAATGAATGAATCAACGTTGATTTTTATCTTTTTTTTTTTAAACAAAATTAGAAATTCTAGAATCCTAGCCAAGCTTGGTGTTATTTTTACTCTTCCTATCTATCTAAAAATCTATTTTCATCTCTATTTTTAAGTATATGAATGCTTCCAATGAAGCCATTTACGGATTAGAATATTTGAAATATTCATATCAAAATTTACGAAATGTACCTGATTTTTTGTAAGTATATGAAAATTTTTCTTGATCTTTCGATTCACCGCAAGGATCTCTTGAAGAATAGATGAACGGTGTGGTGCAATCGCTTTTTGATATCATTCCTCAATGTAGTATTTAGGCTGAATTCTAGACCCTTTTCCATAAATGGTTAGTAAAAATTAAAAAAATAAAATACACTCTAGATTAAAAGCTAGTTCCTATGCACACTTCCCCGACAACGGTGCCAAAATGTTGGGGAAAAATAATTTCCTGTTATTTAATTGTCAACCTAGGGGTTTCATAAACTTGCGAAGCATGCATGCACTGTATATGCTAGAAATTAACTTTTAGTTTAGATCAATCTAACTATGAAATAACAAAAACCAATTCATCTAATCTATGAAATAAAATAATGAAAATGAAATTCAACTAACCTATGAAATCAAGTAACGAAAATAAAGAAAACAAATTCAACTAATCTATGAAATCAAATAACGAAAAGAAAGAAAACAAGTTCGACTAATCTATGAAATTAAATAACGAAAAGAAAGAAAACAAGTTCAACTAATCTATGAAATTAAATAAAGAAAACAAATTCAACTAATCTATGAAATTAAATGAAAGCAGATTCAAAGGAAAAAACAACTATTGCATGATAAATTACCCAAGCATTCAATATGGAAGTATGACATAGGCACCCTCTTGACATGAATTACAAGAAACCGATTATACTTTAGTTTTGAAAATTTAATCTAAGAAAGCAATTAAATAACATGTAAAGGAAAACTGAATTATTGCATAGGTTAGAAACTCGAGCATCCAATTTGGAAGTATGCCAGAGTCACCTTCTTGTTATGATCTTTAGGAGCATCCAATTATACAATTAACTGAGGATTTCATCTAGGAAAATAGTATAAAGGCATGTAAATGATAACTCAATTATCGCATAGGTTAAACACTCAAGCATTGAATTTTGAAGTATGACAAGTCACCTTCTTCGCATTATATATAGGAGCATTCAATTATAAATTTAATTAAGGATCTAATCTAGGAAAGCAATATAAAGGCATGTAATGGAAAACTCAATTATTGCATAGGTTAAACACTCGAGCATTCAATTTGGAAGTATGACAAGTCACCTTCTTGGTATGATCTTTAGAAGCATTCAATTATACATATAATCGAGGATCTAATATAGGAAAGCAATATAATAACACAAAAATAAACTAGACAACTTTGAGCTCTATTGCCTCAAACATAATCCAATTGGAAAATAGAAGAATTTACTTTCTTGAGATGTTCTAGAAACTAGAATATTAGACAATCATTCTAAAACTAATACTAAGAAAGCAAATAAATCTTAATCTATGAAAGCAAAAAAATCTCACACATTGTAGATGGCCGATCCAAAAGTATGAGAGATGGTAAATAGAGATGCTCCATATGTAAGAAAAACCAAGTCAAAGTGAAATAACACTCATGGGTAAGGTGCCACAATCTAATTATTTATTCAAAGATTGAGCATAACTCCAATTTTACACATAATTGATAGGAGAAAGCTTCCCCTATTTATACAAAAATATAAGAAGCTAACCAATTAAAGAGAGTCCATGAATCTCTCCCTATATCTCTAGATTTACAATCCAAATAGGAAGTGATAGGGCACATTTCTTCTTAGAGTTACAATACAAATAGGAAATGAGACACATATCCTCATGATCCCATGATCTTCTCCATTCAAATTCGAATTTGGCGTTAGGTGGCCACATAAGGGTCTTTTGGAAGCTTCTTTTTGACCTACACATGGCAACAATCTCATTACACTTGTTAGGTGTAAGTATATGCATATTACTTTCTAATTTTTTACCACAAATTCACTTAAAAATACTAAGAATCAATAAAGTTTGAAAAACATAAATGTAACCCAATAATGATAATGGTAAGGTAAAAGTAATGAAATGGAGGTGGAGTGAAGGTGATAATATGGAAATATAAGTGAAAATGTAATGGAAGTAAATGACAATTTCAAGGCCCAACAGATGGTTGACAAGATGTCTATAAGAGAAAGGCAGCCGGAAGCAAAAGTTATAAATCCTAACTTCAGAGGACATGAAAAACATCCTCAATTAAAAATCAAACAAAGAGAACAAAGTGCTCCTAAGAAACCAACACAACAATAACAGATTCAGACACCCTTGCAGTAAAATTATGCTCAAGGATTTGTGGAAGAATAAGAAGATCCAATTGTTGAAGAAAATCACTTTTTTACAGCTGATGGAAAACCCATATTTTTGACAGATAATGAAGAGTATGTTGAGAAGACAGATGTACCCAAGGATGAATACTATATATTAGCCAATGATCATGAGTTGGAGGTTGAGTCTGATGATTATCAGTGAGGCTATTTGAATGCAGTAAGCTCATAGCAGAGGCAATACTCATTGAGGAGTAGATATGTTTGAGCTAATCCTATTCATAAGCGAGCATCCCAACAAAAAGATACTCAACCGAAGAAAAATTCTCAAGGTAATTGGGGAAAATTTTAGGGGCTAATATTCGCAAGTGGGATATTTTTCTATACTTTTTTCAAAAAAAATATCTCCCAATTTCCATTTTTTTCTAAAAATAATTCTCCCAAGTTTTATAGTATGAAATTATTTTACCTTAAAAATCACCAATATCTTATATATATTAATATAATATTATTAGAAACTTAGATATTTTTGGAAAAATATCATCAAACATTTAACAATTTTCTGTTATAGATTACTAAGATTAGCCAAGGTTTCTAAACTTTCAAACAGATATCCATCCTTAAAATTTTCCCTGAAGGTAATCATAATAAAGGAAAAGAACCTGCAGCTACAAATCAGAGCAAGGTTAATCAACCAAATACAAGAACACTGGGCAAAGAAAAGTACAATCAGAAGAAGGAAGCTGCACCAAAATATCAGCCTGACAAAAGAGACATCATCATTAAAGAGGTAGACAAATCCATTCCTTTCAGCTTAGAAACTGAAATTTCCAAATTAAAAGTCTCTATCCATTTAACTAAACTCGTCAAAAATAATCAGTATAAGTTTTATGTAGCCAAAATATTAAAAGTATATCCTTTATCTGATATAATAAATGTTGAGGATGACCAACCTGAAATTATCTTTGGTCCAGCAATAGACGGTCAATTGGAGGATAACGAAGTTCCCCCATTCTATTTGAGTTTGATAATTCACCAATGTATCCTTCACAATTCCATGCTCGACTCCGGAGCTTCCCATAATTTGATTCTAAAAGATGTTATGGAGAAATTGGGCCTAGATATCACTCGTCCATATCATGACTTGTATTCCTTTGATTAGAGTAGAGTCTATTGTATTGGTTTCATAAATGATTTAGTAGTTTCCCTTGAACAAATTCCAACAAAGAATGTCTTGATGGATGTGGTGGTAGCTAATATACTACCATGGTTTGGTATGTTGCTGTCGAGACCTTGGGGAGCGAAGTTGAGAGGCACTTTGAAACTAGATTTCTCTTATGCCACCATCCCAGTTTTCAGACAATTAATAAAGTTGTACCGGGAAACGAAGATGAAATATATGATAACCAACAAAGAGAAGCCTAACAATCATCGAATTAATGTTGTACATACAGATTTAGAATAATTTATTTTGTTCAATGATAGAAATTTGAATAATGTAGATAGTCAGCTTGTATAAGTAGAAGATATTCCAGAAATTTCCAATTATGTTAGAACAATTTAAGATGAGGGAAAATAAAATATGCCTAGTTCTTCAGAGAATTCATGAGAAAATGCAAAGTAAATTTCATATCATAATGATGAAGTGGCCGGAAATATGAGAAATAACATAAATAAGAATTCCAACATTTGGAATATGAAAATGGTCTTTGGACCATGGATTTTTATGGTGCTTTGGGGAAAGACGGGCAAGCACCAAAATTTGGATCCCCAATCCTCTTCATCAGTTGGGTAAGGTTCCAAAAAATGTAATACTATCTTCATATAAGTTGGCTTTTGATTGTTTTAACAATGAGATGGAATGTGAGGCATTGATCACGGACCTCAAGATCCTGAAAAAGTTGGGCGCAAGAATAATTTCAGCTTATGGATTCCAAACTTGTGATAAAACAAGTCAAAGGGGAATACTAGGCCAAGCATCCACGAATGAGAGCGTACAGGAATGTTGTACTGGATATCCTAAAGATGTTTCCCGAACATACATTATCAATAGTGCTAAGAAGTCAGAATCTCATGGAAGATTCACTTGCTACAGTAGCAAGTAATTTCAAGATCCCAATATTTTCCAATAAGAAGTTTGAAATCCATGTAAAACATTGGCCAACTCTCCCTAACAACTTGTGGTATTGGCAAGTATTTTGGGATGAAAAATAGGTAAAAAAATTTCTGCAAAATGAAGGTGAATTCAAGAATTCTTTCATTGATGAATTTTATGACAAGGATGATCAAGTCATCGAAGCCACTCCCGTTGATATATTACATCTGAAGGATAACAATATTCCAAGACTTCTCATACCTTTGGAAGAATTGTTTGATCAAGATGATGTAGCTAGGAAGCTGACATTGGTTCCTACAGAAAAAGGTGTGGAGGATGTAAACATCAGAGCAACAGATATGCCTAACATGGTCAAACTATCCAAGTCTTTATCTCCTAAGGTAAAAGACAAATATATCAATTTATTTTCTGAATTTTCTAATGTTTTCACTTGGGATTATGCAGACTTGAAGTTTTATGATAAGAGTATTATTCAGCATACCATTCCAATTAAGCCCAACCAAAAGCCCTTCAAGAAAAAGCTAATAAGAATCAACCCGAGGTTGTTTCCATTGATAGAAAAGGAAGTGAATGGAATTTACAAGTCTGACATCATTGTTCCTATTAGATTTTTTGATTGGATATCAAATTTAGTTCCAGTAAGGAAAAAAACTGGAGAAATAAGGTTTTCCATTTATTTTAAAAACTTGAACAAGGTGTCCCTTAAGGATAATTATCCCCTTCCCAAAATGGATCACATCCTATAGAGAGTGGTTGGAGCTTCCCGAATGTCACTTCTTGATGGATATTCATGATACAATCAGATTTTAGTGCGTGAGAAGAACCAAGACAAAACTGCATTCATGACACCTTGGGGCACATTTAAGTATGCTAAGATGCCATTCAGACTAACAAATGTAGGGGCCACCTTTCAGTAGGCGATGGACATAGCCATTGTAGATGAGAAGGATGTTTTCTCAGCAATATATTTAGATGATTTGATAGTTTTCTCTGATTTCGATGATGAACACTTGTATCACTTAAGAATTTTATTTTAGAAATGTAGGAAATTAAAAATTTATCTTAATCCAAAAAGGAGCCTTTTTTCCATGGAGGAGGGAAAGGTTCTCTATCACATCATCTCCAAGGATGGAATCTAGATTTACCCTTCTCGAGTTTAGGCAATTCAACAAATTGAATTTTCGCGGAGTAAAAATGAAATCCAAGATTTTAATGGTAAAATGAACTTCTTACGTAGATTTATTATAAATTTGGCTGATCATATTTGGGAAATGACCAACATGTTAAATAAATACAATGAGGTAAAGTGGTTTGAGGATGCCAAAAATTATTTTAACTCAGTGAAGTTTTCCTTAACCACAACCCCTGTTTTAATGAGCCTAGTTTATTCTATTGATTTTATCATATTCTCATTTGCCTCTAAGCATACCTTGGCTACGGTCTTCATGAAAAATAAGGATAAGACCGAGAAACCCATTGCATTTTTTAGCAGGATGCAACCCTTTGGTACAATATCATTGAGAATAAGTCTTGGCTTTGGTAAAGGCATTGAAGGATTTATGTGTATATATTTTACACTCACATATTATGGCTTATGTTCCCAATGCAGCTGTAAAATATTTTATGATGTAGAATGATCTAGAAGGTAGAAGAGGTAAGTGGATATTAGAAATCTTAGAATACAACCTATATATCAAGCCCACAAAGCTGATCAAAGGTCAGTGCTTAGCCAAGCTCATGGTTGAGTCAAACTTACATGCTCTAGACATCAACCTCATTTCAACATTGTCCAATGAATAAGAGGATGGCACTCTCATACATGTATCTGATATTTTTCTTTTGCCTCCTTGGTACTCAAACATTATATATGTTCTTCAGCACTTAAATCCTCCTCCAGACATTTCTAAGAGTAAGGGTAGGTCATTAAAGTTGAAGGATTCCAAATACTACATTTTGGCTAGCGTTATTTATTGGAAAGACCCAGGAGGTATTTTGCTAAATTGTTTAGTCAAAAATTAAGCCAAAGAATTAATGCATGATCTCCATAGGGGAGATTTTGGAGGCCATTTGTTTTGGAAAACCACGGCTAAGAAAGTGTTGCGAGAGGGATATTATTGGCCAACTCTTTTTGTAGAATTGTACAAAACAATGATGAGTTGCCATGAGTGTCAAGTGTTTCAAGGTAAAATAAAACTTCTTCCATTACCTTTGTAGCCTATTTTAGTACATGCACCTTTTCAACAGTGGGGCCTTGACTTCATCAGAGATATTCACCCTACATCATCTGCACAACATAAATGGATCTTAATGGCCACTGACTACTTCACCAAATGGATTGAAGAAATCCCAACAAGGCAAGCAATAGATTTAGTAATTATTCAGTTTTTGGAGACTAACATTTTGTCTCATTTTGGTTGTCCTCATAAGATCATTATCAACAATGCAACTGCATTCAAGTCGAAGATAATGGTTGAGTTCTATGACAAGTACAATTTTAAATTAGGGCACTCAACCGTGTACTATCCTCAAGGTAATTGCTTAGAAGAATCCTCTAATAAATATTTGATTAATGTCATAAGAGGATGCTTTAGGAAAAAATTAAGAACTGGCACAAATATCTTGTTAATGCTTTGTGGCCGGATAGGGTGAGTAGTAATAAATAAATACGTATTTCCACTTTCTAGTTGGTTTATGGTGTAGAAAATGTTTTTCCTAAATCACTTGCAGTCCTAGTCATGAAATTGTTGCAAGAAGCAGGAAGTGAGGAGAATTATGTACAACGCCAGATAAATCAGATGATCCACCTTCAACAAACAAGAGATGAGGCCTTTCATAAAACCTCAAAGCTTCATGAAAATATAAAGAAGGTATATGACCGCAAGACCAAGGTAGATGATTTTAAGCTTGAAGATGTGGTCCTATGATGGGATGAAAGGAACGAGGGAAAATGGAAGCACGAAAAATTTGAGAACCTATGGAAAGGGCCATCCAAGATCTCAGCCTTTCGTGAACAACATACTTTCATATTGAAGGAGATGAATGGAGAAGAATGCTTAGGAGGACCTATCAATGGTAGGCTCATTAAGCATTATCTATTTTTATGTAGATTTCACATTTCCCAATTCCATTGTAAATATCCTTTTAACTTTTCTGCAAAGTGTTAAGCAAAGAATCACCAGAGCTTGGAGCCCGAGGTGAAAGCCATAAAGTTTCACTAGTTTTCTATTGTTTTCAAAGTTAAGTTACTAAAATTCAAGCCAGTTTTGAGTCAGTTTTGAGTCACTCTTGAGACATCTTATTATATTAAGATTTCAACATTCAGCTTGTTTTCAACTTTTGACTCCATGCCTAATGGATATGCTACTTGGTCTACGGTGTTCTTGACATCTCCAAGGAGATGTCATACCCAATTGGAGCCAATGTTAGTGTCAGTTTTTGCATCCTTCCACCAGTGATAAAATAAACTCTTTTCATGTCATATTAGGGTCCCATTTTGAAATTTTTGTCATTCCATTAGTTCGTCATGCAAAAATGTTGTCACTGGATGTAGATCTAGGTCTGATCTAACTCCTTTCAAAATTTTACTACTTTCTGGCTCATTTCATCCCTTTGTTGAGAGTACCATCAGTCATGAGTTGTAATCATCATTTCTGTCATTTTCATCATGGTTTCATTCAGTCAGAGTCTCCATTAGGTGATAGGGTTTCCAAGGGCATCAAATCACCATTTCATGCATAAAGTCCAGTAAGTGAAGGAGTGCCAATAAATAAATTTCATTAGCAATTTTGATTTGTAAATTTTATTTCAGAGAGAAATGTAATTTTACGTTCCTAATTTGTAGTAATTTCTGAGAGTTCCAAGTAGCTGCACACTGAAAGTTCCATAAGAAAAATAATAAATTTCCAAAAATTTAATCAGTGTTCCTAAGCCATAAAAATATGTAGTTCAAAGATCAAATCCAGAAGTTAAAGGTAAATAAGCAATGTAAAGTTGATTTCAAGAAAGGATATGTGAGTCCTAGATTTTTTAATGACATTTATTCAAGTATAAAATACCCCCAAAGACTGAAAAATCATTCATTTGCATCCTCAAGCATGTAATATTCCTATATTAGCTTGCAGTTAATTGGAATATTAAAGTTTCATTTTGTCACTTAGATAGGTGAATAAGTGGGTAGGGAGACCCATAAATATATTTATGAAGAATAAAACCACTTCTCATGTGAAAGTGGATCATCATTTCAGCTTAATAAAGCACCCTAAGGTGTGAACAGTGGCTAGAGCATGTGGAATAGGTCAATGTTGATCAGATCAACATCATTTTTATGGAGATCATAGAGGATTAATGGAGGACAACACAGTCATTTAGGAGGACTGTTTGCATGAAACTCCTTTAATGAGTGGGACCGAAGGAGAGGATGCTAACCAAGCATAAAAGGAAGAGGATGGAAGCATTATAAGACATGGATTTTTATTATTGATTTTTATCTTTTTAGATCTAGATTTTTCATGTGACATATCCATGCATGCTTTTGTTGTTTAGCAGGGTTTGTTGTGATGTTTAGCACAAGGGTGTTTCCGAGTAGAAATACCACCCTCATCCTTGGGGGACTGAGAGTTCCTACTCAGGAGAGGTTATCTTGAGCTGCATTACCACTATTTGGCATTTTTCCAAGCTTCAGTCTCATATACATCGCAGTTCTGTTTAGATTTGTGTTGTGTTGCAGGGTTGCAGCAGTGGAGGATAGAGATCTCCCATTTCTGAGCTAGTTTTCCATTGGAGGGATCATCCTTTCATCCAATAAGCTTGTGAGGAAGTTTTGAGGGCTTAATTTCATATTTTGGCACCATGCCAAGTAGCTACCATAAGCTACAGTGCAGTTTCCCTTAAGGACTACATTATTTTAGAGAGCAGCTCCAACAATGGGTTTATTGCCCTAGTTGGAGGAGTTGTGTTTCCTTTGAGGGGATAAACCCTTCATCTTGGAGGATATATTGAAGGAGGATCATCCATTTCATATTTACGATCTGCCACATCCTTTCATCATTCCAGTTGTAGAGATTATTCCGCCCTAGGGCCAAATCTACTATTGTTGTATAGTGTGTATTTCCGGAACATTTTCTAGGTTGTCTTGGAAATATGTTTTTGGGATTGGATCTATATTCCTTGCACTATTGGAGAATTGTAGAAGCATATACATTTAATTCAATTTTCAGTTGTATCTATCCCCTCATAGACAACGTAGTTTTTACAATCCAGTTTTTATTGTATTAGCAACATTTCAGATCAAGGTTTATGCTTTCATGGGAGGCTTGGTTTCCCAACTTGAGTGATGTTTTCGTCAAATATTTGTACCTATTTTTCTTTTATAATAATAATGGAATGGATCTATGGTTGTCTCATGTATTGATCTATTGATATTTCTACATATTTCCATTTTTATGTGCTATATTGCTGCTCTCCCAATTTTGGGATATTACAATGGTATCAGAGCATACTCTTGGCTCAGCATGTGTACTTTAGCCATTATGTCATCTAAGGAGGCTTCTCATAGAAAGGAGAATATTTTTAGAGGAGATGGAGGTCATACTCCATTATCAAGAGAATTGAAAGGGAATAATTTCTCAAGACTTCTTCTTCAAACTATGCAGGGAATTAACAGAAACATCAAAGATATGAGGATGGATAGATATAGAGATTCTCCAAGAGAGCTTGTACATCAAAAAAGCTCCAGATTTTCACATTATGGGTGTCAGAATTTAGCTTCACCATCAGATATACAATGTGGTACCATGCCTACATTCTTGGAAAGAGAAGAAGAGGAAGGAGAAACACCAAAGGAGGAGACTCTTGGTGACTATCTCCAAGAATATGAATCTCAGTCTAGAAGATTCAAGGAGCATCTAAACTTCCAAGGATTTTGTCAAATCAAAGAATATAGAAGACCTAGTAACCACAATAGAATAATAGGGTGCATGAATCACACTTTGGGTAGGTTATTTCTACCCACTTTTGATGGGTCACCCAAGAGCACATCCAAGGCTTGGGTAAAGAAGCTAGACACATATTTTTAGCTGCATCAAGTTTCAGAAGAGGAAGCCATTAGAGTAGCAGCGCTGCATCTTGAAGGTAAGGCTTATGCTTGGTGGTTTTATGAATCTTCTTCATTAAATAATGCATATATATATATGTGTGTGTGTGTGTGTGTGTGTGTGTCTATGTATATGTATATGTATATGTATATATATATAATTATGCAAAGTTCACTAGGAGGTTAGTGAAAATATTTGATCAAAGATGTCTGCTCAACTTAGTGTTCCTAAATTGAAGTCATAAATTGTCAACCAAGGCTAGTAAATTGTTGAAGTGAAGTGCACTATATGTGCCTAGGTATTTGTTTCTCACTATGCTGTGTTTAGTGTTTTTCCAATGTTTTTAGTTTTGTGTTTTTATTCTAAGAGGAAAAGAAATAAGTTTTGGCAAAGAGAAGTTGTTGGTCACACTAAAAACAGAGCAAAACCTATTTTGAACTATGTATGGCACTTAGAAAATGCAAAACTTTGACAAGAAAATAACTCACAACATGAACTCAGTACAATTCATTCATCAGAAATATGTAGGAATAGCTTGAGAAAAGGATAAGTTAGTGCCATGAGGTTCTTCTAAGTAAACAACCACCTACAAGATCACAGAGAAAATCTTATCCATGGCTAGAAATTTTTTGGAACATATTTGGAAAAGATAGTCTGCAACACAGTGAGGAACTCTACTCTAAATTAAGCTATGACACTGAAATTAATCTATTCTGCAACTTAAATTGTCACTACTAAGCCTTATTCGGAAGTTAGAAGTACTTTGGAATAGTTTTGGGAAAAAGGCTATTTGTACAATTATAAGAGATTGCAGAGCAGTCAAGGCCTTGAACTGATATCACTAATTCCTGTCCATATGATGATGTGTTGGAAGAGATTAATAACAAGAGTAGTTTGTAAATAATGAAGGCCTTGAAGTCTAATGGAACAAAACTAGCATACAACTAACTAATGAAACTAAAAATACAACAGATAAAGTTGAACTAAAATGCAACCATTCAAACTTGAAATAAAGTGACCACAACTGTACTAGAATGCCATTATCCTAACTTGAAATACAGTGAACAGAAGCTGAACTAGAGTGTCATTAGTCTAACTTGAAAGACAGTGAACAAAAACTGAACTAGAGTGCCATTAGTCTAACTTGAAATACAATGAATAGAAACTGAACTAGCGCACCATTAATCTCTGGAGTATTACAACTACACTTATAATGCAACTAATCTCTAAATTATTATAGCCCTATCTCATTCAGTATTAGGGATATTTTGGAACAATTCGGAAGAACAAGTCTAGCTGTAACAATTGATGTAATTGAGCACAAAAACATAAAGTTCAGGAAAAGGAAACTAATTCCTAAAATACTATAGTTATATCTCATTCAATATTAGTGATATTTTGGAATAATTCGTAAGAACAAGACTAGACTGTAGCATCCAATGTAAGTGAGTATAAAACACAAAGTTCAGAAAATTGCTTAAACTAGGAATGCAACAAGGCTAAAGTTACTTATCTAAACAATGTGCACAAATCTTGTTGGGTAGTAGGGGCCCTCTACCACCAGATTAGCATACAAATCTCCTCAAGATTGCCTCAGATATTGCAATAAAGAGGTGCTTCTTTCATTAAAGGAAAATTATTTCAAAAACAAAGTATTACGGTCTTTTGAGATCTAGCAACAAAACACCAATCTAGCTAACTATTTCTCGGTCTCTCGAGTCATTCTTATAAGAAAATTACATAACTGACCTTAAGATAAAATAGGAATAAATGTCTTTCCCAACTAAAATCAAATTATAACTCTGGTGGAGGTCTCGTACTATGATTAAATACATATGTACAGTCCTTGTCCTATTAGAAGTCTATCTCTTAGTTTTGGTTTCCCACGTGCATAACCACCTATAGAATTCTGCTCAAACTTCGTAGGGAGCAAGGAATGATGTGGATGAAGTCTAGAATTCACCCATATGCATTTTTCTTTGAGGTGACACCTGGAACCTATGAGAACGTGAAGACAGCTGCAGAATCGACAACTAGCTACAGAATGGCTGCATTTTGTAGCTAAGTCTAGTAAAAAATTACTACAACAACAAAACCATAAAAGTGTAGCAAGTTAGTCATTATATAAATTCTTAAAGTGTCTTTAACCAATCCTATTGACCATTTAAGCCTATAATTGATAAGGGACAAAGGAAATTAAGTGAAATTTGGTGAAGGGGAAGGACATCTTTCGGGCTAAACATACCCCCACTGCAAAGGTTTTGCACATCCTCATGCAATCAACTCATATATTCTGAGACTTCTGCTAGGAAATCTAGGCTCCTTCTTCTGCTTTGCCTGATAGTTAATGGCCTCCTAGGCTTCTTAATGACCAACTTGAATCTCAAATTTATAAGTACCCTGCTCAACTTTTTGTTTTTCTTCTTCAGTTTCTCATTAGCCTTGAACAACTTTTCCATTTGCAGGGAGAGAGTTGTATTCATATCACTTTTCAACTTAACCTGCTCCCTTAAAATGTCATTCTCATTCTTGATATGCCTATTGAGTACTTCTAACTCATATTTGTTTTTTCTTAGTACATCAATTGCAAATTTTGGTGGGATAGGAATTTTGTCTCTACTTTTTGAGGCTCTCTTCTCTAATGTCTTAATATAATTATAAATTTTTTATCGAGCTGGGTCTATCTCCGGAGTTTCTTCATCAAGATCCTCTTCATATTGGTGCTCTAGTGATCTAGCAGTTAGTGTCTCTTCATCCTCAATGTTTATGATTCTCGTTTGTCTAATCCCTGTTTTCTTCAATATACCTTTAAGTCTGTGGCTTCGTCTTGGTTGAGATGGTCCTTCACCTCTCTCCTTGGCATACCTTCTTATCATCTTCTCCTTTTTAAGCTGTTTCCTAATTTCAGTTAATTTCTCAGAAATTATCTCTTCACTGTCCTCTTGTATAGACTTACCAGTTTTAGTTTCAACAGCTTCGGAAATTTTCCTTCTCCTGCTTCTTCTTATAAGCTTGCCTTCAGATGGAGGTTCCTTGGGTTCTTCAAAGTGATTCCTCACTAGAAATTCATCCCAATTGTCTCCCACTTTTCTCAAATGATGTTCAATTAGGATTTTAACTAGGTTGTGGTGGTACAAAGTGGTTTCTAGGAATTGAACCCTCTTTTGTACATTAGAGGCCATTCTCTTCAGACTATGAAGTAGGAAAAAGGGTAAATTGATTTCTTCATCTAAGAAATGCATCATTAACCGAATATGATAAACATAGAGGGTACCAAACCTTCCCTCACAAGTTATAAACTTTTGCAAAATGAGCAACATATTCCTCTATTTATTCTTCAGTGCTAAGCTAGGAATACCCTTCTTAAAAATTGAAACATACATACCTAGTGTTTTAAGCATTTGCCTCCATGCCTCATTATGAAATTTCCTATTTTTGAACCACCGTTCTCTTTGCCTGGGTAATTCCGGTGCTTCTGCAATAAAAACTTCTGTAATAGTGAATTTAACATCCCCTATTTTGACTTCTGCTCCATTGAAGGACCGTGCAAATGTTTTAGTTACCTCTTTATGAAAACCATTGAATTTGTCCAAAAATTGTAACCACCCAGCCTGCTGTAGCATTTCTCTAATTTGTGGGTAATCCTCTAAGTACTTGGTTCCAACTGGTTTGGATCTTACTATGAGACCCATGGCTACTATTCTCAACCTTCAATTTACTTCCCTTCTATCCACGATGAAAATGGCTGTTAAAGAGTTGTTTTTACCCCAAAGGTGCTTTCTCTGTTTATGCTGTAGGAATTAGCTACGGAAGGATGATATGAAGAGGTTATAGAATGAGTGAAATGTGGTGAGGGTGATTTACATGAATTAATGAGTTTGAGAGCCATCATGAGAGAAAATACCGTGGAAAAATTTCATGAGAAATTCAAAATCATCACTGAATACTTCGGCTGTTGACGTGACCGAATAGGTCACTTCAGTACTTTAACCGTTAAGTTTTAAATGATGATTTGAAATGGTGGAGTGGAAGGGATTTTTTCCAAAGTTTTTACGATAGGTTTAATAGGCATGATCAACACGAATAGTTAAAAAAACTTTTTGAATCATACATGACCTAACTATACTATAAATTTCATATTCTGTTATCATAATAATTTTACAACTTTACCTTTGCCTTTCCTTTAATTTTTTTTTATTTTTATTTTTATTTTTTATTTTTTTTGTGGTCTTGATATGCTTTTTCCTCCTTTGAAAATTATTGATTCTTCAGTATTCACAACTCCTTTGATTTTTCTTGTTGTCATAGGTGTGCAGGATCAATTTGCTGCTGATCAAATGATTACTGGATAGTTGCCTTCTGGATATTTGGCTGCAAAATGTCTAGCTGGTTGCAGAATGTCTGACTGGCTGCAGAATGTACCTGTAGGAACTTTGAAACATGGAATGGAATGTTGTATGAAATGGATCATGAAATAGAGTGAAATGGATCAGGAGTGAAGTGAAATGTAATGGAATGAAATGAATCACAATTGTGAAATGGAATGAAACATAAAAAGTGGCATGTAACTCATGATTTGTAACACTTAATCTGCAGAAAGAGATCAAATTTAGAAATCTGAGATGGAAATGAAATGGACCATGGAATGGAGTGAATGAAGTATGGATGAATGGAATGAATGAAATATGAATGAATGGAGTGAATGAAATATGAATGAAGTGAGACATAATGGAGTGAAACTTATGATTTTGTAATGACTGCTTGCAGAAAAAAACAAATTTGAAAAGCTAAAGTGTCAGAAGGATTTTGATTTTCACTTTATCTTTTCTGTATAAACATGCTAATAAGTGATTAGTTTTCATGTTTATACTTTATTTATTTATTTATTTCATTTATTTTATGCTTTTGAATTCAGAAAATTCAACTAAGTTGATGAAGAAGAAAAATTATTCTTCATTAAATTCACATCACTGTTTTCCTGGAATCTCTTGACAAATTATTCTCTTGAAAGTGGCTTATGATACAGCTTCAATCTATGACCATTTACAAGAAAAGTGACCTTCTCTTCATCTATTGTCCTTATTTTTATTGCTCCATTGTCAAAAATTCTTATAATTTCATATGGCCCAAGCCAATGTGTTTGGAATTTACCTTGAAAATCCTTGAACTTTGAATCAAACAAGAGAGCCCAGTCACCTTCTTTGAACTTCTTTTCCTTGATGTACTTATCATGCCATCTAGTCCTTTTCTGTTGGACTGTACTTGTTTTCTGAACTGCATCTTGTCTGATCTCATCCAATCTGTGCTTTTGTGCCTCTGTTAGATCAAGTCCTAGCGGAACTGCCATTTTAAAGGTTTGAATCTGAAACTCTATGGGAAACAAAACTTGTTTTCCATAAACAAGTTCATAGGGAGTATGACCTGTTTTGCTTCTCCATGTAGTTCTATAGGCCCACAAAGCTTCAGGAAGCCTGTCTACCCAATCTCTTCTATGTAAATGGATAGTCTTTGTTAGGATCCCTTCAATGAATTTATTGGTAGATTCCACTTGACCATTTGCTTGTGGATGATAGGGAGTAAATTTTTCTGTGTCTGATTTTGTACCTCTCCATCATTTTTTCTACTAGATTTGATGTAAATTGAGCTCCTTGATCTGTAACAATTTCCCTTGGGACACCAAAACGAGTAAAAATATCCTTAAAAATAAAATTAACTACAGATGCTTCAGTAGCAGAAATAAATGGCTTGGCCTCTACCCATTTGGTAACATAATTAGTGCAAACTAATATATATTTCTTTTGTCTTGATGGAGGACTAATAGGTCCTACAAAATCTAAAGCCCATTTTTCAAAAGGTTTAATATGTACCTGAGGCTTCAATGGCATCTCACCTGAAGGAGAAGGTTTCCCTACCCTTTGGCAACTGTCACACCTTTTGACATACTCTTTAGCATCTTTAAAAAGGGATGGCCAATAATATCATAAATGAAGGATCTTATAAGCTTTCCTTTTATCAGCAAAGTGTCCGCCACAAGGTTCATCATGACATGCCTTGAGGATCTCAGACATCTCATCTTCCCGAACACATCTCCTAATGATAAAATCTAGACCTGTTTTGTATAACTCATTAGCAACCCATGAATATTTTTCACTGTCATAAATGATCTTTCTTTTGTCTCTTGCATTCATTATTGAAGGAAATTTCCCTAAAACTAAATAATTAGCAATGTTAGCAAACCAAGGAGTTTGAGTAGAAATTGCAAAAAGATATTCATCAGGGAATTGATCTTCAACTGGAGTATTTTCTTTGATGTTTTGGAGTCTAGATAGGAAATCAGCTACTGTGTTTTGTTTTCCAGGCCTATCTAGAATGGTAATGTTTAATTCTTGTAAAAGCAATAACCATCTTATAACTCTGCCATTAGTAATTGATTTGTTCATTAAGTATCTAATTGCAGAATGATATGTGTGAACAAAAGTTTCATAGCCTGTTATATAGTGTCTGAATTTGTTTATGGCATGAACAATAGCTAAAAACTCTTTTTCAGTTACAGTATAATTTAACTCTGAAGGAGTCAAATTTTTACTTGTATAATAGATGGCATAAGGAATCAAGTCTTTTTGTCCCAATACTGCTCCTAGAGCTGTATCTGAGGCATCTGTTGAAATATGAAAAGGTATCTTCCAGTTAGGTCCCCTTAAAATAGGTGCTTCAGAGATTTTTTTTTTCAGGGTCTCAAAGGCTAACTGGCAATCGGGATTCCACTTGAATTCACAGTCTTTGGTAAGTAATTTGAAAAGTGGAGATGCTATCTTGGTGAAGTTTTCTATAAACCTTCGATAATATCCTGTAAATCCTAGAAAACTCCTAACATCTTTTTGATAACTTGGAATAGATAAGTTAGAGATGACTTCAACTTTTGACTCATCAACTCTAATCCCATCCCCTGAAATGTGGTGTCCTAAAACAATTCCTTTAGTAAACACTTCTCATGACTTAGTGTAAGATTTGTTTCTTCACATCTCTTTAAAACTTTTTCCAAGCTTTCTAAAGCTTCTTCAAATGTGTTTCCATAAACTATGAAATCATCCATATATACCTCTACACAATCATGTATTAGATCTGAAAAAATTCCTAGTACTGCCCTTTGAAATGTTGTAGGTGCATTGCATAATCCAAATGGAAATACTCAGTAAGCATAGGTACCCCAAGGATAGGTAAATGTGGTTTTTTATTGATCTTCAAGTGATACTTGGAATTGATTATAACCACTAAACCCATCTAAAAATGAGAAGTACTTTTTGCCAGCTAATGTATCTAATACCTGATCTATGAAAGGTAGGGGAAAATGATCTTTAATAGTAGCTTTGTTTAATTCTCGGTATTCAATACATACCCTCCATTTACCATTTTTATTTGGCACAATTACCAAAGGAGAAACCCACTGACTATCTGAAATGGGATAGATAAAGTTAACATTTAACAATTTCTGCAATTCTTCTTTAACAATTTCCCTAAGATTTGGATTCATATGTCTTTGAGGTTGTCTGATTGGTTTACAATTTTCCTCTATATAGATGTGATGAGTGCAAGTCTTGGGGCTTATCCTTTCATATCAGTGTACTCCCATGCATATGCGGAAGAATGTCTCTGTAATATCTTGACTAGCTCTGCTTGTTGAGATTTCTCTAGGTTCTTGTTTATGTTTAAAGTTTTTCCTGGAAATATCTCAATTGTAGAGCTGCCAAATTTATCCATGGAATAGAGAGACATCTGTATTGATGATAAAAACTCAATGTTGGATTCTTCTTGAAATTTTTCATGTTTGTATTCCGAAGAGGATTCAAATTTTTCTAAATTATTCAGAATCTGGCTATCTTCACTAATTTCTGAAATTGTGAAGAGAGGTTGTAAGTCTTCTTCATCCTCTATCCATTGAGTATCATCCAATTCTGTAATTGTTTTTGCTGGAGGATACAAGGTAAATTTCTTGGTTGAACTACCATCAGAGATGTACATATCACCGGATCTACAACTAATGAAAGCATCAGTTGTAGCTAACCAAGGTCTTCCTAATATAATAGGATGCCTTCCTAGATTATTCTTAGGAGTTAGGATCATAAAATCCACAGGATACTCCCAAGAATCTAGGGACACTGGAATGTCTTCTATTACCCCATCAGGTTTGATCACAGATCTGTCTGCTAATTGTAATAATGTGGGTGTAAAAAGAAGATTAGGAAGTTTCAGTTTATCCATGATTTGTCTACTCATGATATTGATTGCTACTCCTAAATCAATAAGTGTGATTTGAATTTCAGTTCCATTGATGTGTATTTTAACAACTGGATTTCTTGGGTCTAGATACTTTGGAATGGAAATCTTACCCATCATGATATCTGTTATTTTTCCTGCGAGTTTAATTTTCTTTATCTCTCTTATTCTTTTTCCTGTTTTCCTCATGATCAACTCCTTTATTGTCTTTGCTAAGATTGGAATTTCCTTGATAGCTTGCAATAATGAGATCTTAATACAAACATTTCTCAGCTCATCCAGGAAATCATAATTAGGCATCATAATTTGTTTTTCTACACCCCTATCAATTTGTAATCTTTCTAGAAATGGAGGTGTAGAAGTGGATGTCGATGGTTGCTCTAATATAGGAGTTGAAATTATTGGTTCTTTTTGTTTTGATTTTTAAATGTTTGGGTCTTGGAAAGATGTGTTCTCTTCAAGAATTTTATTTATCCATAGAGAATATTCCTTAGAATTGTCTTGCTCTTGTATGATTACAGAAGGTTTCCTCTTTTCAAGTATTCTTCCAGACCTAAGTTGAAAATCACTAAGGTCTAAAGGAGTGATCAAATAAGTTGGAAACTTTTGGCCTTCTATCATATATGTCTTCTAAGGATTTTTATTGTTGGGGTTTGGTATGGGTTGGGCAGGCAACTAATTTGTTTTCTGAGGAAATGGTAATGGAAGTGGTTGATTTTGATGTTGTGGATTTTGAGGATTTTGTTGAAAATTTTGTTGAGGAGGGAAATGTGGATATGGTGGATAGGATGGTGGATATTGATAGTACTGAGAGTATCTTCCATAGGGATTTTGTGCTCCTTGAGGCCAAGTTTGTGATTTATTTTGAAATTTGGGCCAAGGTTGCTGCCAAGAATTCCAATTTGGTGGGGGTTGATTATACAGTTGATCATGGAATCCTTGTGTTTTAGGTCCTTGCCAAGGTCTCCTAGAGACAAAATTGAGAGATTCTGTGGAATTTGTAGGAGTTTCCTCCTGAAAGACAGCTTTAAGACCAGGAAGTGAAGGAAAAATCTTGGTCTCATGTTTTTCTGAACAAATTACATAGGTCTCTACTACTTTTGCATCCAAAGGGCACTCTCTCAAGGCATGCTTCTTTCTACATTTGGGACAAAATATTGCTAAGGCATCGGATTCAGTTTTCTGCTTTTTTTGTAACTTAAGGGTGTCTATTTGTTCACTAAGACTCCCCAAGATATCAGATTTGAATTCATCAATCATATGTCCTATTTCTACCCTACTTACTGTCCTAGAAGCAGACTTACTTGCCTTTGCAAGAGCAGGGTCTCCTGGTCCTTTTATAGTTTTAGATTTCCCTCTTGAAAGGTTGATACATAATTCAGCTATTTCAGCTAATGTGAGCTGAGATATATCCCTTTTTCCCATCATGTTAAGGATATCTAACCATTCATCCCTAATTGTCTTCAACAAGAGAGCTTTCAAGGTGTCTTGGTCTAAGTTTTCCATTTTTGCCCTCTTGATGTTATAGTTAAACCTCTCCAACAAATCTTCCAAATTTTCATCCTCTTTTTGTAACATTTTAAACACTTCCTCCTTATGGTTGACTGGCATACAAAAATCCAAATACCTCTCTAGAAATGCTTGTTTCATGTATTCCCATGTCTTAATAGAACTGTTGATCAAACTCATAAACCATTTTCATGTTTCTCCTTTCAATGTTGAAGGGAACAGTTTAAGTTTTTGGGAATCTTGTAAGTAGTCATAGGTTCTACATAGGACTTCAAATTCAAATAGGAAGGTTTCAGGATCTTCATTTTTACGTCCATAAAATTTTGGAAGGACAAAGGGTGAAATGTTTTTCATAGTTGCATTGGTTTCTTCATCTACTATAAGAAACCCAAAAGAGCTTCCCATTTCTCTTCTACCTCTTCCTCTACCTCCTTCTCCTTCTGCACCTCTACCTCCTTCTCCTCTACCTCTACCTCTACCCCCTCCAAATAGTGTGTGTTCTCCATTAAAAACTCCTCCTCCCCCTTCTTCTGCCATAGTTGATTCTTCTGTAGAAGTTGAAAAATATATGTCCCCAGCAGGGGTCTCAGAATCTTCTTCTAAGACAGGTTCAGTGTATGAAGTGGAAGGTCTTTCTAATGGAATATCTGATCTTAAGTCCTCTGGAAGTCTAGGATTAGTAAAGGATGGAATGTGGGTTTGAGTTGGAGGTGTGCTGGTTCTTGGTCTTGGTAAAACAAGTGGTGTTCTAGGAATAAAGCTTCTGCCTCTTATGAATCTACCCGTTGAGTCTCTTTCTCTACGCATATCATTGTTTTTGGGAGGTAAGAAACAAGGATACCTAGTTACACTTCCCCGGCAACGACGCCAAAATGTCTGCTCAACTTAGTGTTCCTAAATTGAGGTCAGAAATTGTCAACCAGGGCTAGTAAACTGTTGAAGTGAAGTGCACTATATGTGCCTAGGTATTTGTTTCTCACTACGTTGTGTTTAGTGTTTTTCCAATGTTTTTAGTTTTGTTTTTTTATTCTAAGAGGAAAAGAACTAATTTTTGGCAAAGAGAAGTTGTTGGTCACACTAAAAACAGAGCAAAACCTATTATGAACTATCTATGGCACTTAGAAAATGCAAAAATTTGACAAGAAAATAACTCACAACATGAACTCAGTCCAATTCATTCATCAGAAATATGTTGGAATAGCTTGAAAAAAGGATAAGTTAGTGCCATGAGGTTCTTCTAAGTAAACAACCACCTACAAGATCACAGAGAAAATCTTATCCATGGCTAGAAATTGGTTGGAACATATTTGGAAAAGACATTCTGCAACACAGTGAGGAACTCTACTCTAAATTAACCTATGACACTAAAATTAATCCATTATACAACTTAAATTGTCACTACTAAGCCTTATTCAGAAGTTATAAGTCTTTTGGAATAGTTTTGGGAAAAAGGCTATTTGTAAAATTATAAGAGATTGCAGAACAGTCAAGGCCTTGAACTGATATCACTAATTCCTGTCCATATGATGATGTTGTTGGAAGAGATTAATAACAATAGTATTTTGTAAATAATGAAGGCCTTGAAGTCTAATCGAAAAAAACTAGCATACAACTAACTAATGAAACTAAAAATACAATAGATAAAGCTGAACTAAAATGCAATCATTCAAACTTGAAATACAGTGACCACAACTGTACTAGAATTCCATTATCCTAACTTGAAATACAGTGAACAGAAACTGAACTAGAGTGCCATTAGTCTAACTTGAAATACAGTGAACAGAAACTGAACTAGAGTGCCATTAGTCTAACTTGAAATACAGTGAACAGAAACTGAACTAGCACACCATTAATCTCCGGAGTATTACAACTACATTTATAATGCAACTAATCTCTAAATTATTATAGCCCTATCTCGTTCAGTATTAGGGATATTTTGGAACAATTTGGAAGAACAAGTCTAGTTGTAACAATTGATGTAATTGAGCACAAAAACGTAAATTTTAGGAAAAGGCAACTAATTCCTAAAATACTACAGTTATATCTCATTCAATATTAGTGATATTTTGAAATAATTCATAAGAACAAGACTAGACTGTAGCATCCAATGCAAGTGAGTATAAAACACAAAGTTCAGAAAATTGCTTAAACTAGGAATGCAACAAGGCTAAAGTTACTTATCTAAATAATGTGCACAAAGCTTCTCGGGAAGTAGGGGCCCTCTACCACCGGATTAGCATACAAATCTCCTCAAGATTGCCTCAAATATTGCAATAAAGTAGTGCTTCTTTCATTAAAGGAAAAGTATTTCAAAAACAGAGTATTACGGTCTTTTGAGATCTAGCAACAAAACACCAATATAGCTAACTGTTTCTCGGTCTCCCGAGTCATTCTTATAAGAAAATTACATAACTTCCCTTGAGATAAAATAGGAATAAATTTCTTTCCCAAATAAAATCAAATTAGAACTCTGGTGGAGGTCTCGTACTGTGATTAAAGACATCTGTACAGTCCTTGTCCTATTAGAAGTCCATCTCTTAGTTTTGGTTTCCCATGTGCATAACCACCTGTAGAATTATGCTCAGACTTCGTAGGTAGAAAGGAATGATGTGGATGAAGTCTGGAATTCACCCATATGCGTTTTTCTTTGAGGTGACACATAGAACCTGTGAGAACATGAAGACAGTTGCGGAATCGGCAACTAGCTACAGAATGGCTGCATTCTATAGCTAAGTCTAGTCAAAAATTACTACAACAACAAAACCATAAAAGTGTAGCAAGTTAGTCATTATATACATTCTTAAAGTGTCTTTAACCAATCCTATTGACCATTTAAGCCTGTAATTGATAAGGGAAAAAGGAAATGAAGTGAAATTTGGTGAAGGGGAAGGACATCTTTGGGGCTCAACAAAAGACATTCTGAAACTTCTTTGGGTGAGCTAGCCAAACCTAAGAAATCAGAACCTTTTGCATGAGTTGGGAGAATCCATGAAACCAACTCCATTTAAGAACATTGTTGAGGGGGTTAAAGAATTGCAAAATTCTTTGCCAATGGAAAAAGCCCCACTTCAGCAAGAACTTTCTTCTTAACAAGAAGACACAAGGATTCCTCCTTCAAGAGGAGATGAAGCCAAAGGGTCTCTTAATGATGAGGTATTCTCCAATGATGAGGAGAAGGAAGAGGAATAGTTGGAAAGAGCCTCCAGCGTTGTGACATCTAGAGGAGATCCACCACTATTTAGAGAAGGAGATGAAGCAATTTCTTCAGCAAGAGGATCTCTTGTATCTTTGCAACAAGTTCCAAAGGATCTCACATATGAAGATCAGGAGCAACATGTGTCTATGCTGATAGGAAATGAGACAAATTAATGGAAGAAGTGTGTCCCAACATTGACCATAGTTTTGAGGACATACACTATGATATATCACTTCTTTGTGATTAAGACTCTTGACACCAATATGAAATTGGGTGTGCATGGGTTGATTACATTGGAGAAGAACACCTTAGACTATGAGATCTTGCAGGAGCTAGGAGAAGATGAGAAGGATGGCCAACATCAAGTGATTGGGAACATACACACCCATTATTTTCAGGAGGTTTATGCATAGAAGTGGGAGGATTATTTTCACAGAGAGGGCAGGGACAAATCATTCCACTCACATATACAACCTGCTCTAGGCCTTGAGGTTTCATTACATGGAGGCATTCCACCAGGGAGACCCCCTGATTGGAAGATGATCAAACAGTTCTCTCAACATGTTTCATCATTGATAAACTTGGCTAAGTAAGGAGCCTTGGGAGGAGCTAGCACAACACAAAGAATCTTTGATGCGTTCAAAGGAGGGGTGAGAAATTTTCTGATATGGACATTTCCCTCTCCCACTCATCTATTTGCGCTGAAATATGATGATTCAGGAATATGTGATGGCATGAGAATGGTGTCAAAGGGCTACTCCATACCCTTGGAGTAGCAAATGATACTTCCACTTATGAGGAATATTTTTGAACATGACAAGAGGATATTGACACTCTTGTATGCATTAGCCAAACTATGGAAGTTTTGGATGGGAAATACCTTCCAAAAGGAGGATGACCTACATATACTTCAATATTGTCTTGAGCAAGATCAACTACAAAGGACGCAACAAATTTGGGGTATTAGTACTCCAACATGTGGCTTTGGCATCAAGCACGTCAAAGAGGATAGATATTATGTGATAGGTGCTTCATTTCAGATCTCAACAGTGTTGTCACTATTGAGGAGGATGAATCCATATTGGGAGTCCTAATTATTGGTGGAGTATTCCAAGAACCTCTTTAGATGTAATCTTCTTGATGGGCAAGTGATAGATGGGATATATAGAGTGGTTGATGGAGTCATTTATTTCCATGATCAAATCTACTTGATTAAAGACTCCAAGCTCAAGAAGGAGATTCTACATGCAGCATATGAGGTAGTCTCTTTAGGAAATTTAGATTCCATTGAGTCTTATCACACCATCATGGAGGGATTCTATTGGGAGGATCTCAAAGAAGACGTGCACCAACATATCAAGAGATATGTAGCTTGTTTTATGTATGAGGAGGAAAGCAACCACCTTGCAAGGTTGTTACAATAACTTCTCCTTTGGATGGAGAGAAGGGGAAGCTCATCCATGGACCTATTCACCAACTTGTCTACAATATATGGTAAATATTGTGTTTTGATGCTTATTGATCAACTAACAATGTATGTACACTCCTTTACCATACATTTGCAGCACATTTCTCTACAAGAGAGCAAGCTTCTTCTTGGATTTCATGGTCCTTTTGGGACTACATTCAGTGATGGGGATAACCACTTTTTAGAGGACTTTGGGCAAGACATGTTTTTATTGGCTCATATTCTGTTAACACCTAATGTCCTTCAGTATTTTCAAGCTTTTGAGAAGCTTATGGTAGCAGGCAAGTGGTTGGATGGTGTAATATTCCCCAATGGGAAAAGCATGAATATAGTGCAAAACCATGGAAATAATAGTGTAAAACATCATACTAAATCAAGAGGCCAATATGGAAAACTTACATTCATTATAACAATAGAAAGATAGTGCAAAATAATGGGCCACAAAGTATATAAAAAGACACAATAAGCCTCCAATGAAGAAATCCCTCTATAAGAGGTGCTGCTACTATATCATAATGCCGGAGACACTACTACAATGTAGTTTTAAATGCATTTCTACAGAAAATGAGTATACAAAATATATGGGGCTAATATATGCACAATAGATACAAAAATGAAGATCTGGGCTCTATACAACCTCTAGAAAAGAACCCCCAAAGGGTCTCCGAGAAAACACCCAATAATACAATATGAGTTGTAGCCTTATGACTGAAAGTATGCTGCAACAAATGACTGAAGATAAAATGGCTGAAGCTGATATGAAAATTAGTGTGCTCTCCTCCAATGGATCCTCCAGATAAAAGGTTGGCCCCTTCACTAAAGAAATCACCCTCCAAATCACCTACTGCAGAAAGCCCTACAACTCCTCCCTAAAATAATGCAGATCTATACTGATATTGTGATGTAGGGTATAAATGTGCTATGGCCTGATTCCAAATGTGTCAAATAAGCTCTAGGGACTTTTTTAATAGCCTCCAAAGAGAAAGGAACCTCCCTCCAATGAGCTCTAGCTCAAAAATCTCCCAAATCAACTCCATAACTTTTTCCCTGCAACACAAACACAAATCCTCAATAGGAAACTGCGTTGTACATTAAGACTGAAGCCTTGGCCAAATGCCTGATAGCAGAATGTAGTGAAAACTCTTCCAAGAGGCCTCTCAAGGAAAGAGGTGGGATTCTTGACTAGGAACACCTAGTGCTAAACAACACTTGCAATCTTAGCTAAATAGCCAAAGAAATCTATATGTCTAAACATACCATATATTCAGAAATATAATAACCAATACCTAATGAAATATGGCTGCCATCCTCTTCCTTATATAAGAAATGAGCTTCAAACCCTAAGCCCCACCCAATAATGGCACTACTTCCATGCAAAGAGTCTCCATATAAAACAACGATGTCTTTCATTGAATGCCACTACTCCATGACAACATTGTAGATTTGGTCAAAGTTGACCCAATCAAGGTGTTCCAACCCCTTTTCACACCTAAAGGTGATCAATTAAGCTACAAAGATATGTTATTTTCAAATTGGAATTGGTTTTATTCATTTTAAGGAGATTTATGGATCTCCATTATCCTCTTATTCATTAAACAAGAAATAAAAACAAAAATTAATATTCCAACTAGCTCATGGCTAATTAGGAATATTAAAATCCTCCCTTCCCAAATGTTGCTTGTCCTCAAGCAACTGAGAAGGTGAGTGTTGCAACTCTTCTCCTCCATTATTGGTGACACCTCCAAGTGATAAGCTTCCCTCATAAGCTAAGTTTCTCCCAATCCATCCCTCCATGAATTTCTCCTCCCAAGTTCTCATGAGATGCAAATGATTCATCCCACAAGGAAGTAATAGCTCCAATGAAACAATCATGGTTTTCCCAAAGTTCTCCCTAGAAAATTTAGCATAATTAACATTGGGAATCTCTCTCACATAGGGCACATCCAATCCTCCCATCCTCCCTCCATTCATTCCCATAAAAGGTATAAGTACATCATCAATATATGGGATCAGAACTAATTACATATAAATAGAAATATGCAAAAATGGAGGTGGATCATAGTCTCACATGTGGAACCAGTGCAGTATATCTCTTGACTGCATCAAATAATGATATGGTAATTGGTTTCCCCACCACTTACTTGCTACCCAAGTATTCTCACAAGTTCTGAAAATGTGAGAAATGTTTGGTTCCTTTGGAGTGCACCCACAATGATACAACATCTCCCTATACCCTCCTAGGGAGTGGCCATGTTCAAAAATGTTTATGGCCCAAAGTTGGCCATGAAGTTTATATTGAATAATGCTCTTCCTTGGAGCTATGGCCTGCATATACATGGTAAAAGAATGAAAATAATAATAAAGTGAAAAATCATGCTAAAAAACATGTTCCTTACTGAAATTTATGCTCATACAAATGGAGTGGTCCATAGATAGATTCCCTCTCATTCCAAAAGAGGAACATGGTGGTTGTGATAAATTCTCCATAGAGTTATGTATCTCCTCCAACTCCACAAGATCCATGCATCTCTTCAAATGCTGATATATCTCCTCTTCAAATCCTTCCCAACTGTACCCCTCCATGATGAAGTGATATGTTCTCATAGAATAAGTATGGTTGAAGAGAAAATCTTCATGTGCTCTTTGTAGCAACTTCTCCTTGAGATTGGAAGCTCTAGATAAGAAGATCCTACCATGATAGTAGATGACTTCATCTTGGACTGAATAGCCCTCCTCTTGAAGTTGGTCATCAAGTATCATGAAAGTAAAAAGATACTTGGAATAATCCACCAACAGCTGGGATTTCCAATATGGATCTATCCTCTATAGTGACAATGATGATGATGTATCACAAAGAACATCTGTCATATGGATGCCCTTATCTTTTACATCACCCATGTCAAATTCACATGTCGGAAGGCTATTATCCTCCCCATGCTTCTCCTTCAATAGCATAGAATCTGAAATGAGAGTGGGTAATGATGATGTTGGGAGAATGTCTCCCTCCTCCTTGAGTCTACCCAAGATTCTTAGTGCTATATCATGGCCTTCTAATGCCCCCATTCCTCCTGGATCTATGAATGGTGCATCATGATGTGAGACATGCCTCACCAAAGCTGGATCAGGTGGTCTCCCAGGTGGTTTTCCACAAAACAATGATGTCTCATGGGCCAATCTCATATGCATAATAGATGGGACTATCATGCCCTTGCTTCCACTATGCAAATCTAACTCTGTTTTCTATGTAGAAGTTTCCTGATAATTGGGTACCACTCTTAGTGATGTAGGAGTTCCTCTAATTGGATAAATTTCTCCATCCTTACCTCCTAGTGGTGGTGGATCATCTCCTGCTATTCCAGAGTTGTGACCTCTTTCCTCTTCTTCTTCCTCCTCATCATATGAGAATACCTCTATATAGTGTGCCTTTCCTGCTACACATCTATGTTCGGGTGCCCATAATTCTTGGCATGTGAAGAAAAGCTTCCTTCTCCTCAACTATCTTCAGACATCATCACTAAGAGGTTTCTTATTTTAGCTCTCCTTTGAAAGAGGGGCGTTCTCATCTTTTCCCTTTGATGGAAAAGAGGGATTTTATTGAAATGTTGCCTTTGCTTTTGGCAAGGCATCTTGTAGATATATAGCCATTTCAATGGCATCTTGAATGGTAGTGGGCTTTGTAGACTTAACCAACCCATGAAGAGGTTCTTCTAAGCCATCAACAAACATATAAACCCTTGTTGATGTAGATAATCTGGAACCATAACAAAAAGTTTAAGAAATTTAGAAATGTAAGTTTTTGGATTACCTGATTGTTTGAGCTTTGCTAGCCCCATGAATGGTGCCTCAGGATATATTCTATCAAAACTCTCCACCAACTTCCTTGTGAAATCTGAATATGGAGTCACATTGGCATGATCCAATGTAGACAAGCCATGGAAACACCAATCATGTGCTTCACCCTCAAGGTGCAGCGCTACTACCTTAATGGACTCCATCTCTGGTACTTTTTTCAGCTGGAAGTAGATGTAAAGTTTCTTTACCCATGATTTTGCAGTGCATTTAGATAACCCATCAAAGTTGGGTAAGAAAATCTGCCCATAATGCGGTGTAGATTATGATTCTGAATGAATCCTCCACCTCTATTGTGATGCCTGGGTCTCCTATTATCCTTGATTTGACAAAATTCTTGAAAACTCAAGTGATCTTTGAATCCCTAAGATTGAGACTCATAATCCATGAAATAGTCTTCAAGAGATTCCTATTCTTGAACCCATTCATTTCCCACTACTAAGAATGTAGGCATTGTAGAGCGTTGGGAAATTTTTTGTTGCTTCACAGGTTGATCATTCCAGTGATGAGAAATGTTGGAGCTTTCACCATGAAGAAATACTTTAGGGGATTCCTTGTATCTATCCATCCTCAACTCCTTGATTCCTCTAGTAATGTCTTGCATAGTTTGAAGAAGAATCTTGGGATACTCCTTCTCTTCATCTTCTCCTGATAAGGGGGTTTTACCCTTGTCTTCTTGATCATTTGTATAATAAAAATTCTAGTGTCTTCTTTTGATACACCTCTTCTCTCTATCTGTGAGAGGATCTCCTCCTTCTGATGAAATATTGGTTTTTAAAGATGCACAGGCTGAGCCAAGATTATGTTCGATACCACTGTAATATTCCTAAATTGGAAAAGTAGGAATATAGTGCAAAACCATGGAAATAACAGTGTAAAACATCATACTAAAGAAAGAGGTAAATATGGAGACATTCCATTCATTATAACAACAGAAAAATAGTGAAAAATAATGGGTCACAAAGTATATAAGAAGACACAATAAGCCTCCAATGAAGAAATCCTTCTATAAGAGGCGCTGCTACTATATCATAATGCCAGAGACACTAATACAATGAAATTTTAAATGTAGTGCTACAGAAAATGAGTATACAAAATATATGGGGCTGATATATGCCACAATAGATACAAAAATGAAGATCTGGGCCCTATGAAACCTCCAGAAAAGAACCCCCAAATGGTCTCTGGGAAAACACCCAATAATACAATATGAGTTGCAGCCCTATGGCTGAAAGTATCTGCAACAAATGACTGAAGAGAGAATGGCTGAAGCTTATATGACAATGAATGTGCTCTCCTCCAATGGATCCTCCAGATAAAAGGTTGGCCCCATCACCGAAGAAATCACCCTCCAAATCACCTACTGCAGAAACCCCTGCAACTCCTCCCTAAAATAACGCAGATCCGGACTGATAATGTGTTGTAGGGGATAAATGTGCTATGGCCTAATGCCAAATGTGTCAAATAAGCTCCAGGGCCTTCTTTACTAGCCTCCCAAGAGAAAGGATGTTAGGTCCCTATATTACTAGTATAGTCCCTTATTGTTATTAGTGTAACCCCCTTATTGTTATTAGTGTACCCTTTTAACCCCCATTTTGTTATTATTGTGCCCTTAAATTATTATTTTTAGGTCGGCTAGGATTACATTGTGGCCCACTAGGATTACATTATGGCCACATGGACTCCTATATATAGAAAGGAGGTTTTGTAAATTGTATTATCCAAGAATTGTTCATTTATGTAATGTATTGGAGGTTTCCCCCTCGAAGTGGCTTATTTATATGACGTTGATATCTCTTTTCTTCTATTTTTGGAGCTGGTTACACAACATTTGGTATCAGAGCTTTGGATTCTAGGGTTTCGTTGCTCCAAATAGGTCATCGTGGAATTTTCTCTATAACTTTTTTTATACGAAGTTTCAGAAGATGAAATGTTTAGGGTGCAAAGCCGAAATCCTGAGGAACATCATCAAAAAAATTTAGAGCTTGTTTCAAAATATTTTTGGAGATATGATCTGTGGAAGTTAGGTCTTTTTTCAGGATCCTAAGCAAGTCATCTTGGCATTTGCGCTATAATTTTTTTTCTACGGAGTTTTAGAAGCTGAAATTTTTAGGGTGCGAAGCTAAAATCCTAAGGAAAATTTTCAAAATATTTAAGAGCTTGGTTCGCAATATTTTCAGAGATATGATCTATGGAAGGTAGTGCTTTCTCAGGCTCCTGAATTTCATCTCAAAGAGGTGATCATGGGAAAATCTTCATAACTCTCTCTCTGAGCATCAGATTGGACTACCGTAAAAATTTGTCGCAAGTAACACGTGGCATCAGTTTCTTGGCTATCAATTTCAGAGCTGAAGGATGAAATAGTAACACGTGGCAAGTTGTACACGTTTGCTCTACTGAACCAGTCTATAATTAGGTCATTGTGGGATATTGGACACAACTTTGTCTTGGAGAATCCAAATCAGGTCAGACCTGTGGCATTCGAAAGATAATTCAGTGGGCTAAGTCGGTACCAAAATTTAAATATTGAAGTGCTGCAATCATAGAGATAATCCAATTTCAATATCAAGCTCCTTAAAATCAAGAAAAAGGTGTGTATTTGTTTCCGAATTGCATAAGTCTTGTTTGAAGAATCAATTTGAATTGATTCCAAGGGCATATTGTAGAATAGATATCAGTATTGGGTTCTAAAATATGCCCCATAAAAATAATTCAACACCCATTAAGCCTTCAGAAGGCTCTACTATGACTCATGAAGATGAAGAATTGCAACATGATCTATCAAAATTACAAAAGCAAGTGCAACAAATTCCACTCTCGCAAAGAGCAACAAAAAATGAAATGGAAGTTTTGAAGAAAGGTGTGGAAGCGAAGATGGATGGCATGGAAGCTGGCATGGAAGCTAAGATGGATGACATGAAAGACAACATGGAAAACATGAAGAATGATCTAAAAATAGACATCGAAGGTTTGACAAAGTTGATACAAGAAATGTTTCCTAATGGTGAAAAGATAGTAGAAGAACCTCATGATGAGAAGAAAATAAATGTTAACCGTGATTTCATAAACTCTAATGTTGGCAAGAAGAACCACCATATTCCAAAAATGGATATGAGGAATTTTGGTGGAAAGGATCCTGTAACATGGATACTACAGATGGAGCAATATTTTGATCTCCATAACGTGCAAAACACACAAAAGGTATGCATTGCAACTTTACATTTAGAACAAAATACATTTGTATAGTATCGATGGCTTTGCTCCCGTAAAAAAATTGTCACTTGGTCAATTTTTACGGAGGAAATGATAGCACATTATGAGGATACAAAGAGAAACACCTTCTTTAGCCAATTCATAAATCTCAAACAAAAGGGTTTAGTGGGGCAGCACATTGAGGACTTCCAAAAATTGAATATAAGGGTAACTGATATTCCAGAGGAACACATGATCGATCTCTTCATAGGCACTTTAAAGGATAACATCCAACATGAAGTTTGCGTTTTGGAACCAGATTCATTGGAGAAGGAATTCAGGTTGGCAAGAAAAGTTGAATGTAAAATAATGGCAACAAGGAAGCCTACCACTCAATTCTATAAATAAGGAAGTGTTGCTACGCCTAGATTTCCACAACCTACAAGGTTGACACCACAACAATTGGAAGAGAAAAGAGTAAAAGGGCTTTGCTATAGTTGTGATAGAAAATACACTAAAGGTCATAAGTGTGTTGAGAAAAAATTATTTTACATAGATTGTGAAGAGGAAGAAGAAAATGAACAAGAAGAGGATATACACCAGGAACCAGCCCTAGAAGAGGAAGAAATGAATTCAACCATATCATGTAATGCACTGGCAGGAATTACCACTCCTGAAAATCTCAAGATAGAAGGACATATCAAGAAGAAAAAGGTAATAGTGTTGATTGATTTAGGTAGCACCCATAATTTTATTCATTGTAAGGTAGCCAAGGAATTAAATTGTTTCCTATACCCAGCACCAGAATGTCAAGTGATGGTTGCAAATGGAGGAACTATAATTTGCTCTGGAAAATGCAATAACATCAAGCTAACCATGGGGGAATATGTGTTGACTAGTCCAATGCTTTCCATTCCTATGGGAGGTGCTGATGTTGTACTAGGAGTACAATGGTTACAATCTTTGGGGACGGTAGCTTTTAATTTTCAAGAACTTTTCTTGAAATTTTTTTCAGAAGGAAAGGAAGTCGAATTGCGGGGTATTGCGGGGAAGCCAGGAAGGATAATAAGCTCTAATGTCATGACAAAGCTTCTAAAGAAAGAACAGCGAGGCGTAATTGCACAATTATGCTCACTAGAAGTTCCAACACCAAAATCATCTATTTCTGCAGATCTCCAACAAGTCTTGGACAATCATTCCAAGGTGTTTGAAACTCCCAAAGGACTCCCACCTATTCGTGATCATGATCATGCTATTCATTTGATTCTAGGAAGTGTTCCTCCAAACATCAGGCCTTATAGATATCCTTATGTCCAAAAGAGAAAAATTGAATGTATGATTGCAGAAATGTTAGAGGCGGGTATAATTCAACCTAGTCAAAGTTCTTTCTCTGCTCCTGTAATATTGGTACACAAGAATGATGGATCATGGCAAATGTGTCCAGATTATAGGGAGCTTAATAACCTCACCATTAAAGATAAATTTCCCATTCTCGTTATTGATGAATTATTGGATGAATTACATGGAGCAATTTATTTTACCAAGTTGGATCTTCGTTCAGGATATCATCGAATTAGAATGAAGACTGAAGATATTCCAAAAACAGCATTTTGAACTCATGAGGGTCATTATGAATTTTTGGTCATGCCTTTTGGCCTTACCAATGCACCTTCTACATTTCAAGGGTTGATGAATTCCATTTTCAAACCCTTCCTTAAAAAATTTGTGCTAGTATTTTTTGATGATATACTAATCTACAACAGGTCTTGGAAGGATCATGTTGAACATGTTGACAGGGTGCTCAAACTATTGCGGGAGAAACAATTATATGCAAAAAAATCCAAATGTTTCTTTGGAGTACAAGAGGTGGAATATCTGGGTCATATTGTATCTCACGAGGGTGTTAAAGTAGACCCTAACAAAATTAAAGCCATTAAGGAATGGAAAGTCCCCACAACCATAAAGCAGTTGCGAGGATTTCTCGAGTTAACAGGGTATTATCGCAAGTTTGTTAGAATTATGGGAGAATAGCAGCACCTCTAACAACATTATTGAAGAAAGATGCATTTTCATGGACTCCTGAAGCAACTAAGGCCTTTGAACGTCTTAAAGAGGCAATGTGCCTAGCACCGGTCTTAGCTACACCAGACTTCACAAAAACCTTTATTGTGGAATGTGATGCCTGAGGAAATGGAATTGGTGCAGTTTTAATGCAGGAAGGAAGACCCATTGCTTTTGAAAGTCGTCCAATCAAAGGAAAGTATTTACAGAAACCTATTTATGAGAAGGAAATGTTAGCAATACTGCATGCACTAAAGAAATGGAGAACTTACCTAATGGGAAGACACTTCAAGGTAAAAACTGATCATGATAGCCTTAAACATTTTTTGGAACAAAGACTATCTTCAGAAGAGAAGCAAAAATGGGTCACAAAGATTTTGGGTTATGAATTTGAAATAATCTACAGAAAAGGAAAGCTTAATGTTGTTGCAGATGCACTCTCAAGAAAGAATGAAGAGTTGGAAGCATTGCTTTGTGCCATTTCGATTATCCAACCAGATTGGATAACTGAAGCAAGAGATGAATGGAAGAAGGACAAAGATGTATGGACACTCATTCAAAAGTTGCAGCAAGATCCTAGTACATCTGATACATTTAGTTGGAAAAATGATTCCTTATGGTACAAAGATCACTTATATCTTTGTAAGGATTCCCAACTAAAACAAAATATTCTTCTGGAATTGCACACTTCTCCTTTAGGAGGACACTCAGGATTTTTAAAAACTTACCACAGGGTGAAGAAAGAATTTTTTTGGGATGGCCTTAAATCTGATATTAAAAATTTTGTGGCGGAATGTTTGGTTTGCCAGCAGAATAAAGTGGAAACAATTAAGACCCCAGGACTTCTACAACCTTTATCCATTCCAAGTCAACGTTAGGAGGAGATTTCAATGGATTTTATCACAGGTTTACCTAAGTCTGAAGGAAAGAGTGTCATCATGGTGGTAGTTGATAGACTTACCAAGTATGCACACTTTTGTGCATTATCTCATCCATTTAAATCAAGTACGGTTGCTACTACATTTATGGACACAATTCAAAAGCTACATGGAAGCCCAAGGGTTATTGTGAGCGACAGAGATCCCATTTTTACTGGAAATTTTTGGACAGAGTTATTTTCTTGTTTGGGTACTCAATTAGCTCATAGCTCATCTTATCATCCTCAATCAGATGGTCAAACTGAGATAGTAAATAAATGTTTGGAAGGATATCTTCATTGTTTTGTATCTGATAAACAAACACAATGGGTCAAGTGGTTACTTCTCGCTGAATGGTGGTATAACACTTCCTTCCATACTGCAGCAAAAATGACCCCATTTATGGCACTTTATGGATATCATCCACCATACATCACATCATCTTTAAGGGAAAATTCGAAGGTTCAAGCAGTGGAAGATCACATCGAGCATCAGCAAGAAGTTCTCCAACTCTTAAAGGATAACCTGAATTTGGCACAAAATCGAATGAAACAACAGGCAGATCAACATCGCAGCGAGAGAAGTTTTGATGTAGGAGATTGGGTATTTTTATGGCTACAACCATACAAAAAAATGTCCCTCAAACAAGCTAAGAAGGATAATAAATTATCGCCAAAGTACTATGGTCCTTACAAGGTGTTGCAAAAGATTGGTACTATGGCATACAAATTGGAGCTTCCTGCTTCTTCGCGAGTGCATCCGGTTTTCCATGTTTCATGCTTAAAGAAGGTTATAGGTGAAAATCTTCCAGTTCAAACAATATTGCCAGAACTTGATGAGGAAGGAAAAATCATATTGGAACCTAAAGCGGTCACGGAAACAAGAACTCGACAGCTACGGAATCGATCAATTTCAGAGTATCTCATCAAGTGGAAGAACTTACCCACTGAAGATTCTACATGGAAGGATGAGAATTTTATACAGAAGCACCCAGAGCTACTCAAACGTTGAGGACAACACTTTTTTGAAGGAGAGGGGCATGTTAGGTCCCTATATTACTAGTATAGTCCCTTATTTTTGTTAGTGTAACCCCCTTATTGTTATTATTGTACCCTTGTAACCCCCATTTTGTTATTATTGTACCCTTGTAACCCCCATTTTGTTATTATTGTGCCCTTAAATTATTATTGTTAGGTCGGCTAGGATTACATTGTGGCCCACTAGGATTACATTATAGCCACATGGACTCCTATATATAGAAAGGAGGTTTTGTAAATTGTATCATCCAAGAATTTTTCATTTATGTAATGTATTGGAGGTTGCCCCCTCGAAGTGGCTTATTTATAAAGTGTTGATATCTCTTTTCTTCTATTTTTGGAGCTGGTTACACAACAAAGGAACCTCCGTCCAATGAGCTCTAGCTCAGAAATCTCCCAAATAAACTCTACAACTTCTACCCTACAACACAAACACAAACCCTCAACAGGAAACTGCATTGTACATTAAGACTGAAGCCTTGGCCAAATTCCTAATGGTGGAATGTAATGAAAACTCTTCTAAGAGGCCTCTCAAGGAAATAGGTGGGATTCTTGACTAGGAACACCCAGTGATAAACAACACTTGAAATCTTAGCTAAACAATGAAAGAAAGCTATATGTCTAAACAGACCATATATTCATAAATATAATAACCAATACCTAATGAAATGTGGTTGCCATCCTCTTCCTTATGTAAGAAATGAGCTTCCAGACCCTAAGCCCCATCCAATAATGGCACTACTTCCATGTAAAGAGTCTCCATCTAAAACTACGATGTCTTTCATTGAATGCCACTACTCCATGAGAGCATTATTGATTTGGTCAAAGTTGACCTAGTCAAGGTGTTCCAACCCCTTTTCACACCTAAAGGTGCTCAATTAAGTTGCCAAGATATGTCATTTTCACATTGGCATTGGTTTCATTCATTTTAAGGAGATTTGTGGATCTCCATTATCCTCTTTTTCATTAAAAAAGAAATAAAAACAAAAATTAATATTCCAACTAGCTCATGGCTAATTAGGAATATTACATATGGCCACTTATCATATGATGTTTTGAGACAACTAGAGGCAGAACAACGCTGGTCTCACTTGAGGGAATATTTTCACCATCCAACATGTTATATGACACATAGTCCATTTTTCTTTTGGAGCCCTTATGGTGATGACATTCTATTCACTATATGTGTGATGGGTTGGGAAAGAGAGGTTCCTAGAACAAAAGAGTGGGATCATGAGATTCCAAGTATATTTTGGCTTCATGAGTACTATGTTATTGTAACCCAATATCAACATCTCCAAATATATCATAAATGGAGAGAGAGACAACGTAAGTTTAAAACTTTTATCTCTTATTTCCAGCCATGCAGCCCCTATACATTGCAGAAGCAGGGGATTGGTGATTTTTTCTATGAGTTACCAAGGATGGCTCACTTTGTTTGGATGATAGAAAGGATATTGGAGTTTCTCATAGGGATTGAAGAACCCAACATTTACCATCTCTCATGCCTTGAGGAGGCCAATGGATAACATATAATTTTTTCCATATATCTCCCACTTCTTCATGATGAAAGCTATTTGGTTTATCTACAAAAGGCTAACTTGTATACTTGGGAGGAGACATATCCATTGGAGGTTTTTTTGTAGTTTCTTAAGGACAAGAAAAATTTTGGAGGGGAGGATTGTTGATCAAGAGTTCATAAATTTTTCTCAAACTTCAAAATTATAGGATTGGGTTGAAACTAGGATGTTTACATAGATCTCATCTTCCTAATTTCGGTGCCATGAATGGTTCAAAAAACCGATGTCGTATGAGGGATATATTGCGTTTTGATCGAAATGCCAAATAGGTAAATTTTTGACATTTTGACCAGGGTTGACTGGGATGCCCAGTCAGCAAGGTGGAGCTACAATCAACAAAAAATAATATTCTAAATAATATTCCTTTCCTCAGAGCAAATCATGGGTTGAAATGTGTCAAGGTGCTATTTGTTGAATGGGTTTTGAAGGGCCAATAACAGGGTGTCATGTGGCTAGCCCTAAGGCCGCCACATGTCCCTATATTGGAGTATTAAAATTTTGTGGAGTCCATAGGAATCGACTGCGAGACCTCCTGCCCATTAAGCACACGACATACCACCCACTCTGCACATTGTTTCTTAACACTATGATCTGCGGTTTTTATTTAAAGTTTGTTACAAATCATGTTGGGGGTTGGGGACCACTGGCGGTCCCAACCCGCCAATGGCCCCGGGTGGTATCACATGGCATTGTTACATAACACTCAAACTGCGTAGTTAGTGTTAAACCCGGTGGAGATAAAATTTTAATGTTAAATCATTTCCCCAAGATTTGTGTCACATGGAAAACGTTTGTTGACAATGTCTCTACGTGGTCAGGTTCAACCGGAGTTCAACCCTGTTTTAGTTTATTACTGTAGTTATTATCGTAGGTTATGCTAACCACCACAAGAACCGCGAGTTTGGGGTTGGCTTGTGGCCACCTCAACTGTTAATTTTAATGCTATAGTTAGATTTGGTGAGTTATTTGGAAAAGCATGCCATTTATGGTAGAGATGCTAATTTAACTCCAGATAAGTGGAGTTCTCCACTTTTAGTGGAGTTTTTCTAGGTGAAATTGGGCAAAAGAGGAGGAGACTCAATTTTCACCCATTCTAAGTGAATGAAGAGTCATTTTTTACTAATTGGAGCATTCTGGAGCCATTGGTGCAGAGAAAACAACCATTAGAGCACTGTAACTACATCTAATAGCAATATTTTGAGCATAATGAGAGATGGACATACCATTGGGAGCTAGACCAGCAGATGTAGCCCAGGAAGGGTGAAATACTTCATCATGCTTGTTGTGTAAATTTCATGTGGTGACTTATTTCTCTGTTTTACACTATTGTGCAATGTTATTTAAGATTTTTTTATGCTTCTAATTCACTAAAAATCATCTACAATTCATGGTTAAAATCCTCAATCCTTATGAAAACTAATGAGACAAGTATGCACATGTTTATAAACTAAAAGACACTTAGAACAACAAAACTAATATAGTCATTTCAGATCATATTGGTATCAGAGCTAGATTTTATTCTCTGGTGTTGTTTAGTGCAAAGAATTTTTTAACTATTTGCAAGTTTTAGATGCTTACAAGGCTCAAGCTCAAGAGAGGAGAAGGCAAATTGGTGGAAGCAAAAGGGTCTCAAGAAGAGCCAAAGCAAAAGATAGAAATATTGCCACAATCTCCACCACCTAGTTCACATCCTAAGGAAGCAGAAGCTACATTAAGAATGCCTCAAGACAAAGGAGAAATCCATGAAAAAGTTGATCCCAAGGAGGAAGAAAGAGTGTTCAAGAAATAATTTCTTGACGTGACTGAGCTAGTTAGAATCCTTTATCAAGAAAGGAATGGGAGACTGGAAGGAGAAGGATCTAAACTTCACGAGGAAGGAAAAGGATATTTAGGAGGTCACCATGATGAAGATAAGTCAAAGAAGGGAAATGTAGGAAATGGAGGCAATGGAGAGAAATCATCCTCACCCTCATCATCATCATCCTATACTTCTTCTTCAGTACATCAACCACACAAGTCAAAGAAAAATGGTAAAAGTATTTTTTTAAACTTGATGTTAAGTTTGAATTTCTAATGTTTAATGGTGAAGTCAATTCAAAAAATATTGATAATTGGATTAGACAATTTGAGGTCTATTTGAGAATCCATAACCTTCAATATGAGGATAACAAAATTCAATTAGCTTCATTGAGAATGGAAGGTGCAACACTTGTTTGGTGGGAATCCAAGACAAAGGAGGAAATCAAGAAACATGGTAAGATTATTCTATCATGGTCAGATTTCATTACTGTTATTAAACAACAATTTTATCCATTAGCTCATATGCAGAAAGCCATAATTAATTGGCAAAACTTTAGGCAATTAAAGGGAAAAAATGTACAAGAATACGCCCAAGAATTTTGGAGAAGAGCTCTCTTATTAGGGGTAGATTTGCAGATCCAAGATACTTTGCTCAAGTAAATAGGAGGCTTAATTAGCTACCTAAAACATACTATTCTCATGTTTAGCTCCACTAGTCTACATTAAGTATATGTTCAGGCCACACATCTAGAAGCTAGAGGGAAGAACATTTCTGAAGAGGGTAGAAAGAAACATTTTACGGGTAAAGCCAAGGAAAATACCTCAAAAGGTATAAAAAAAAAGAGTGCATATGTTAAGAAAGAGGGAGAAAAAGTGGTTTGTAAACATTGTTCAAAAAAAGGCCATGATGAAACTCATTGTTGGAAATTACATCCTAAAATGAGGTCAAAGAAACCGAACAACAAAGAGAAACAGAAAACTGCTACTACAACTCAACATGATTTAGGATCTGATTCGGGTGATGAATCTAAGATTATAGCCATGGGATTGAAGAATATGAAGGGAAAGGAAATTGAAACTAAACTGAGTGCCAATACATCAAACTCTCACATAAACACTCCAAATGAAGAAGAAATAATAGAACTGTTTCATGTGAGGGCCATATCCAAGCATACCAAGATTGACACATTGTTTGACAGTGGGTCACAAGAAAACTTAATATCTGAAGACTTGGTCAAGAAAATTAACCTTGATACCATACCACATCCGAAACCATATCCATTAGGTTGGATTTTTAAGGATGCAAATTTACAGGTTTCAAAGAAATGTATATTGTGGTTTGCAATCACTGCAAATTTTGTTGACATAGTTGAATTAGATGTGGTTCCTCTTGACATAACATGCATTGTGTTGGGGATTCCTTACTTTTATGACAGGAAAGTGATCTTCCATCGCCATGAGAACAAGTATCATCTATTCAAATATGGCAAGGAGTTCATTGCTAGAGCATATCGCAAGAAGACAAACATTGTTGTGGTAAATGCTGGACAGGTAAAGAGGCTGGTAAATTCAAGTAAGAGTTTTTTTCTTCTTATGATTAAGCTTAAAGCTGATGTTAATCATGAATCATTTGAGGGATGTGATCCTAATTTGAAATCAGATTTATACGATGTAGTTAATGCACATCATGAGATGTTTAAGGAGTCAACATGATGGCCTCCAAAAAGGGAGATTCAACATGAGATTCAGTTGCAGCAATATTTTCCTCTTCCAAACATCGGTATGTATTGCATGCTGATCATGGAGAATGTTGAAATAAAGAGGCAAATCAAAGAGATGTTTGATAGAGGAATCATAAGGCCAAGCACCTCGCCATGTGGTTCACCAATAGTCTTGATACCAAAGAAACATGGGACTTGGTGCATGTGTGTAGATTTTTGAGCTTTGAACAAGATTACGGTAAAAAAATGTTACCCACTCCCAAGAATAGATGATTTTCTTGATCAGTTGAAAGAAGCAAAGTTTTTCACTAAGTTAGATTTACGAAGTGGATATCATCAAGTAAGAATTGCAGAAAGTGATATATGGAAAGTTGCATTCAAAACCAAACAAGGACTCTTTGAGTGGCTAGTTATGCCATTTGGTTTGTGTAATGCACTGAAAACTTTCATGCGTGTTCTGGGTAGTGTTTTGTGTCCATTCCTTGATGACTTTTTTATTTTCTACTCAGCTAACATTTTTATTTTCAGCAAAACAAGAGAATATCATGTCTTGCATTTGAATAGAGTGCTTGATATTTTGAAGAAAGAGAAATTGTTTCTTAAGATGTCAAAGTGTGAGCTTGGAAATAATTCTTTGGTGTATTTGTGACATATTATAGGAGGAGGAGAATAGACGATTGATCCTTCTGAAGTGGAAGCCATTGTGAATTGGCCCACACCCAAAAGAATTACTGAGGTAAGAATTTTTGTAGGTGCAGCTCAGTATTGGAGAAATTTTATTGCTAACTTTGCTAATAAATTTGTTGATGTTATTTCAAGACCAATCATTAGTGCTTCTACTTTACTCAAAAATGATTCTATTGTACATGAGAATTACATAGAACAATATGCACATGGCATTGATTTTCAAGATGTGTATGCTAGTTTGAGTGAAGGGAATCAAATTGAAGAAAAAGATTATCAAATGCATAAAAAATTGTTGTTTTATTTGGGCAAGCCGTGTATTCCACAAGGAGAGAGGCTAAGTGTCATGAGAGAATCTCATTCATCTCTTATTGCTAGACACTTTGGGGTAAGAAAAATAGTGGCACATCTACAGAGGTATTGCTATTGGCCTCGCATGATAGATAGTGTATCACGTTTTATAAGAGGTTGTTCTATGTGTGCAACAAGTAAGCTTATTAATAGGAAGCTTGGGTTGTACACACCACTACCGGTACCATCAAGGCCATGGGAGAGTTTCTCCATGGAATTTGTTGGAGGTCTACCTATGTGAATAAAACAACATGATTATATTTATGTAGTTGTGGATAGATTTAGTAAAATGTGTATACTTATGCCATGTAGGAAAACCATTACTGCCTGCTGAAATTTATTTTCAACATGTTTGGGTTCATTTTGGATTTCCAACTTCTATTGTTAGTGACAGGGATTCTAGATTCATTGGGAATTTTTGGTCAAATATATGGAGAATGATGGACACAAAGTTTAAAAATATTACCACTTTTCATCCACAAACAGATGGACAAACCGAGGTGGTGAACAGAACCGTTGTGCATCTATTGAGAGGATATTGTAGCAAACATCCTGTTGGAATAGGGTCTCCTACAAAGCTGTGAAACTGGTCCATTTTGTATATTTCTAATTATATTTAGTATAGCGCAGGGGTTTTGGGGTGGGTCAAAGCCCTAAAGCATTGTAAATGAGTCAAGGGTAGACCAATAGTCTGCAAACCACGGTTTGTAGACCATTGGATGCATAATCTAGGATAGTATAAGTAGTTGAACCTTTTTGAGTTGTAGGGGAGGCTAAGAATGATAAGAGATTGCTGCTAAGTGAAAATCGATAGATATGGTCAAGGTTTTCAGGTAAGGACTCCTGTTTCTATGTGCGCAGAGGGCCTCTGTCCTCCTATGTGCGAACCCTACTGCTGTGTGCACAGGTTGGGTTTTTGGGGTTTTGTACAAAGATCTGAAAGATTAATGAATGCGAAAGTATTATTTCTTATCTGAATCCACTGGAATTGTTGTGATATGAATTTGTGACATCTTGATTACTTAGTATATGCTGTTGTGTTATTGGTTTAAGTTGCGAACATACTTATGTACTTATTTATGTTGTGATTTGGGTTTTTTCTACTTTATTCATACAAGGACATCTAAAATAGTTGTGTATTGTTATATGAATTCTTGATCTGTTGATTACTATGAGTAATATTGCTGTTGCGCATGTGGATGCGAAGGGAATCTAGGCCTGGTTATACCAGATCAGGTCACGACCAGGGTAAACACAGCTCTACTTGACTAACCTACCCTCTCCTATGGTGTGGAACCCTGGTTCTAGCACCCACCCATACTACTTCAGGTGAGACTTTGGCCTGCGCAAGCAGGTCACTACCGAAAGGGCCAGTAGTATAGGGGTTTGTTGGCAAACCTTGAACATCCGAACTTGGGTCAGGACCCCTCAAGCCAACACATCCTAAGTTATGGGATGAACAACTGGATTACATTCATCACGCTTACAACTGGGCAAAGAAATTTTCAACTCAAACATCACCTTTTGAAGTATGCTTTTGGTATTTTCCAAATCTCCATTAGACTTCATATTTGTGAACGATGTTGCAATTTATGGCCATTGTGACATTGAAAAGGCTCAAAATTTCATTGAGAAAATTCATATTATACATCAACAAGTTCAAGAATAGCTTGAGAAAAGTCAAAGAAATACAAATAGAGGCATGACAAACATCGGGTTGATCACAAGTTTCAAGAGGGAGCTGAGGTATGATTGCACATTAGCAAAGAAAGGATGCAAGGGGAAGGTAAAAAGCTTAAACCCATACACTATGGTCCATTCAAGATCATAAAGAAAGTTGTTAATAATGCATTCCAACTTGACTTGCCTTCTTATATGAAAATGTATTCAGTTGTTAATGTTGAAAACTTACGTTTGTATGAGCCACCTTTGATCGATGATCAAGGAAGTGATGTTTAGCGACCTTCTATTGAAGATTTATTTCCATAATTTATGGATGAGCTCAAAGAAGAAACAATTCTTGACGGGACGATAAGAGAATCCAAGAGGGGAAGTGTTGACTACCTTCGAGTTGGGCGCAAAGGAACTAAACCAAGCAAGGAAAAATGGATGGAGGTTGGAAAGGTGAGGGAGTTGTACCCTCATCTACTGAATAGGTAATCAAGTATTTTGGGGTCCAAAAGCTTCCCAATGGGGAGGAGTGATCAGGAGTTTATAATTTTTTCTCAAAATTCAAAGTTGCAAGATTGTGTTGAAACCAGGATGGTTGCATAGATCTCGTCTTCCTGATTCTGGCATTGTGAATGGTTAGAAAATCGATGTCGTATGATCGAGATATCGCCTTATGATAGAAATGCCAAACATGTAAATTTTCGACAGCTTGACCAGGGTTGACTGGTCATCAAGGTGGAAGTACAGTCAGAAAAAAATAATATTTCGAAGAATATTCCTTTCCTTAGAGCCAATCGTGGGTTGACATGTGTCAAGGTGCTATTTTTTGAATGGTTTTTGAAGGGCCAATAACAAGGTGCCATGTGGCTAGCCCTGACGCCGCCAGATGTCCATCTATTGGAGTATTAATTTTTTTGTGGAGTCCGTAGGAATCGACCGCAGGACCTCCTACCTAGCAAACGCACAACATACCACCCGCTATGCACGTTGTTTCTTAACTCTATGGTCTGGGGTTTCTATTTAAATTTTTTTGCAAATCCATTAGGGAAATTTTGAGGTATAAAATGGGCCTCCTAAGGAAATAATAAAATAATAGTTAAACCAACAAAATAATATTTATGAATTTGAAATTCAATTTTTGCACCAAAATCCATGTAACCATAGTTAAATTCAATTCAAAAGTTGTACCAAAATAAAATTATTAAAAAAATTGTATTGATGTGACCATTGTAGAAATTATATGCACTAAGCATGCATATGTCCAAGATCCACCTGATCTCACACTATTTAACTTTATGCAAGATACTGAATCTATTCCACTTGTTAATCTTTTGCGGAAAAATTAATTGCAAACACACGTGAAGCATAAAAAAAAATTATCAATCACACATAACACAGTTTTTAACTGGGAGAGCCTAAAGCTGAAAACCCCAACTATATATTATGTAACATGGAGATCATATGACAATCTCATACAAACATAAACATCTTATCACAAGCTCTTATTACAGTACAATCGTCATACACTAATCAGGCCCAATCTTGCAAATCCATGCACTGATCTATGCCACTTGCTAGCCTGCCTCCACTGCGCAATCTCTGTTGAAGAATATCTCTGAATGAATTTGAATTCCTCTTGGATTGACTGCGCAATCCTCATTGGCATCTCCACTGTTTGTTTTATGCAATCAATGCATCATTAATAGTCACAACAGATAGTCTATCTTGCCCTTTCACCTATCTCTCCACTGGTCTCCACTGAAACTGCCATGTACTGTAGTTAATTGCTGTATTGTTCAGTTGATTAATGATTCATTGTTTATGAATTAATTAACTAATTAATTCACTCCACTCTCACTAGTGTATCAATCAGTTAGACTAGATGCAACTAGCTCAACTGAGTCTAACTGAGTTAAACTGAATACAACTCCATAACTACTTCTTCCAACTATGTCATAACTCTACCACTTGATTTCTAATTGAGTCCTCCATGCAATAGCTCCAGTAAACCCTCAGGAATAGCGTAATTCCTTCTATCAACTATTGTGCCACATCTGTGCACTGAACTGAAGTGCTCCAAGAGAATAAGTTGTTGTTTAGAGTCTGATTATTATTAAGAGTTAATAATAATCGATATGCATCTATTTTTAGATTGACGATCTATAAATAAACTTCTCCCAATATTCTAAAAATATAATTTCATCTATTTTTCCAACTTGATCAACCATCCACAAATAGCATCCTACAACTTCTGAAATATGATCGACATGTCTAAAAATAGACATAGTCTAAAAATAGACTTGCGCCAAAAATAGCCTGCGGGCCCACTTAGTGAAGGCGAATATTTTCACTAATCTCATCATCTTGTTGAATCTCAACACTCCCTCTCAACAAGATAGGGATTATCCTTCACCCCGATCCTACCTCTATGTTATTCAAATTTTCTCCTGGTGAGCGCCTTCGTCAAAATATCTGCATCCTGATCCTCCGTAGGAATGTACTGAAGCAACATGATCTTCCGTTGTACACAATATCTGATATGATGATACTGGATATCAATATGTTTATATATATCATGAAACACAGGATTAACTGAGAGTTTAATGCAACTCTGATTATCACAATGAATCACCGTGGGATCTAAATGTGAACCGAACAAACCAACCAGAATCTTCCCCATCTAGATAGCCTCACATGCAACTAAACTTGCTGCCATGTATTCTGCTTCCATTGAACTGAGTGCCACAGATCTTTGTTTCCTGCTGTACCAAGAAACTATCGTAGATTTGATACTGATAATCCCTCCTGATGTGCTCTTTCTGTCTGTTGGGCTTCCTACCCAATTTTCATCCCTGAAGCCATGCAACTTCACCTCATTTGTCTGTTTTTACCATAAACCATACTTAGATGTGCCCCTGAGATATCTCAGGACATGCTTGCCTGCCTTCCAAAAGAGCTTGGTAGGCTTAACCATCACTTGTGAAAGCTAGTTCACCACATAGCATATGTCTGGTCTTGTATGGAATAAATACATGAGCGAACTGGCATCCACTACCTTTGCCATTGTATCATCCTCTTTCTTCCAATTTCCTGGAAGAGGAGTGTCGATAGGCTTGCAGCCTTGCATGTGAAACTTCTCCAGTATCTCCCAGGCATACTTTCCCTGAGACACAAACAGTTCACCTTCCCATTGCCATATTTCCAATCCAAGGAAATAATGGAGGCCCAAATATTTCGTCTCAAACTCCTTTGCAAGATCATCCTTGCATGAGTGTATCAACTGTTGATCACCTGTTAATATTAAATCATCAACATAAAGTAAAATAATCAAAATCTTACCCTCAACCACAATCTGGTACAGGTTTGCATCTGCCTCACTCTTGGTGAAGCCAAGTCTAGTGAAATAGCTGTCGATTTGAGTGTACCAAACACGGGTTGCTTGTTTCAGCCCATACAATGCTCTTTTGAACCTGCACAAATGTGAATCACTGTTGAAGATCTCAAATCCTTCAGGTTGCTCACTGTACACCTCTTCCTCAATTATCCCATTAAGGAACACAGTCTTCACATCAATCTGATGAATGTGCCAACCCATCTGCGCTGAGAGAGCAAGGATGGTCCATATGGAAGAATACCGTGTGACAGGTGCAAATATTTCTTCATAGTCAATCCCTTCAATCTGTGAGAAGCCCCGGGAAACAAATATTTCCTTATACTTCTCCACGCTCCCATCAACAGCTTGCTTTACCTTCTAGATCCATCTTGATCCTACAACTGAATTTCCCACTAGCCTTGGAACAATCTCCCAAGCACTGTTTCTGACAATGGAGTCATACTCCTCCACCATGGCATCTACCCATTTGGGCTCCTGCGCTACTTCTTCAAAAGAAGATGGCTCTATCACAATACACTTGCTCATAAGAGCCATGTATCTAGTATATCGGTCAGGTGACTATCTTTGTCTATGCTGTGATGTAGGAACTCCTACATTCTGTGCCGCATCCACCTTCAGTCTCTCAGCTTCTGTGGTACACTTCCTGCCTTGTCTAATGTTTGGTTCTGCATGAGTGGACTCTTCGACTCCATGAATCTCCTCGTGTGGCTGATCCACATACAGAGGCTCATCTTTGGGAACAAGAAGTTCCTCCTCGACATGCAAGTGTAGCTCCCTCTCAAGAGACAACTTCATGGCTTTCACCTCATTGAATTTTATATCCTGTCGCATAACAGTCATCCGACTGTTTGGAAAACACACATGATAGTTATGGGGTGTTTCTTTGTACCCCAAAAATATCCCAACTTCTGCAATCAGCTCCAACTTCTTCCTAGAATCCTTCGTCACATGAATATAAACAGGTCAGCCAAAAATCTTCAAATGAGAAATATCAGGCTTCTTACCAGTAAAAGATTCCTTGGGTGTACTCATGCCAAGTACTCTATGAGGAAAATGGTTTTGCACATAAACCGCAGTGTTGCATGCTTCCACCCACAAGTGCATCGGTAGGCCCTGGTCATGCATCATCGCTCATGCAGCACCCACGATTGTTCTATTCTTTCTCTCCGCAACCCCATTCTTTTATGGGTTATGAGGTGCTATGAGTTCTCTTCGAATTCCTTCTTTGCTACAGAAGTCTTTTAATTTTGCAGAGATGTATTCACCACCATTATCGCTCCTTAGAGCTTTCACCTGCTTCCTCGACTCCTTCTCCACCAATGCCTTGCACTCACAGAACTTTGAGAACGTTTCACTTTTCTTCTGCATGAAGAATATGCAGCATCTACAAGAAAATTCATCAACAAATATCACATAATACTTGTGTTTCGTTGTTGAATAAACTAAGAATGGTCCGCACACGTCTGTGTGAATTCTCTCCAGGATCACCGAAGCACGGTTCTCCTTCTCATGAAAGGTGGTCTTCACAAACTTACCCATTGTACATCCTTTGCACTGATTTGACTGTGCAAGTGTGCCCTTGGGAAGTCCAGTAAAAATTTGCTGCAAAATTTTCAAAGCGCCATGGTGAAGATGGCCCAATCTCCTGTGCCATAATTCGCCCTCATCCCGGATCACCACTTCTTCTACTTTTCCCACCATTGTAGCGCAGCCATCTACGTCTAGCTTATAAATATTCTTAATTGGAACCCCTATCTTCTTGGTTTGACCTATTGTTTTATGTCGAAGGAAAGTTTTTCCCTCACTGAAAACAACATGATAACCCTTGTCTTCCAGCATTTCGACTGAGACCAAGTTCTTCTTCAGACCTGGAACATGCATGACATTCTTCAACAAGAATGGATTACTAGAATACCTCTCAAAGGTAATGGTCCCAATGCCTGTCACACTGTATCGACCATCATCTCCCATCTCTATATGCATTTGGAGGTCATTCTCCTCCAAGTCACTAAACAACTTTTTGTCTCCCGTCATATGGAAAGACGCACCATTGTCAAGATACCACACCGATCCCATGCAGCTTGAAACCAAGAATACGATCAAGGAAAAATCCAACTCAAATTGTGAGGCTAAGGCCTCTTCAACTATAGATCCAACAACCTGCTTATTCTTCTTCTTCTATGGACAGTTAGTGGCAAAATGTCCATGCTCGTGACAGTGAAAACACTTCACTTTGGACAAGTCCTACTTCTTGCCTTTCGCACCAGATTTAGAAGGATTTTTCTTCCCCTTCCCTTTCCTTGCTTTGGCAGCCAAAGCATAATTCTCTTCATCTTCATTCTTCGATGAAGATCCATCCCTAGTACCCCACCTTATCTCCTCCTGCACAAGATCCGACCAAAGTCGCTCCCATCCTGGCAGTTTCTCCCATCCATTAACAAAGTCTTTGTAGCTATGAAAAATCTTCGGAAGCCCAAGGAGAGCCAAGCTCACCAAGTCTTCTTCATCAAAAGTAACCCCCACACTTCCCAATTCATCCTTGCAATGGACAAACTTCGTGAGGTATTTTGGAATACTGTCACCTTTCTCCGTTTTTATTTTTCTGAGCTTGTCTTTAAGCGCCAACTTCCTATGGTCACTTTTGCTTTGGAAAAATTCTATCAAAGCCTTCCACATTAAGAATCGAGTGGAATTCCCTTGAATTCTGGACGCAATGTGGTCCTTCACACCTTCCAATAGAATCCTCCTCATCTTTTCAGTCTTCTTTTGCCATGCATCAAGTAATGCAGCATCACTAGATCCTGGCTTAGGAACATCGCTATCGATGAACTCCTTTAGCCCATTATCCTCTAGCATCACCTCCATCATGTGCTTCCAGGGCATACTCCAATCTCAATCTGTTAAAAGACATTTCAATTTATACTCGACTTCTGCACCAAGAATCTTCTGTAGCGAATTCGAATTGTCCACCAGCACAAACTCACTTCACAATTGCAATCTTCAATCAAAAACACTCCGATACCATGTAGAAAATATATGAAATAAGCATGCATATGTCCAATATCCACCTGATCTCACACTATTTAGCTTTATGCAAGATACTAAATCTATTCCACTTGTTAATCTTTTGCGGAAAAATTAATTGCACACACATGTGAAGCATAAACAAAAAGTATCAATCGCACATAACACAGTTTTTAACCGGGAAAGCCTGAAGCTGAAAACCCCAAATATATATTATGTAACATGGAGATCATATGACAATCTCATACAAACATACAAAGCTTATCACAAGATCTTAGGACAGTACAATCATCATACACTAATCAGGCCCAATCTTGCAAATCCATGTACCGATCTATGCCACCTGCTAGCCTGCCTCCACTGCACAATATTTGCTGAAGAATAGCTTTGAATGAATTAGAATTACTCTTGGATTGGCCGTGCAATCCTCATTGGCATCTCCAATGTGTGTTTGATGCAATCAATGCATCACTAATAGTCACAACAGATAGTCTATCTTGCCCTTTCACCTATCTCTCCACTGGTCTCCACTGAAACTGCCATGCACTGTAGTTAATTGCTGTATTTTTCAGTTGATTAATGAGTTATTATTTATGAATTAATTAACTAATTAATTCACTCCACTCTCACTAGTGTATCAATCAGTTAGACTAGATACAACTAGCTCAACTGAGTTTAACTGAGTTAAACTGAATACAACTCCATAACTACTTCTTCTAACTGTGTCAAAACTCTGCCACTTGACTTCTAACTGATTCCTCCATGCAATAGCTCCAGTAAACCCTCAGGAATAGTGTAATTCCTTCTGTCAGCTATTGTGCCACATCTGTGCACTGAACTGAAGTGTCCCAAGAGAATAAGTTACAGTTTAGAGTCTGATTATTATTAAGATCTAATAATAATCGACATGCATATATTTTTAGATTGACGATCTATAAATATACTTCGCCGAATATTCTAAAAATATAATTTCATCTATTTTTCCAACTTGATCAACCATCCAAAAATAGCATCCTGCAACTTCTGAAATATGATTGATGTTGAGCCCCAAGATTGTTCTTTCTTCCATCATACTTCACTCCATTTTCTTTTGTCCATTGTTATCCCAGGCTCAAATGATCAATGAAATTAGTTGAAATTACTTTAAGAATGAATATCATGGCTAACTTGCTAAGTTTTGTGATTTTGTCATTGTAATGCATTTTGAACTGAAACTAGCTACAGAATGCAGACATTCCGTAGCTAGTTGCCAATTCTACAGTTGTCTTCACGTTCAAGCATGTTCCAGGTGTCCTCTCAGGAAAAGCCACACATGGGTATATTCCACATCATGTCCTCAGTGTTTGTTGCTCACCATGAAGAATGAATGGAATTCTAGACGTGGTTTTGTACGTGGGAACTCACACAAGGAGGCAGACTCCTAATAGGACAAGGACAGTCCAGATGTCCTTTGTCACTTTACGCTGCCATATTTATAGTTCTAGTACGATTTTGATATGAAAAGACAATGATTCCCATATTATCTCAAGTTCTGTTATGAATATTTTTTATAAATGTACTCGGGAAACCGAGAGACAAGTTCTAGATTTTGATTAGATTTCGTGGATTGACTGCTATATTTCTGAAGATCGAGGATACTCTGTTTTAAGTTATTTTCCTTTAATGAACAATACAACATTTCTTTGAACGCGTTGAGTTGATCTTGAGTTAGATTTCGTGCTACTCTAGTGGTAGAGGGCCCCTGCCTCCTGAGCGGCTTTACTTTTTGCAATTTAGATAAGTATCTTAGTTTGTTTTCAAGTTTTTGAAGTTTGCGTTCAAAGTTAATTTCATTAGTCATTATAGCTATACTTGTTCTAAGAAACTCTTCCAAAAGATCATTATAATGAATGAGAAATGGTTGTAGTGTTATAGATTTTATTTGCAATTCCTTTCATTCATTATCATAGTTAAAATTACTCTAGTAAACTCTTCCAAGATATCATTATGATGACTAAGGTATAACTGTGATACTGTAGGATTCAGTTGCTTGTTTACACTAAGTAGCATAGCTAATCTTACTCTTAAAATCTCTTCCAAAACATCATAACAATGAGTAGGAAATAGCTGTGATGTCTTAGTTTTTAATTGTATTTGCTTTCAGTTTTCATGTTTGCATTCAAATGCATTGAATTGTACAGCCATAATTGTTCTAACAAGCTCTTCCAAAATACCATTCATGATGAACGAAATAGGCTGTAGAATCCCATATATTAATTGCATGATAACTTAGTTAGGGCACTCCGGAGGGAGATTGCATTTAATTCATGCTCTGTTATTTCGTTTCAAGTTTGATAATGGCTTGTTAGTTTAACACTGTTTACTATAGACTAGTAGCACTCTAGTTCAGTTCTAGCTTAGCTCACTGTATTTACATTCCACGTTTAGTTGCCATCCATTGCATATTAAATTGCATTAGTTGTTAAAGTTAAATACCACAGCCTTCATTATTTACAAAACTTCTTTTGTTCCAAACCTATATTAACTCATAATCATCTGGACAGAAGATAGTATCAGTCCAAGGCCTGGAGTACTTTTGCAACCTTTTTACCATTTCAAAAACAAGCCTTTCCTGAAAAGACTATTCTAAAAGGAAATCTATAACTTTTGAGTAAGATTTAGTGGTGTTAAACTAAGTTGCAGAACAGAATTAGGAGCTAGTTTTAGAGTAGAGATATTATGATGTTACAAATGTTCTTTTCCAAATATGTTTCAACAAACCTTTAATCATGGATGAGATGTTGTATCATTATAAGTTGATTATTTAATTATTTAGTTAGGAGAATTTTTACACTTAGCTACCCATTTCTCAAGCTCTTCCAAAATATCTTTAATGAAAGAATTGGACAAGTTAAGTTCATGTTATGATTTATTTTCTTGAAGTCATTATCAAGCTTTGTATTTTGCTAAGTCATAGTTCAGGTTTGGTTCTATTTCAGTAGTTGCATTTGTCATTTGTCATCAATAATTTAGGCTTCACTCTATTTTTAACCAGTAGCTTCTTTCCACCAGCATTTAGTTCTTTTCCTTGTGAACATAAAACCATAAAAAAATCAAAAACATCATAAAACACTAGACACAACGCAGTAAGAAACAAACACCTAGGCACATACAGTGCACCACACTTCAGCAGTTTACCAACCCTGGTTGACAATTAAATGAACTCAATTTAGGAGACTAGGTTGAGCACAAACATTTTGGCGCCGTTGCCGGGGAAGTGTAACTAGGTAGCCTTTTTTCTTAACTCCCAAAAAAAATGATATGCGTAGAGAGAGAGACTCAAGGGGTAGATTCATAAGAAGCAGAAGTAGAATTTTGATTCGTAGAACACCACTTGTTTCACCTAGACCAAGAGCTAGTACACCTTCAACTCAGACCCACATTCCATCCTTTACTGATCCTAGACTTCTAGAAGACCTAAGATCAGATATTCCATTAGAGATACCTTCCACTTCATCCACTGAACCTGTCTTAGAAGAATATCCAAGGACTTCTGTTAGGGACACAAACTTTTCCACTTCCACAGAAGAATCAACCATGGCAGAAGAAGGAGGAGGAGGAGTCTTTAATGGAGAACACACATTATTTGGAGGGGGTAGAGGTAGAGGTAGAGGAGAAGGAGGTAGAGGTGCAGAAGGAGAAGGAGGTAGAGGAAGAGGTAGAAGAGAAATGGGAAGCTCTTTTGGATTCCCTATAATAGCTGAAGAAACCAATACAACCATGAAAAAAATTTCACCCTCTGTCCTTCCAAACTTCTATGGACTTAAAACTGAAGATCTTGAAACCTTCCTACTTGAAGTTGAAATCCTGGACTACTTACAAGATGCTCAAAAACTTAAACTATTTCCTTCAACATTGAAAGGAGTAGCATTGAAGTGGTTTATGAGTTTGATCAACAGTTCTATTAGGACATGGGAAGACATGAAACAAGCATTTATAGAGAGGTATTTGGATTATCGTATGCCGGTCAATCATAAGGAAGAAGTGTTTAAGATGTTACAAAAAGAAGATGAAAACTTGGAAGATTTGTTGGAGAGATTTCATTACAACATCAAAAGAGCAAAAATGGAAAACTTAGATCAAGACACCTTAAAAGCTCTTTTGTTGAAAACAATTAGGGATAAATGGTTGGATATCCTTAACATGATGGGAAAAGGGGATATATCACAGCTCACATTACCTGAAATATCTGAGTTATGTATCAACCTTTCAAGAGGGAAATCTAAAACTGTAAAAGGTCCAAGAGATCCTACTCTTGCAAGGGCAAGTAAGTCTGCTTCTGGGACAGTAATCAGGTCAGAAATAGGACATATGCTTGATGATTTCAAATATGACATCTTAGGGAGTCTTAGTGAACAAATAGACACCCTTAAGTTACAAAACAAGCAAAAAGCTGAATCTGATGCCTTAGCAATCTTTTGTCCCAAATGTAGAAAGAAACATGCCTTGAGAGAATGTTCTTTGGATGTAAAAGTTGTAGAGACTTGTTTCATTTGTTCTGAAAAACATGAGACCAAGAATTTTCCTTCACTTCCTGGTCTCAAAGCTGTCTTTCAAGAGGAAACTCCTACAAATTCCACAGAATCTCTCAATTTTGTCTCTAGAAGGCCTTGGCAAGGACCTTAAACACAAGGATTCCATGATCAAATATATAACCAACCTCCACCTTGGAATTCTTGGCAGCAACCTTAGCCTCAATTTCAAAATAAATCTTGGGCACAAGGAGCACAAAGTCCCTATGGAAGATACTCTCAGTACTATCAGTATCCACCATCCTATCCACCATACCCACATTTTTCTCCTCAAAATCCTCAACAAAATTTTCAACAACATCATCAGAACCTACCACATAAAAATCAACCACTTCCATTACCATTTCCTCAAAAATCAAATCAGTTGTTTGATCAACCCATACCAAACCCCAACAATAAAAATCCTCAAAACACATACAGATAGAAGGCCAACAATTTCCAACTTATTTAATTACTCCTTTAGACCTTAGTAATGTTCAACTTAGGTCTGGAAGATTAATTGAAAAGAGGAAACCTTTTGTGATCATACAAGAACAAGATAACTCTAAGTAAGAATCTCTACGAGTGAATAAAAGTCTTGAGGAAGACACATCTTTTCAAGACCCAAACACTGAAAAATTAAAGCAAAAAGAACCAATAATTTCAACTCCACAAACCAAATGAGCTCATCATCTACTTTCCTCCCTTCTAGAAATATTAATTGATGAAGGTGTGAAAAACAAATTCAGTGCCTAATTACCAATTAATGGTGAAAATGTTTGTCTAAGATTCTATTATTACAAAATACATCGAAAATTCAATTTTGTATGCAAAACAATAAAGGGACAGGCATGGAAAAGCAAGAAAAAGAATAAAGAGACAAAGAAATTCAGGCGGCGAGGAAAAATAGCAGACATTATGATGGGTAAGATTGCTATTCCAAAGTATCTAGACCCAGGAAATCCAGTTGTTAAAATTCACATCAATGGAATTGAAATCCAAAACACACTCATTGATTTAGGAGAAGCAATCAATATCATGAGTAGACAAATCATGGATAAACTGAAAATTCCTAATCTTCTCTTTACACCCACATTATTACAATTAGCAGACAGATCTGTGATCAAACCTGATGGGTAATAGAAGACATTCCAGTGTCCCTAGATTCTTGGGAGTACCCTGTGGATTTCATGATCCTAACTCCTAAGAATAATCTTGGAGGGCATCCTGTTATATTAGGAAGACCTTGGTTAGCTACAGTTGATGCTTTTATTAGTTGTATATTCGGTGATATGTACATATCTGATGGTAGTTTAACTAAGAAATTCATTTTGTATCCTACAGCTAGGAAAATTACAGATTTAGATGATACTCAATGGATAGAGGATGAAGAATACTTACAACCTCTCTTCACAATTTCAGAAATTAGTGAAGATAATCAAATTCTGAATACTCTAGAAAACTTTGAATCCTCTTCAGAATACAAACATGAACCATTTCAAGAGGGATCCAACATTGAGTTTTTGTCATCAAGACAGATGTCTCTTCATTCTATGGATAAATTTGGTAGCTCTACAACTGAGATATTTCCAGGAAAAACTTTGAACATAAACAAGAACCTAGAAAAATCTCAACAAGAAGAATTAGTCAAGGTATTACAGAGTACACTAACATGAAAGGGATAAGCCCCAAGACTTGCACTCATCACATCTATATAGAGGAAAATTGTAAACCAATCAGACAACCTAAAAGACGGATGAATCCAAATCTTAGGGAGATTGTTAAAGAAGAATTGCAAAAATTGTTAAATGTCAACTTCATCTATCCCATTTCAGATAGTTAGTGGGTTTCTCCTTTGGTAATTGTGCCAAAGAAAAATGGTAAATGGAGGGTATGTATTGACTACTGAGAATTAAACAAAGCTACTCTTAAAGACCATTTTCCCTTACCTTTCATAGATCAAGTGTTAGATACATTAGCTGGCAAAAAGTACTTCTCATTCCTAGATGGGTTTAGTGGTTACAACCAAATCCAAATAGCACTTGAAGATCAAGACAAAACCACATTTACCTGTCCTTGGGGTACCTATGCTTACCGAGTATTGCCATTTGGATTATGCAATGCACCTGCAACATTCCAAAGGGCAGTATTAGGAATTTTTTCAGATCTAATACGTGATTGTGTAGAGGTATACATGGATGATTTCACAGTTTATGGAAACACATTTGAAGAAGCCTTAGCAAACTTGGAAAAAGTTTTAAAGAGATGTCAAGAAGCAAATCTTTCACTTAGTCATGAGAAATGTTTCATGATGTTTACTGAAGGTATTGTTTTGGGGCATCATATTTCAGGGGATGGGATTAGAGTTGATGAGTCAAAAGTTGAAGTCATCTCTAACTTATCTATTCCAAGTTGTCGAAAATATGTTAGGAGTTTTCTTGGATTTACAGGGTATTATCGAATATTTGTAGAAAACTTCACTGAATGTTGTCTCCACTCTTCAGTACTTGCCAAGATTGTGAATTCAAATGGAATTACGGTTATGATCGCCTTTGAAACCACAGCAGAGAATTTGAAAACAAAAATTTCCGAAGCACCTATTTTAAGGGGACCTAACTGGAAGTTACCTTTTCATATTTCAACAGATGCCTTAGATACATCTCTAGGAGCGGTGTTGGGACAAAAAGACCTGATTCCTTATGCTATCTACTATACCAGTAAAAATTTGACTCCTGCAGAGTTAAACTATACTATAACTGAAAAAGAGTTTTTAGCTGTTGTTCATGCCATAAACAAATTCAGACACTATATAATAGGCTATGAAACTTTTGTTCACACTGATCATTCTGCAATTAGATACTTAATGAACAAATCAATTACTAATGGCAGAGTCATAAGATGGTTATTGCTTTTACAAGAATTTAACATTACCATTCTAGATAGGCCTGGAAAACAAAACACAGTAGCTGATTTCTTGTCTAGACTCCAAAACATCAAAGATGACACTCCAGTTGAAGATCAATTTCCTGATGAATATCTTTTTGCAATTTCTACTCAAACTCCTTGGTTTGCTGACATTGCTAATTATTTAGTTTCAGGAAAATTTCCTTCAATAATGAATGCAAGAGAAAAAAGAAAAATCATTTATGACAGTGCAAAATATTCATGGGTTGCTAATGAGTTGTACAAGACAGGTCCAGATTTGATCATTAGGAGATGTGTTCGGGAAGATGAGATGCCTGAGATTCTTAAAGCATGTCATGATGAACCTTGTGGCGGACACTTTGCTGATAAGAGGACAACCTATAAGATCCTTCATTTAGGATATTATTGGCCATCCTTGTTTAAAGATGCTAAAGAGTATGTCAAAAGGTGTGACAATTGCCAAAGGGTAGGGAAACCTTCTCCTTCAGGTGAGATGCCATTACAACCTCAGGTACATATTGAACCTTTTGAAAAATGGGCTTTGGATTTTGTATGACCGATTAGTCCTCCATCAAGACAAAAGAGATATATATTAGTTTGCACTGATTATGTTACCAAATGGGTAGAGGCCAAGCCATTACTTTTTGCTAATGAAGAATCTGTAGTTAATTTTCTTTTTGAGGATATTTTTACTCGTTTTGGTGTCCCAAGGGAAATTGTTACAGATCAAGGAGCTCAATTTACATCAAGGCTAGTGGAACAAATGATGGAGAGATACAAAATCAGGCATAGAAAATCTACTCCTTATCATCCACAAGCAAATGGTCAAGTGGAATATACTAATAAGGTCATTGAAGGAATCCTAACAAAGACTGTTCATTTACATAGAAGAGATTGGATAGATAGGCTTCCTGAAGCCTTGTGGGCCTATAGAGCTACACGGAGAAACACAACAGGCCATACTCCTTATGAACTTGTTTATGGAAATCAAGTTTTGTTTCCCATAGAGTTCTAGATTCAAACTTTCAAAATGGCAGTTCAGCTAGGACTTGATTTAACGGAGGCACAAAAGCATAGATTGGAGCAGATTAATGAATTGGATGAGATCAGACAAGATGCAGTTCAGAAAACAAGTCTAGTCCAACAACAAAGGACTATATGGCATGAAAAGTACATCAAAGAGAAGAAGTTCAAAGAAGGTGACTGGGCTCTCTTGTTTGATTCAAAATTCAAGGATTTTCAAGGTAAATTTCAAACACATTGGCTTGGGCCATATGAAATTGTTAAAATTTTTGACAATGGAGCAGTAAAAATCAGGACAATAGATGAAGAAGAGGTCACTTTTCTTGTGAATGGTCATAGATTGAAGCTGTATCACAAACCACTCTCAAGAGAAGAATTTGTCAAGAAGTTCCAAGAAAACAGTGATGTGAAGTTAATGAAGAAGAATCTTTCTTCTTCATCAACTTGATTAAATTTTCTGAAAGCATTTCTTTAAAAAAAAAATTAAAAAAAATAAATAAATAAATAAAAATAAAGTATAAACATGAAAACCAATCACTGATTGGCATGTTTATACAGAAAAGATAGGGTGAAAATCAGAGTCTTTCTGACACTCTAACTTTTCCATTTTGTTTCTGCAAGCAGCTGTTATAAAATCATAAGTTTAGATCCATTGCACTTATGATCCATCTCATTTCATTTCATTCCATTTACTTATCCATCCATATTCCATTTCATTCATTCATTCATACTTCACTTCATTCCATATTTCATTCATCTCATTCCATACTTCATCCACCTCATTTCCATATCAAAATTTAAATTTTGATGTCTTTCTGCAATTTAATAACACATGTCATGAATTGCAGGCCATTTCTTATACTTTTCCACTCCATTTCATAAATTGTAATCCATCCCATTCCATCATTCACTTCATACATATCCCACTATACCATATTTCATCATCTATCTTCACTCATTTCATATAATATTCCACTTATATTCCAAACCACTCCATTCCATGATTAAAAATCTCTACAGGTACATTCTACAGCTAAACAGACATTCTGCAGCTAATCATACTTTCCGCAGCTAGACAGTCATTCCGCAGCTACAGATCCTGAAGGCACTGATCAACAGACATTTGAATTGCAACAAGATGATCCGGTATATCCATGAATAAGCAAAATCAACAAGGATTATGAAGACTCACAAAGTAATGATTTCCAGAGGAGAACAAAGCATATAAAGACCACAAAAAGCAGATGAAAAGCAAAGGTAAAAAGTTCTGATTATAATGGCATATCATTAAAAAAAAAACTTTAGTATAGTTTTAGTTATGAATCATTCGAAAAGTTGTTTTGATTATTTTTATTGATCATGCCAAATATACCCTCCGCAAAACTTTGGATAAAAATCCTTCATTTCAAATCCTATACCCGATCATCATCTAAGCGGTTAAAATGCTGAAGTGATTGATTTTCTCACGTCACCCAGCCAAATCATTTAATGATGATTTTTGAATCCGTTGTAAAAGATCTCCGCGGTCTTTTCACTCATTCATTTGTTTTCTTCACCTCACTTCATTAACTCGTTCCGTAACCACTCCCTATTACTCCATCCCGTAGCCAACCCTTCATCATTTCATTCTGTAAAACAGAGGTATCTCTATCACCAAGAAGCAGAGGTATATCAGTTTGAAATTTGAAGCCATTGTCACCATGAAGCAGAGGTATATCAGTTTGAAGATTGAAGCACTATCACCGTAAAGCAGAGGTATATCAGTTTGAAGATTGAAGCACTGTCACTGTGAAGAAAGGGAGTATTAATTTGAAGGTTGAAGTCATTGTTTCTGTGAGTATAAAGAGTACTAATCGGAAGATTGAAGAAGAAATTATGGGCCTCATCGTAAGAACTAAACCAATAGGCACAAAATACCTGGAAGGATACCCTCAAAGCAGAGAAATGTTGCAACAAGCAGGATGGCTGCAATTCCTTGAGAAATTTAATGGCTTCCACAAAGAAGTTACTAAAACGTTTGCAAGGTCATTCAAAGGAGCCGAGGTTGAAGCTGGAGATATTAAATTCACTGTCACAGAGGTTTTTATTGCAGAAGCAACAGGATTTCGTAGACATGGAGAAATATGGTTTAAGAACAGAGAATTTCATAATGAATCATGGAAGAAGATCCTCAAATCACCAGGTATGGATGTCACTTTGTTTAAAAAGGGAATTCCAAGCTCTGCGTTAAATAATAAATGGAGAAACATGTTGCTTATTCTACAAAAATTTATCACTTGTGAAGGTAGATATGGTACTTTCTATGTTTACCATATTAGGTTGACAATGCATTTCCTAGAAGAAGAGCTTAATTAGCCCTATTTCTTGCTTCAAAGTTTAAAAAATATGGCTTCAAGTGTTCAAAGAAGAGTCCAATTCCTAGAAACAACTCTATACCATCATGGCTTGGTTAAGATTCTAATTGAACACCATTTAGCCAAAACAAAAGATACTTGGGATAATTTCTTGGTGAGAAATCACTTTGAGGAACCAAAAGATCCTTCACCTGAACATCAGCCTACAAAGAGAAGCAGAAAATGGAGAGCCTCTAAAATTGAAACTGATAAAGAAATTCAAGATAGCAGTGAAGAAATAATCTCTGAGAAGTTGACTCAGATTAAGAGACAACTTAAGGAAGAGGGGGTAATCAGAAAATTTTCCATAGAAAAAGGAGAGGGACCATCCCAGCTGAGAAGGAGCCATAGACTCAGGGGGAAACTAAGGAAAACACAGATCAAACAAACTGGGGTGATAAACATAGAATATGAGGAAACATCTATTGAAGAAGATGTTGAAGAAGATTTTGATGAAGAAGCCCCTGAAATTGACCCTGCACAGCAAGAAATTTATAACTATGTTGAAACATTGGAAAGGAAAGCTTCAGAGAGTAGAGATAGAACCCCTAGTCCTCCATTGTCCGAAATAGATGTGTTAAGAAGAGATAGGTATGAGATGGAAGTACTTAATAGACATATCAGGACTGAGAATGATATTCTGAAGGAACAAGTTAAACTAAAAACCAGTATGAACTCAACCCTGTCTCTACAAATGGACAAAGTCGAAAAGGCTAATGAAAAGTTGAAAAAGAGGAACAAGAATTTAATCAGGGCACTTACCAATTTAAGGTTCAAGTTAGTCATCAGTAAGCCCAGAAGGCCTTTAACTTCCAGGCAAAGAAGAAGAAGAGGGTTGGATGTTATTGCAGAAGTCTCTGAGTTTATGGAATAAGTTTCATGAGGACATGCAAGAAGTTAGCAGTGGGGGTATGTTGAGCCCCAAGATTTTTCTTTCTTCCATCATACTTCACTCCATTTTCTTTTGTCCATTGTTATCCCAGGCTCAAATGATCAATGAAATTAGTTAAAATTAATTTAAGAATGAATATCATGGCTAACTTGCTAAGTTTTGTGATTTTGTCATTGTAATGCATTTTGAACTGAAACTAGCTACAGAATGCAGACATTCCGTAGCTAGTTGCCAATTCTGCAGTTGTCTTCACGTTCAAGCATGTTCCAGGTGTCCTCTCAAGAAAAGCCACACATGGGTATATTCCACATCATGTCCTCAGCGTTTGTTGCTCACCATGAAGAATGAATGGAATTCTGGACGTGGTTTTGTACGTGGGAACTCACACAAGGAGGCAGACTCCTAATAGGACAAGGACAGTCCAGATGTCCTTTGTCACTTTACGCTGCCATCTTTAGAGTTCTAGTACGATTTTGATATTAAAAGACAATGATTCCCATATTATCTCAAGTGATGTTATGAAGATTTGTTATAAATGTACTCGGGAAACCGAGAGACAAGTTCTAGATTTTGATTAGATTTCGTGGATTGACTGCTATATTTCTGAAGACCGAGGATACTCTGTTTTAATTTATTTTCCTTTAATGAACAAGACAACATTTCTTTGAACGTGTTGAGTTGATCTTGAGTTATATTTCGTGCTACTCTGGTGGTAGAGGGCCCCTGCCTCCTGAGTGGCTTTACTTTTTGCAATTTAGATAAGTATCTTAGTTTGTTTTCAAGTTTTTGAAGTTTGCGTTAATTTCATTAGTCATTATAGCTATACTTGTTCTAAGAAACTCTTCCAAAAGATCATCATAATTAATGAGAAATGGTTGTAGTGTTATAGATTTTATTTGCAATTACTTTCATTCATTATCACAGTTAAACTTACTCTAGTAAACTCTTCCAAGATATCATTATGATGACTAAGGTATAATTGTGATACTATAGGATTCAGTTGCTTTTTTACATTAAGTAGCATAGCTAATCTTACTCTTAAAATCTCTTCCAAAACATCATAACAATGAGTAGGAAATAGCTGTGATGTCTTAGTTTTTAATTGTATTTGCTTTCAGTTTTCATGTTTGCATTCAAATGCATTGAATTGTACAGCCATAATTGTTCTAACAAACTCTTCCAAAATACCATTCATGATGAACGAAATAGGCTGTAGAATCCCATAGATTAATTGCATGATAACTTAGTTAGGGCACTCCGGATGCAAATTGCATTTAATTCATGCTCTGTTATTTCGTTTCAAGTTTGATAATGGCTTGTTAGTTTAGCACTGTTTACTGTAGACTAGTAGCACTCTAGTTCAGTTCTAGCTTAGCTCACTGTATTTACATTCCACGTTTAGTTGCCATCCATTGCATATTAAATTGCATTAGTTGTTAAACTTAAATACCGTGGCCTTCATTATTTACAAAACTTCTTTTGTTCCAAACCTATATTAACTCATAATCATTTGGACAAAAGATAGTATCAGTCCAAGGCCTGGAGTACTTTTGCAACCTTTTTACCATTTCACAAACAAGCCTTTCCTCAAAAGACTATTCTAAAAGGAAATCTATAACTTTTGAGTAAGATTTAGTGGTGTTAAACTAAGTTGCAGAACAGAATTAGGAGCTAGTTTTAGAGTAGAGATCTTATGATGTTACCAATGTTCTTTTCCAAATATGTTTCAACAAACCTTTAATCATGGATGAGATGTTGTATCATTATAAGGAGAATTTTTACACTTAGCTACCCATTTCTCAAGCTCTTCCAAAATATCTTTAATGAAAGAATTGGGCAAGTTAAGTTCATGTTATGATTTATTTTCTTGAAGTCATTATCAAGCTTTGTATTTTGCTAAGTCATAGTTCAAGTTTGGTTCTGTTTCAGTAGTTGCATTTGTCATTTGTCATCAATAATTTAGGTTTCACTCTGTTTTTAACCAGTAGCTTCTTTCCACCAGCATTTAGTTCTTTTCCTTATGAACATAAAACCATAAAAAATCAAAAACATCATAAAACACTAGACACAATGTAGTAAGAAACAAACACCTAGGCACATACAGTGCACCACACTTCAACAGTTTACCAACCCTGGTTGAAAATTAAATGAACTCAATTTAGGAGACTAGGTTGAGCACAAACAATCGACATGTCTAAAAGTAGACTTGCGCCAAAAATAGCCTGCGGGCCCAGTTAGTGAAAGCGACTCTTTTCACTAAGTTCATCATCTTGTTGAATCTCAACAACTATAAATAAGAATGAAATTTTCAAGAAAAATTCATTATCATTAAACTACTAATGCATTTTTCCTTTGTACTTAAATAACTTAAAACAAAATATAAATATAAATTTATAAATTATTAATTATATTATATGCTATTACTTAAAATTCATATTATTTAAATTGTATAATAACATGTAATTAATATACTATATAAAAATAATATAATATAATATAATAAATGTATAGGGATATGTATTGTTTCTTTCAAGAAATATGAAATGACAATAATATTATTTTATTCAAAAACTGTGAAATGATATTTATTATGGGTACTTTACTTTGACATTAAAAGTACTTAGAGCACTAGCATGATTAACCATGAGTTTTTATCCACCATTGAGAATGTGACAAGTAAGTACATTAACTTAAGAAATGCCACCTCAACCATTAGGGATGATGTCATCTCCCAAAATGTGATTGGTTCTCATAAAGTGAATTTTGATTGTACATTTTCCTTAGGAGGCCCATTTTAGACTTCAAAATTCCCCTAATGATGTTGGGTGTTGGGGACTGTCGGCGGTCCCAACCCGCCAGTGGTCCCTGGTGGTATCACATGGAAATGTTACATAAAACTCCAACCGTGTAGTTAGTGTTAAACCCGACAACGATAAAATTGTAACATTAAACCATTTCGCAATAGTTGTGTCTCATGGAAAACATTTGTTGTCAACATCTCCACGTGGTCAGGTTCAACCAGAGTTCAACCCCAATTCCATTTTATTACCATAGTTATTACCGTAGGTTCTGCTAACCACCACAATGACCGTAGGTTTGGGGTTGGCATGTGGCCACCCCAACTCTTAAGCTTAATGCCGCAGTTATATTCAGTGGGTTATTTGGTAGAGTGCATCATTTCTGGCGGAGAAGCTAATTTAACTCTATATAAGTGGAGTTCTCCACTTTTAGTGGAGTTTTTCTAGGTGGAATTGGGAAAAATTAGAGACTCAATTTTCGCCCATTTTGAGTGAACGAAGAGTTATTTTTGACTAATTGGAGAATTCGGGAGCTATTGGTGTAAAGAAAAAATCCATTAGAGCACTGTAACTATATGTAATAGCAAATTTTTTAGCATAATGAAAGATGGAAATGCCATTGGGAGCTGGACCAGAAAATGTAGCCCAGGAAGGGTGAACTGCTTCATCATGCCTATTGTGTAAATTTCATGTGGTGACTTATTTTTCTGTTTTACACTATTGTTCAGCTTTATTTAAGCTTGTTTCATGCTTCTAATTCACTAAAAATCATCTAAAATTCATGGTTAAAATCCTCAATCCTTATGAAAACTAATGAGACAGTTATGCACATGTTTATAAACTGAAAGACACTTAGCACATCAAAAATAATATAGTCATTTTAGATCCATTTTAATATTCCTAAATTAGCTTGCAACTAATTGGAATATTAAAGTTTTGTTTTGTCACTTAGGTAGGCGAATAAGTGGGTAGGGAGACCCATAAATCTTTTTATGAAGAATAAAACCACTTCTCATGTGAAAGTGGATCATCATTTCAGCTTAATAAAGCACTCTAAGGTGTGACCAAGGGCTAGAGCATGTGGACTAGGTCAATGTTGACCATATCAACAGTGTTGTTATGGAGATCATGGAGGATTAATGGAGGACAATGCAGTCATTTAGGAGGAGTGTTTGCATGAGAGTGACTCCTTTAATGAGTGGGACCCAGGGTGAGGATGCTCACCAAGCATAAAAGGAAGAGGATGGCAACATTATAGGACATGCATTTGTATTATTGATTTTGATATTTTTAGATCTGGATTTGTCATGTGACATATCTATGCATGCTTTTGCTATTTAGTAGGGTTTTCTATGCTGTTTAGAAAAAGGGTGTTTCCAAGTGGAAATCCCACCCTCATCCTCGGGGGAATTAAAGTGCCTACTCAGGAGAGGTTATCTTGAGCAGAATTACCACTATCTAGAATTTGGCCAAGCTTTAGTCTCATATACAACACAGTTTTGTTTAGAGTTGTGTTGTGTTGCAGGGTTGCAGCAGTGGAGTAGAGTGATATCCTGTTTATGAGCTAGGTTTCCATTGGAGGGATCATCCTTTCATCCAGGAATCTTGTGAGGAAGTTCTAGGAGCTTCATTTCATATTTTGGCACCAGGCCAAGTAGCTACCATCAGCAATAGTGTATTTTCCCTCAAGGACAATGTTATTTTAGAGAGCAGTTGCAGCAGTGGGTTTATTGCCCTAGTTGGAGGAGTTGAGTTTCCTTTGAGGGGATAAACCCTTCATCTTGGAGGATCTATTGGAGGAGGATCAACCATTGGATATTTCATATCTGCCACCTCCTTTCAGCATTCCAGTTGTAGAGATTATTCAGCCCTAAGGCCAAATATACTATTGTTGTATAGTGTGTATTTCTGGAAACCTTTTCTGTGTTGTCTTGGAAATCTATTTTGGGGCTTAGATCTATATTCCTTGCACTATTGGATCATTGTAGCAGCATATGCATGTATTTCCATTTTTAGTCATATCTATCCCCTCATAGATAGCATATTTTTGGCATTCCAATTTTTATTGTATTAGCAACATTTCAGATCTAGGTGTATGCTTTCATGGGAGGCTTGTTTGCCCAAATTGAGTGATATTTTCCTCAAGTCTTTGTACCGATTTTGCTATTATAATCATAATGGAATGTATATATGGTTGTCTCATGTATTGGTCTATTGATATTTATGCATATTTCCATTTTTATGTGATATATTACTTCTCTCCCAATTTTGGGATATTACAAAGCATCGAGCTCACCAAGTTCCCCAAGCATAAAATTATTTTTTTCTTCAGAAAACCAAGTTCTGGAACCTTCACTGCACTTTTCCCAAAGACACCACTCTTTTTTCAGAAGGGATGTTGTGATTTTCAAAAGCACATTGCACTTTTCAGAAGCACAATGTGCTTTTCAGAAGCACGCTACGCTTTTTGCAGAGCTTCACTACTCTTTTCCTCAGTTCATTGCGCTTTTTGCAGAGGAGAGCCACGACTCCAAATATTCCTTGCAGAGGTTATAAGCATAATTTCAGGGTTTATAAATCTATTTACAAGTAAGTTTCACCTCCATATACCCTCCTTTCATCTTGTGGTCATACATTTATGGTGCATACACTCCCTTACCCTCTATACCATGTTCTAAGCAAGTGAACCCTAGTTTTCATCCTTGTGAATTTAAAATTGCTTTCTACTGGACCCATTTACCTTAATTACACCATAAATCACTCCCAAATATCATTGCATCCCCTCATTTCCCATTCCCAAGCCATATTCCCTAAAACTCTACCCCGAAGCTGTGCTTTCCTAGGCAACTAGATACCTCCCCGTGTTTAAATTTCCAGCCCTATTTGCCTTAACATTTCAAACCCCCATCACTTCCCTAAGCTCCCAAATCCCTATACACATTTCCAAAAATTTTCCCTCACTCATACCAACCCCCTAACCCTAAAATCCTTCTCCCTTTACCTTCCCCTTCTTCCCTATGTTTCAAGACAAAACTGAACATAATAGAGGAGGAGAGAAACATCATGGAAGAGGAAATGAATATCACAGAAGAAGAAAAGAAAAAATGTAATAAAGCAGGGATAATTTTGAGACTAGAGCCATCAAATGCTAGGGAATTGATGGCATCACCCTTAGCTGTCAAATGTTTCCAGCATGTAGGTTGCTTTGAGTTTTTTGAGATGGTACAAATAGTGCAAATTCATGCTACTTTGACTAGGGTTTTTATCAGTAGCCTAAAAAAACACCAAGTGAATATTGTAGGGGTTAATTTAACCATTTCTACTCACATCATTGCAATAGCAATAGGGATACCCAATGTGGGTGAAAAATGGTTCAAAACTAAATATTTGGATGCCCAACTATATGAGCCTTACCTCAAGGCATAGTATAAAGAGAACATCAAGAATATATTTCCTTTTGGTCAGTTGCTTATTAGGTTTTCCCCCATGATTAAAATCATGATGAAATAATTGACTTGTGAGGGAAAATTCTCCAGGTTGTATAGCTATCAGATCAGGTTACTCATGCATTTCACTAGGGTGAAATTTCTCAACCTTCCCTACTACTGGTATAGGAGTATTGAAAAGATGGCCTAAATAGTACAAAAAGAGAATATGAGATTCAAATGAATAGCCTCTTTCATCATTCACTGATTAAAATCATTTTCCTCCATCACCTCAAGCAGCTTAACATTGCATGGGAGACTTTCATTGAGGTAGATGTCTTTAATACAACACCAAGTCAGCCCGCTAGACCTATTGCACCACTGGAGTCAGTTTCTCACAAGAAAAATAGGTTATCTATCAGGGATACAGTGAAGAAAACCAAAGAGGACAAACATCTCAAGGAGGTCAAAACATACCAGAGAGGATATAGGCAAACATTTACTCCATATATTGTGGAAGGGGCTTTGCCTTCTACATCAAAAAAATAGGGAAATCAAAAGAAGCAAGAGGTAGTTGTTCAAGAGGAGGAAGAACTTCATTATGAGGAAGAAAGAGAGTTTGACCTAGTGTACTTGAATGTACAATATGATCATGAAACATCAAACCTGATCATCAAAGAGAAAGATGCCACAATCAGAGAGTTGCAGGAAAATTCGAGCAAAGTACAATTTGTCATTTTCTTCCTTGAGCAAGAAAACAAGCAACTAAAAGAAAAACAAACACTCTTGGAGTTTGAGTTGCTGAAGGCCAAGAGGAAAGACACCAAAGGAAAATCAGTGGTGGAACTTGATGATTTTTATCATGACGAGACTCAAACCACCAAGAAAATACCAAAAATAAGAGGTCTTAAGAGAACATTAGAGCAGGGGAAACATGAGGCAGAACAACTCAGTTTTGAGGAAATAATAGCAATAGAAATCAATGATGACAGAGAAGTGTGGCTTAATAGAGTGAACATACACCTTGAGAAGCTCCTTCATAATGCCAACAAAGATAATAATATGCTCAGACACATGACTAACAAATACAACACTAGAAACAATATTTGCAAACATCAGGATCAAGAAATTGAAGGATAAACTCAAGGAAACCCTAATCACTCAAAAGGAGAAGGAAAAACTTGAGTTACTTGCTAATGCCTCCTTGGTTACTTGAGACACCTCATAAAAAATTCATCCAATAGTTTTGAAGGATTTAGGGTAAATATTTGAGTTTTTGAGCATTTTGGTGAAATTTAACAGTCTTTTTGCACAATCAGCCTGCAAAAAGTGCAACGTTGGCCACGCTATGGATTTTTTGGAGGCTTCCAAATGATGTCTACATTTTTATACTGGCACATAAAAAACAGAGCTTTTGACAGGTGTAAATGGTCAAAAACCTCTCAAAAAACATATTCATGCCTCCTTTTTCAGCTTCAAGCTACACTTTTTGACCAATCTTGGAAGATTTCATTTTTTAGGAGCTTAACTCAACCATTTTCAGAACTTGAGCACATTTGTGACAACTAGATTGGAAGCGCTTTCCCATGAGCCATATTGGGCTCAATTCGGACCTCAAGAAGTAACTCAAAATTGGATTTTAAGTCCCACAATAGGATTTTTACCAGGCATGTCATGCTTTTCTCAAGCACGCTGTGCTTTTTATAATTGACTGATCTCTTCAGAATTTTCACTTTTTGTTAGTTGATTGATGGATTCTAAGGAGAATTACTAATTTAATTGTAAAATGTAAATGTAATTATGTCATTAATAGTTACTATAGGTATGTACATCAGGTAAATATGTAATATTGGGTCAAAGTGACTCAGTTTAATGAATGATAGGGATGAGTTTGTTGACCTACCTAGTCATTAGGATTCCAATTGAGGACTTTTGGGAACAACTCCATAAGTCATGGATTTGACCCGTAAGAGTGGGAGAAGTTTGTTTCGGTCTATATATTTCATTTCCTTTGTAATTGCAAGGGTTGGAAGATGTGTAATTGATCATTGAACACTAGTATAATTAGACTTTTTGGCAAGAATAAATAGACTGAGTTGCAACTAATTTGGTGTGATTCCTATGCTGAATGTGTTTTAGCATTGTTTCCTCTTATGTTTGCAAATTTTTGAATGTATTATAATTTCCATTTTCATGCCATCTATGAATTTAATTGATTTCTAAGTCAGATAGACATAATTCATTAGTTGATGCTTTGTTTTGGAGGAAAAGTTATAGTTTTGTTTCATCTTCTTCCAATTGAAAAGAATTCATGTTTTCCATGCTCTTTTATGAAACCCTAGCAGTATAATCCACTCCATAAAGATAACTTAATATGTTAAAGTGCTTTCCTACCTTTCCCCATCAAATATCTACAATTCTGATCCTTTTTTCCTTGACCCAGTTCTTCTCTGACCTATTCACCATCTATCATTCAAAATCAATCAATCAAAGCCCTAGTGATACTATACCTAGCCTAAAATCCTCATTATCTAGTCATTTTGGCTATGATCTCTTGGAGATATCCCTCTCCTTCCTAGTATGTTAGGTCCCTATATTACTAGCTTAGTCCCTTATTGTTATTAGTGTAGCCCCCTTATTGTTATTGTTATACCCCTGTAACCCCAATAATTTTATTATTGTGCCCTTAAATTATTATTGTTAGGTTGGCTAGGATTATATTGTGGCCCCATGGACTCCTATATATAGAAGGAGGTTTTGGTCATTTGTATCATCCAAGAATTATTCATTTATGTAATGTATTGGAGGTTTCCCCCTTGAAGTAGCTTATTTCTAAGGCATTGATATCTCTTTTCTTCTATTTTTGGAGCTGGTTTCATAACAATTGGTATCAGAGCTTTGGATTCTAGGGTTTTGTTGCTCTAAAAAGGTCATCATAGCATTTTTTATATAAATTTTTTCTATGAAGGTTAAAAAGCAAAAATGTTTACAGAGCGAAGACAAAATCCTGAGGAACATCATGGAAAAATTTCAAATCTTGGTTCGCAATATTTTTGAAGATATGACCTCTGTAAGTTAGGGACTTTTGTAGGCTTCTGAATTTAACCTAAATAGGTCATCGTGGAATTTTTTCTATAAAAATTTTTTTACAAGGGTTCAAATGCTAAAAATTTTACAGAGTGAAGCCGCAATCCTGAGGAATGTTATGGAAACGTTTCAGAGCTTTATTCCCAATATTTTCAGAGATAGGGTCTATGGAAGTTATGTATTTTTCAGGCCCTAAAATTTCATCTTAAAGGGGTGACAGTGGGAAAATCATCATAACTCTCTCTCTGAGAATTGGATTGGAATTCTGTAAAAAGTGGATGTAAAGACGTGGACTATAGTTTCTTGTGTATAAATTTCAGAGCCGAAGGAGGAAATAGTGACACATGGCACACTGTATAAGCTCTCTCTACTGAACCAATCCATAATTAGGTCATTGTAGGAGATTTGGCATAACTTTTCCTTGAAGAATCCAAATCAGGCTAGACCTTTGGAATTTGAAAGAAGATTCAAAGGGAAACTACATGGCCCAATTTCAGATATTGAAGATCTGAAATAATTTAGTTTTAATAACGAGCTCCTCAAAAGCAAGAAAAAGGTGTGTATTTTTTTCGAATTACATGAGTCTTGTTTGAAAAAAATTATTTTGAATTTATTCCAAGGGCATATTGAAGAATAGATATCAGTATTGGGTTCTAAAATGCCCCCTAAAAAGAATTCAACAATCATTAAGCCTTCAGAAGGCTCTACTATGACTCATGAAGACGAAGAAATGCAACATGAGATATCAAAATTACAAGAGAAAGTGCACCAAATTTCGCTATCGCAAATAGAAACAAAAAATGAAATGGAAGTTTTGAAGAAAGGCGTGGAAACTAAGATGGATGGTTTGAATAAAGGCATGGAAGCTAAGATGAATGGTTTGGAAGCTAATATGGATGGCATGGAAGTTGGCATGGAAGCTAATATGGATGGCATGGAAGCTAAGATGGATGACATGGAAGCTAAGATCGATGAAAAAATGAAAGAAAACATGGAAAACATGAATAATGATCCAAAAGTAGACATTGAAGGTTTAGAAAAGTTGATACAAGAAATGTTTCCTAATGGTGAAAAGATAGTAGAGGAAACTCATGATGACAACAAAATAAATGTTAATCATGATTTCATAAACTCTAATGTTGGATGGAAGAACCACCATATTCTAAAGATGGATAGGAGGAAGTTTGATGGCAAGGATCTCGTAACATGGATACTACAGATGGAGCAATATTTTGATCTCAATAATGTGCAAAACACACAAAAGGTATGCAATGCAACTTTACATTTAGAACAAAATACATTTGTATGGTATCGATGGCTTTTCTCCCGTAAAAAAATTGTCACTTGGTCAATTTTTATGGAGGAAATGATAGCACATTATGAGGATACGAAAAGAAACACCTTCTTTAGCCAATTGATAAATCTCAAACAAAAGGGTTCAGTGGTGGAGCACATTGAGGACTTCCAAAAATTGAATATAAGGGTAACTGATATTCCATAGGAACACAGGATTGATGTCTTCATAGGGAATTTAAAGGATAACATCCAACATGAAGTTCACGTTTGGCAGCCTGATTCATTGGAAAATGCATTCAGGTTGGCAAGAAAAATTGAATGTAAAATTATGGCGACAAGGAAACCTACCACTCACATATATAACTATGGAAGTATTGCTACTCCTAGAATTCCACAACCTACAAAGTTGACACCACAACAATTGGAAGAAAAAAGAGAAAAATGGATTTGCTATAGTTGTGATAGCAAATACACTAAAGGTCATAAGTGTGCTGAGAAGAAATTATTTTACATATATTGTGAAAAGGAAGAGGAAAATGAACAAGAATCTTCAAAAGAAGAGGATATAAACTAGGAACCAACCCTAGAAGGGGAAGAAATGAGTCCAACCATATCGTGTAATGCATTTGAAGGAAATACCACTCCTCAAACTCTCAAGAGAAGGACATATCAAGAAGAAAAAGGTAATAGTGTTGATTGATTCGAGTATTACCCATAATGTTGTTCATTGTAAGGTAGCCAAGGAATTGAATTGTTTCCTATACCTAGCACCAGAATGTCAAGTGATGGTTGCAAATGGAGGAACTATAAATTTCTCTAGAAAATGCCATAATATCAAGCTAACCATGGTTGAATATGTATTGAATAGTTCAATGCTTTCCATTCCTATGGGAGGTGTTGATGTTGTACTAGGAGTACAATGGTTACAATATTTGGGGATGGTAGCTTTTAATTTTCAAGAACTTTTCTTGAAATTTTTTTCAGAAGAAAAGGAAGTCGAATTACGGGGTATCACAGGGAAGCCGTGAAATATAATAAGCTCTAATTTCATGACAAATCTTCTGAAGAAAGAACAACGAGGCGTCATTGCACAATTATGCTCACTAGAAGTTCCAACATCAAAATAATCGATTTCTATAGATCTCTAAAAAGTCTTGGACAATCATTCCAAGGTGTTTGAAACTCCCAAAGGACTCCCACCTATTTGTGATTATGATCATGCTATTCATTTGATTCAAGGAAGTGTTCCTTCAAACATCAGGCCTTATAGATATTCTTATGTCCAAAAGAGAAAAATTGAACGTATGACTGCAGAAATGTTAGAGGCTGGTATAATTCAACCTAGTCAAAGTTCTTTCTCTGCTCTAGTAGTATTGGTGCACAAGAAGGATGGATCATGGAGCATGTGTATGGATTATAGGGAGCTCAATAAGCTCACAATTAAAGATAAACTTCCCATTCCTATGATTGATGAATTATTGGATGAATTACATGGAGGAATTTATTTTACCAAGTTGGATCTTCATTCAGGATATCATCAAATTAGAATCAAGACTGAAGATATTCCGAAAACAACATTTCGAGCTCATGAGGGTCATTATGAATTTTTGTTCATGCCTTTTGGCCTTACCAATGCACCTTCTACATTTCAAGGGTTAATGAATTCCATTTTCAACCCTTTCTTAGAAAATTTGTGCTAGTATTTTTTGATGATATATTAATCTACAACAGGTCTTGGAAGGATCACACTCAACATGTTGATAGGGTGCTCAAACTATTGTAGGAGAAGCAATTATATGAAAAAACATCCGAATGTTTCTTTGGAGTCCAAGAGGTGGAATATCTGGGTCATATTGTATCTCACGAGGGTGTTAAGGTAGACCCTAACAAAATTAAAGCCATTAAGGAATGGAAAGTCCCCACAACCATAAAGCAGTTGCGAGGATTTATCGGGTTAATAGGGTATTATCACAAGTTTGCTAAGAATTATGGGAGAATAGCAACACCTCTAACAACATTATTGAAGAAAGATGCATTTTCATGGTCTCCTGAAGCAACTAAGGCCTTTGAACATATTAAAGAGGCAATGTGCCTAACACCATTCTTAGCTACACCAGACTTCACAAAAACCTTTATTGTGGAAGGTGATGCCTCATGAAATGGAATTGGTGTTGTTTTAATGCAAGAAGGAAGACCCATTGATTTTGAAAGTCGTCCAATCAAAGGAAAGTATTTACAGAAAGATATTTATGAGAAGGAAATATTAGCAATACTACATGCACTAAATAAATGGTGACCTTACCTAATGGGAAGAAACTTCAAGGTAGAAACTGATCATGATAGTCTTAAACCATTTTTGGAACAAAAACTATCTTTAGAAGAGCAGCAAAAATGGGTCACAAAGATGTTGGGTTATGGCTTTGAAATAATCTACAAAAAAGGGAAGCTAAATGTTGTTGCAGATGCATTCTCAAGAAAGAATGAAGAGGTGGAATCATTGCTTTGTGCCATTTCTATTTTCCAACCAGATTGGATAACCGAAGCAAGGGATGAATGGAAGAAGGATGAAGAAGTGTGGACACTCATTCAAAAGTTGCAGCAAGATCCTAGTACATCTGATACATTTATTTGGAAAAATGATTCCTTATGGTACAAAGATCACTTATATCTTTGCAAGAATTCCCAACTAAAACAAAAGATTCTATTGGAATTGCACACTTCTCCTTTAGGAGGACAAGCAGGATTTTTAAAAACTTACCACAGGGTGAAGAAAGAATTTTTTTGGGATGGCCTTAAATCTGATATTCAAAATTTTGTGGTGGAATGTTTGTTTTGCCAGCAAAATAAAGTTGAGACAATTAAGACCCTGGGACTTCTACAACCTTTATCCATTCCAAGTCAACATTGGGAGGAGATTTCAATGGATTTTATCATAGGTTTACCTAAGTTCGAAGGAAAGAGTGTCATCATGGTGGTAGTTGATAGACTTACCAAGTATGCACAATTTTTTTCATTATCTCATCCATTTAAAGCAAGTACAATTGCTACTACATTTATGGACACATTTCAAAAGCTACATGGAAACCCAAAGATTATTGTGAGAGACAGAGATCCCATTTTTACTGGAAATTTTTGGACAAAGTTATTTTCTTGTTTGGGTACTCAATTAGCTCATAGCTCATTTTATCATCCTCAATCCGATGGTCAAATTGAGATAGTGAGTAAATGTTTGGAAGGATATCATCATTGTTTTGTATCCAATAAACAAGCAGAATGGGTCAAGTGGTTACCTCACACTGAATGGTGGTATAACACTTCCTTCCATACTGCAGCAAAAATGACCCCATTTATGGCACTTTATGGATATCATCCATCATCCATCACATCATCTTTAAAATAAAATTCTAAGGTTCAAGCAGTGGAAGATCACATCAAGCATCAACAAGAAGTTCTCCAACTCTTAAAGGATAACCTAAATTTGGAAAAAAATCGAATGAAACAATAGGTAGATCAACATCGTAGCGAGAAAATTTTTGATGTAGGATATTGGGTATTTTTACGGCTACAACCATACAAAAAAAATGTCCCTCAAGCAAGCTAAGAAGGATAATAAATTATCACCAAAGTACTATGGTCCTTACAAATTGTTGCAAAATATTGGTACTATGGCATACCAATTGGAGCTTCCTTTTTCTTCACGAGTGCATCTAATTTTCCATGTTTCATGCTTAAAGAAGGTTATAGGAGAAAATATTCCAGTTCAAACAATATTGCCAAAACTTGATGAGGAAGGAAAAACATATTGGAACTTGAAGCGATCACGGAAAAAATAACTCGATAGCTACGAAATCGATTAATTTCAGAGTATCTCATCAAGTGGAAGAACTTACCCACTGAAGATTCTACATGGGAGGATGAGAATTTTATACAGAAGCACCCAGAGCTACTCAAGTGTTGAGGAAAACACTTTTCTGAAGGAGAGGGGCATGTTAGGTCCCTATATTACTAGTTTAGTCCTGTATTTTTATTAGTGTAGCCCCCTTATTGTTATTTTGTACCCCTGTAACCCCAATATTGTTATTATTGTGCCCTTACATTATTATTGTTTGGTCGGCTAGGATTATATTGTGGGCCCATGGACTCCTATATATAGAAGGAGGTTTTGGTCATTTGTATCATCCAAGAATTGTTCATTTATGTAATGTATTGGAGGTTTCCCCCTCGAACTGGCTTATTTCTAAGGCGTTGATATCTATTTTCTTCTATTTTTGGAGCTATTTTTATAACATAGTAGGGCTAGCTACTTGGCGAAAGATTGGTCTATGGTTACCTTTGTTGGTCTCTTCCTCAGACTCGGAGATCTGGTGAAGTGATAACATCTTGGCGACCATGCTGGGGAAGAAAGTGACAAATCTTCCCTGGTTGTACAATTACTTCATTGAATTCTTGGCCTCTGGGTGATAGGTCTAAGATTTTGTGGAGGTTGATCTGAAAGTTGCAGCGAACTGAGTTTCTAAACAATGAACATTCTGGCTTCAAGGAGATAGACTAGATTAAATCCATCTCCTCATCCAGCTAATCCAGTTGAAGATCCAGAAAAACTTTTTTGGAAGCAGAGATATCAACACACATAAATTTAGTGAAACCCTATTCCATTGGTAAGATATTCTTCGTTGCTTGAAATTTTTTTATCTCTCTAAGACATACCCTTTGATTTGAAATTTGAGCTGTATTTATTTCGATCAAAGTATGAAACCTCACTGTTTGATATAATTTTTGACCCATTAAGGCTTTCTAAAGTAAAATCATTATCCGAGATAGATTTTAATTCCTTGAAACTTGAAGATAATTTACCTTTTTAAGAAACTAAATCTGAATTAGACTTTGACACAAAAGTATGGAGTCAATTCTATAGGTTTGAAAAGTTAGCAAACCAACTTCAATACCAATCTGAAAAATCCATAATCCAATATCAGAAAGAATCATTACCCATAATCACACAACTCCAGTCAATTGCTGCTTCTTCATCTACACCATCTACTTCATTACCCATTCAGTCAACACTTTCCATTGTCACTCATGTACTTCACATAACGGGAATCATGGCCAAATTTTTACCCCTCATCCTACCAGCTAAACTCAATGCCTTACCACAAGGCTATGGCCAGATACTCCCTCTCTTTGATGAGAGTTCTCAAATCACTGCAAAACAACACATAGTCAAAGTCACTGACTTTATTGACCTGAACGAAATAGATGTTGACGATGCCAAGATGAGAATCATAGTTCAGAGATTTTCTGGAGATGTTAAAACCTAGTTTATATCCTTGACTAAAAATTCAATATCCACTCTAGATCAATTATTAGATGCTTCATAGACTGATGGGAGGTGAAGAAGGACCCCTTGCAAATCCTTTCTGAATATGATAATCTCAAAAGGAATATGAATGAATCAGTTCAAGATTTCACAACCCATTTCAATTGAGTATACAATTCAATTCCCACTGAGATCAAACCTCCTCTAGGTTTTTCTCTCTTGCATTATTTGGATGGCTTCGATCAAAACATGGAATATAAATTGCGAGAGAGGAATCCTGCAACATTAGAAGACATGCAGAAAAATGCAGTCAGTGTGGCAGCAAACTTATCAATTAAGAAGTCAAAGATGAAGGGTGAGAGGAAAGTAACCATCAAATAAGAAGCATCCTCATCCTTTGAGTTATAACTGGACACTTTGATAAGGAAAGCAGAAAGGATGGTTGATAGGATGTCCATAACAGAAAGACACCCAGAAGCACAAGTTAGAAATCCTAACTTCAGAGGAGGACAACAACAATCTCAATTCAGAATCAAACAAAGAGAACAAAGGGATCCTGAGCAACCATCACAAAGACAACAGACTTAGACACCCTTGTAGAAAAATTATGCTCAAGGAGTAGAGGAAGAAGACGAAGATCTAATTTTTGAAGAAAATCAATTTTTACAAATAATGGCCAGCTCATATTTTTGACAAAAAATGAAGAGTATGTTGAGAAGAAAAACATGCCTAATGATGAATAATATATATTAGCCAATGATCATGAGTTTAAGGTTGAGTCTGATGATTATCAACGAGGCTATTTGAACACACTTATCTCACAGCAAAGGAAATACTCATTGAGGAGTAGATATGTCCCAGTTAATCCTATTCAGAAGCGAGCATCCCAACAAAAAGATACTCAACCGAAGAAAAATCCTCAAGGTAATTAGAATAAAGGAAAAGAACCTCTAGTTGCAAATTAGAGAAAGGTTAATCATCCATCTACAAGCACACTGAGCAAAGAAAAGGACAGTCAGAAGAAGGAAGATACACCAAAATATCAGTTTTACAAAAGAGACATCATCATTAAAGAGGTAGAAAAATCCATTCCTTTCAGCTTAGAAATTGAAATTTCAAAATTAAAAGTCTCAATTACTTTAACTAAACTTGTAAAAAATAATCAGTATAAGTTTTATGTATCCAAAATTTTAAAAGTATATCCTTTATCTGATATACTAAATGTTGAAGATGACCAACCTAAAATTATCTTTGGTCCAAAAATAGATGGTTAGTTAGAGGATAGCGAAGTTCCCCCATTCTATTTGAGTTTGAGAATTCACCAATGTATCCTTCATAATGCCATGCTCGACTCTGGAGCTTCCCATAATCTGATGTCGAAGGCCATTATGGAGAAATTGGACCTAGATATCACTCGTCCATACCATGACTTGTATTCCTTTGATTCAGGTAGAGCCTATTCTCTTGGTCTCATAAGTAATTTAGTAGTTTCCCTTGACCAAATTCCAGCAAAGAATGTCTTGATGGATGTGGTGGTAGCTAATATACCGCCATGTTTTGGTATGTTGCTGTCGAGATCTTGGGGAGCGAAGTTAAGAGGCACTTTGCAACTAGATTTCTCTTATGCCACCATCCCATTTTTCAGAAAATTGATAAAGTTGTAATGGGAAACGAAGATGAAATATATGATAACCAAAAAAGAGACACCTAAAAATCATCCAATTAATGTTGTACATACATATTTAGAATCATTTATTTTGTTCAATGGTAGTGGTTTGAATGATGTAGATAGTCAGCTTGTAGAAGTAGAAGATATTCCAGAAATTTCCAATTGTGTTAGAGCAATTTTAGATCAGGGAAAAGAAAAATTGACTAGTTCTTCAGAGCAGTCATCAGATAAGGCAGAGAAAATTTCATATCAGAATGAAGAAGTGGCCCGGAAATATGATACATAACACAAGTCAGAATTCCGACATTTGGAAGATGAAAATAGTCTTTGGACCATGGATTTTGATGGCGCCTTGGGGAAAGACGGGTCACGCATCAGAATTTGGATCCGCTGTCCTCTTCATCAGTCGGGTAAGGTTCCAAAAAATGTAAGTATATGCTCATATAAGTTGGCTTTTTATTGTTCTAACAATGAGGCCGAATATGAGGCATTGATCACTGACCTCAAGATCTTGAAAAAGTTGGGTGCAAGAAGAATTTCAGTTTATGGTGACTTCGAACATGTGATAAAACACGTCAAAGGGGAATACCAGGCCAAGCATCCACGAATGAGAGTGTACAAGAATGTTGTACTGGATATCCTAAAGATGTTTCCTGAACATACATTGTCAGTAGTGCCGAGAAGTCAGAATCTCATGGCAGATCCACTTGCTACAACAAGAAGTTTGAAATCCATGTAAAACATCGGCCAACTCTCCTTAACAACTTGTGGTATTGGCAAGTTGTTTTGGAAGACAAACATGTAAACAAGTTTCTTCAAAATGAAGGTGAATTCAAGAATTCTTTAATTGATGAATTTTATGACAAGGATTATCAGGTCATCGAAGCCACTCTGGTTGAAATATTACAGCTAAAGGATAACAATATTCCAAGAGGTCTCATACCTTTGGAAGAATTGTTTGATCAAGATGATGTAGCTAGGATGCCGACATTGGTTCCTACAGAAAAAGGTGTGGAGGATGTAAACATCAGAACAACGGACATACCTAACATGGTCAAATTTTCCAAGTATTTATCCCCTCAGGTAAAAGAAAAATATATTGATTTATTTTCTAAATTTTCTGATGTTTTCACTTGGGATTAATGCAGACTTGAATGTTTCTGATAAGAATATTATTTAGCATTTCATTGCAATTAAGCCCGACAAAAAGCCCTTTAGAAAAAAGATCAGAAGAATCAAGTTGAGGTTACTTCCATCGATAGAAAAGGAAGTTAATAGAATTTAGAAGTCTTACATCATTTTTCCTATCAGATTTTCTGATTGGATATCAAATTTAGTTTCGGTAAGGAAGAAAATTGGAGAAATAAGGCTTTCCATTGATTTTAGAAACTTGAACAACGTGTCCCTTAAGGATAATTATCCCATTCCCAAAATGGATCACATCCTATAGAGAGTTGTTGGAGCTTCCCGAATGTCACTTCTTGATGGATATTTGGGATACAATCAGATTTTAGTGCATGAGAAGGATAAAAACAAAACTACCTTCACGACACCTTGGGGCACATTTAAGTATGCTAAGATTCCATTCAGACTCAGAAATAAAGGGGCCACCTTTCAGCAGGTGATGGACATAGCCATTGCAGATGAGAAAGATGTTTTCTTAGTGGTATATTTAGATAATTTGATAGTTTTCTCTCATTCTAATGATGAACACTTATATCACTTAAGAATTGTATTTTAGAAATGCTGGAAATTCAGAATTTATCTTAATCCAAAAAAAGCCTTTTTTTCCATGGAGGAGGGAAATATTCTCGGTCACATCATCTCCAAGTATGGAATATGGATTGACCCATCCTGAGTTGAGGAAATTCAGCAAATTGACTTTCCGCGAAGTAAAAAATAAATCCAATATTTCAATGGTAAAATGAACTTCTTACGTAGATTTATTCCAAATTTGACTAAGCGTCTTCAAGAACTGACCAACATGTTAAAGAAATACAATGAGGTAAAGTGGTCCAAGGATGCCAAAAAGTATTTTAACTCATTGAAGTTTGCCTTAACCATAACCCCTATTTTAATCAGCCCAGATTAATTTATTTATTTTATCATATTCTCATTTGCCTCTGAGCATACCTTGGTTGCAGTCGTGATGCAAAATAAGGATAAGACTGAGAAACCCATTTCATTTTTCAGCAAAACTATCAGGGATGCAACCCTTTGGTAAAATATCATTGAGAAGCAAGCCTTGGCTTTGGTAAAGGCATTGAAGGATTTCTGTGTATACATTTTAAATTCACATATTATGGCTTATGTTGTCAATGCAACGGTAAAATATGTTCTTATGCACACTGATCCAGAAGGTAGAAGAGGGAAGTGGATGGCAATAATGTTAGAATATGATCTAGACATCAAGCCCACAAAGCTAATCAAATGTCAGGGCTTAGCCAAGCTCATGGTTGAGTCAAACTTACATGCTCTAGACATCAACCTCATTTCAACATTCTCCGATGAAGAAGAGGATGGCACTCTCATATATGTATCTACTATTTTTCTTTCATCTCGTTGGTACTCAGACATTATATATGTTCTTCAGCATTTAGATCCTCCTCCAGGCATGTCTAAGAGTAAGGGTAGGCCATTAAAGTTGAGGGCTTCCAAATACTGCATTTTGGATAGCGCTCTTTATTGGAAAGACCGAGCAGGTATTTTGATGAATTTTTTAGTTGAAAATGAAGCCAAAGAAGTAATGAATGATTGTTGGGTAAATTTATTAGGTAAGCTAACGCAAGTATTTAATTATAAATATGGGTTTGTAAAACTTGGAAGCATTTCCAAAATATATGGATTTCAACTACAGTCAATTTTAGAAGATGAATTATTGAATTTGAAGGAAATGAATATTACAAATATAAAACTTAACTAAATAATTTCTAATTCAATATGTAATAAGCAGAAGAAGAAGCTCCTAACTTAGGAGAACTAGGTTGACCTTCTCTACAATGCTACTTCATGAACATAAATCAAAAATCACTAATGAACAATAGCTTAAGATGCATACAAGAATAATAGAAGAGGCTTCTAACTAAGGAGGTCCTTTCTCTCCTTCTTTATAAATTCATTCATCATTAATGCCATTGTATGACAACTGGAAATTCAGAAAATCACTTTAAACAAAAGGAAGAAAGATGAATTTTAGTTTCTATTATCTGATCAAATAGAAGGAGAGTTTAACTTAAACACTGGTTTGACCCTTCCTATGCAGATTATAATTTACATTAATATTCATCAGCAAACATAACATATCATCATACATTCCCGGATGTGGGTGGGCTCTGTGATTAATTGTGATCAGCTGGTCAGGTGGGTTGGCGCATGGCTCACCACCACCGCCACACATCCTCGCATGCTCCTGTTCTTAAATGCCACTGTCCGGCTAATCAATGCAGATTTATGGGAGCTCTCTCCCCGATACCTGCTCATTTCTACTTCTGCGATGGTGAGCTCTGGAGATTTCCTGTGTGTTAATACCCTCCGCGTTTGTTGCACCCCTGCTGCTGCTGAGCGTAGCTCACGCACCAGCACAGGGTCTCGTTGCATCTTAAACTGTTGCATTGATTTACTGCCAGGCCTCTATTTCTCCAATTGCGCCTCCTGTAACCTTTCGCACCCGTTCTTTTCAGATTCCAGTCGCTCGCAAGTTTACCCCGCCCTTGTTGTTCCCCCTGTCCATCAAACCATGCCCCGCTTACGCCCGAGAATGCGTTGCAGGCGTGGTGGTTCCATTGGGCGTGCCATTAGCAGATCCCCTCCCCCCATCTCCGATTCCTCGTCTTATTCTTCTGAATTCAGACCAGTCCGTCTTCCTGCTCCGCGAAGAGGTCAAGGAAGGGGTCGTAATCGTTTTAATCCTGTTGGGCACTTTCGATTGTCGTCCAGGGCGCATTCTCACCATGCCCGGTTTCATTTCCCCTGCAGCATTGACAACACCTCTCTCCTTGCAACAGTTACCATTGACCTTCGGGTAGCCTCCTCTGAACAGGTTTCTTCGGACCAGGTTCGCACTACTACGGAGGCTTCTCTGGAGCCCATAGCGGAGGCAGAGCACAGCATTCCTCAGGCGGATAACCGGCAGAATGTTTCTTCTGAAAAAGTAGCCAACTTGGGCCTTCAGGCAAGTCCTTCTGCTCCAAATGATGGCGGTCTTGAGCGCCAGGATGATCCTCCTCCTGAAGATGAGGATCCTTACAAATTCGGCTGCCTCATTGTCGAGGAAGATCCTCCCTCTACTCAGTAACATGTTTCCAGGTTTTCGCTCCCGAGTTTTGGTTTTCGTCGGCCTGAAGGTGTTCATCTACAGTATTATGCATCTGCTTAATTATGCTACTGTTCTTATGGTTTCTCTTTTGCTTCATGGACGGTCTCCCCTGCATGGGAGTTATATTCTGCTATATGTCCAAGTTCATGCTTTAGTCACAGGTTCTCGAACTGTCACTTTTGTTTTTGTTATGGTTCGAAATTGTAAAAATCTTGCCACTCTGGCTTACTCTATAGGAGTCATACTGTCAAGGTCTGTTCAATTTCCAGTCATAGATGTCAGTCACTTCTTAGGAACAGACATTATCACTGCTCTTCAAAGCTCTCATGGTCTACCTCCTAAATGTTTTGATGATCAATTATCAGCTTGCAAAGTAAGAATGCCGCAACAATGGGCTGGAACTCTCGAGGCTTCGGTCTCTATGTAACACTATTTTTGTATCAATATAGAAGTAGCCATATTAAAAAAAAAAAAAAAAAAAAAACATATCATCATACATCTAATTAACTGATTTAAACATGAAGAAAAACTAGTTCATGAAATTTCAACTAAATTAACGAGAAAGTGCACTTAGCTCGGTGTGGGGGCCCTGCACTCTTGCCTCCCACACTAAAAGTACTTCTCAGATACTGGAGCTCAATCAATCATTCATCACATGTAAAAATAGAAATAAGATAGAACTACTTTCTTCAATTAACTCACAAAGTTTAGAAATATCAAAGTGAAATCATACAAATTCTACATGTTCATGCCTTCAATGTTCTTGGCTTAAATAGAAAAATTTGAAACAAAATTCTATAAAATGTCTCTAACATTCATGTATATCCTTATCCCATATATATTGGTTGATCTAATCCATCCAATCACTCAAAATCTGGAAAAATCCCAAAACCTACTATTTCTATCCTATTTTCTAGGGATTCCTGAAAAATAGGTCATGTTTGACCAACGTTGACCGAGTCTATTTTTGCTCGGTTTGACCGAACCAATAGGTACACGCCCATCCTTAGTTCCCATTTTTTCTAAATATTTTCTCATATTGTGCCCAGGTGTCCTGCAAGTATGACTTTAATGAAGCCATTATGGGAATTTTTAGTCGTGTCCAAAAATACACTTAAAATCCAATTTTTGTAAAAACATCTAAAAAATGAAAAACATAATTTATATACCTGAATATGCATAAATTGGTCAAAATAAGGTGTATATGGATGGTATCTAGATGTATATCATGGGAATTAAGTTTATTAAATCAAGAAAATTTGGATTGAAAATGAGACCAACATCTCCTCCTTGCTTACTCTCAAGCATGTCATTGTGCTTGGCTCTATCTCCTTGACCTTATGATTATGTATGATCATTTCCCTGCTGATGTACCTGTGAGTCTGGCTCCTGATGCTAAAGCTTCCTGATGAGTTTCCTGTAAAAGGATGTAAAGACCCTCATGTTTTTTTCTCTTTTGGAGAGAAGGATTTTATTTTAAAAATTTAAAACACCCTTTCTAGAAAATGCTCTATTAAAATTCCTCTGAGGAAAATCTTCTTATCACTAATTCTTCTGAAAACAAGTTCACTTTTGATTTCTGGACACTTACAAGTTTTATTTTTTCCTCAACATTTAAAATCCACACCATAAAAATGAATTTTTGAAAGTAACAATTTCATTTTCATTACCCCTCTCTGTCTCTTCAGAATTCGAAGTGAATTACCCCTCTGACTTGATATTGAAGTTCTAGAGAAATTACTATCCACTATGTCTTCTTAGTAATTGAAATCATATTTCTGGGGATGAACTAAAAATTTACTACCTCATAAATTGAAATTTCATTATCTTAGAAATCAAAATTTAGTTATGGAGAAATTGGACACTGAAAAATGTTTGAAACTAACCACTGCATGCATTCATTTGTTTGAAAATTGATTTCTGGAAAAACCATTCTATAAGTCTCTGCAATTTTGACATTTCTTTTTAATAGCACCACCAATGACTACATATTTAAAATAAATCGAATTTTGAAAATGGGCAATTTTCATAAATCTGAACAATTGTTTTTAAATTCATCTTCTCTGCCTTCTCCAAAATCGAATGTTGGAGATTGATTTTTTTTTTAAATCTGAACAACAATTTTTTTAATTCATGCCTTCTCTTCCTTCTCAGAAATCAAATGCTGGAGATTTACTAATGTTGGAGAAATAAAAATGTTGAAGGTTATATGGAGAAATCAAAGTTTTGGATATGTACTTATCTAGAGAAATCAAATTAATCAATGCATGCATTCATTTCATTTACTTCCTGTTTAGAAATTGATTCTTGGAAATAGAATTGAAAATCAACCTACAAGGCGATCACAATTATGCTCAGCTGCATAATCCTCCTCAAAAATCAAAATCTGGAAAATAAAAATCAACCTATAGGTATTAGGCAATCACAATTCATCCCCACTCTTATCATTATCATTCACTATCTCTTCAGAAAATCAAATTCTGAAAATGAAATTGAATTCTGCTAATGAAATCTAGAAAGTTTTGAATGGATGATTTCAATTTTTATTTTAATTATCACAACCATATATCTCTTCAGAATCGCGTCCTGGGAATTACGTCATTCTATATGTGACACTACCAATGACTGCCTCTTCAGAAATCAGATTTAGGGAAGAAATTAATTTCCTGTGCATTTTTCAACCGTCACTATGCAATTCGAACTGAGTTTAATTAATGTAACTGGAGTTTTATGTGTAGCAATCTCACACCTGGAGTTTGAATAATGCCACCACACAATTCTGAACTTGGATTTCCTCCAACGTTTTCTAGCTTCGAATTTACTACCAACACTACCAGTATTTTAACCAACAGACTGGTGATTTAATCCTGGCTCAACTCAATTTCTCAGCAACTACACAATTTTAGGCATTTTTTTTTAAATTCTCTACTCTTATCACTCTGATTTGCCGAGATTTCTTTGCAAATTTGATACCCTAGAATCTCACATTTACATTTTAATTTATTCCATCTTCTTATTCTTTTTTAATGCTTATAAAATCAACATAGATTTTGTAGTTTGCATTTCTTACCTCTTCCTCTAGCTGTCTCTGACTCTGTCTTCCTTCAATATATTTTCTTGATGCCTGAGACTTCAAATTTGTGGAGTGTTTGGTGTACTGAATGTTTCACACTTGCTCTCTGCATTTGAATTTGTTGTAGTTGCATTTTTGGTTTTGGATTCAATACTACGACTCTTTTTGTCACTTTTTAATTCCTTTTCTTATCAAATTATTCTAATTTTTTTTCACATCTTTCATTTATTACCCACTGCTGCATGTACAGGATATGATAATGTCTTCACTGATCACCCTTTTGATTTGAATTTATTTCACCTTGACCGCATTTATAAAATCGATTTTACTTCTGTGTTTTTTTTTCTTGACTTCTTACCTAAGCTTTTAGCCACGACACAGAGCTTAATTTATCCATCTCTAATATTTATACCTCTCAATCGTGGCACTAGGTTGGATTAGCACTTTTCTGCACCTTCCATTTCATATCAATTTCCATCAAAACCTTATTCTTTTTAATGAGTACTTTGGTCTTTTCAAAGGCCTTTTTTCATGATTTGTTTTTCACCATATTAATCTATCATCAAAGTTACATTTCCATTGTTTTCTTTAATGATTACATTAATCCTTCAAAATTCCCTTTGTCATGATTTTATTTTATGCTCAAAGTCTAATGAATTTTTCATAATAATTACTCCTTAAAGTAGATCTTTTTGAAATGACCATCTCAAGGTTATTTCAAATCCTATAATAAAGTAAATATGTAGGTAAATGCATCATTTCACCTTTGTTCTTCCTTTATGATACCAACCCTTTTTGTTTTTGTAGGCAAGAAAAAATTTCTTATGGGAAAAATATTCAGTCCTTTATTTTTTATCCAAATACTTAAAAAATGATTGGGATTAATGTAATGGTATATGGAATGATGAATAGGAATGGGGTTAATGTAGGAGGTTTAATGTAGGAAAAGAGTAATGAATAGGAATAAGATTATAATGAATATGATTATAATGGGTAGGATAATGAAGATAGTGTTTTGGAATGTAGGTAGGATATATGTAAAATGTAATGTGGTAAGTGTAATGGAATGCATATCAAGCTAAATTAGTTTTAACAATTTCTAGAAAATTTCTAAAAATTAGAGAAAAATGTTTTCACTTACTGTTCTTGTACTCTCGTAAAATATATTGATGTCAATACTATTTGATGATGTCCTTTGGTCAAAATATTGGTTGATGGTTGATGATGTCCTCATTATCATAATGATGTTTTTTCCAAGATAAATTCTGATGAAATGTAGAGACTTATTTTTTCTTTCAAGTTTTTCGCATCTGATATTGATTCAAGATCTTTGAATGTTGATGTTGTTCAGGTCCCTTCTGCAGAAATATTATAAATAATGTTTCAGGTCCCTTCTGACATGTAATTCAGGTCCCTTCTGCAATACAACTTCTCAAACTATTTGCATAGTTTCATTACGAATTCCCCCCTTGCTTATGTTAAGACTTGTCCTCAAGTCTTGGAATTCTTGGAGGATTATTTCTACAAAATCAAACTGAAGTAAAATTAAAACAAAATAGAGAATTAATATTGGCCAAACAAGTTTGTTTTCCGATATGAATTCAAGTTTGTATTGTGCCAGTTTCCTAGATTTTCACAACCAAACTCTTTTATTATTTTTTATCTTTTTCTATTTTTTTTCTCTGGATGGAGGTGGGGTATAATGGAGTTGGAAAGTATGAAATTATTATGAGAGTATGATAGGTTGAATTCATCATCTAAGAGTAGATGGATAGATAGATAAACATAAAATATGGTAGATGAATGCCATCATGAACAACATGGCTTGTGAAAGGTTTCTTTGACAATGGATATGGCTTGTCATGGTAAAACTCGACTTCTTCTTCTTCTTATTAGCTTCATGTCTTTTTCCTCGATCTTGATCTTCTTGTAGGGTTGTTGGTGTTGTTGGTCAGCCACTGAAAGAAATCTTCATAAGCTTTGAGTTTCATTAGACGAAATCAAAATCTTGTAAATTCCACTTTGCTTTTACTTGAACATTTTTATTCATATTCTGAAATATGATTTTTTATTTTTTTAAATTGACTTTGAAAAGTCCTTTGTCCATGGATTTCACCTCTTAAATCTTCTTATGACCTACAGAAACATAGAATTTGCCCGCAAGACAATATTTGATGATGGAGGAAGAGAGGTGTACAGTCTCTCTTCTTCCACGAAATATGTAAAATAATTATAAGCAATGCTTGAAAAAAAGTCCAAAGATGATATAAAAAGAAAATGCATTTGTTTACCCCTTGAGGAATGGTGGCCAACCTAGACCTCTTAGTGGTATTTTGTTCACAAAATATTAGTTTTATGTCACATTAGAGTGATTCAAAAGACAAGTTGAAGTGAATTTTGGAAATACTGAGGGGGGGGGGGGGGGGTGAATCAGTATTCCTTTCAATTAGAGCATTAGTTAATCTTAATTATTATCAGTGTTTGTATAATGTTAGAAGAAAACAAGAGGAACAAAAATGCACACAAGTTTTAAGGTGGAAACCCGCTGCGAGACAAAAACCACCTAATGCTTTTCTAATAATTCTTTAATATTCAACTCCAATTGAAAATAAAGCTCCAACTTCCTAGAATCTAGAAAATCATTCTTCTCCAGCTCCCACTGGATGGACACTACAATGCCTAAGATTCTTTAGTAGTCAACTAAACGGATGCCCCAACACCTAATGAGCTACAACTCACCCTAGCACCACCCTACCACTCTATAGAATAATAAAAGAAGAATGGACTCCCGTACCAGGGAAAATGGTCCACTTTACAATGATATAGAATGATGTAGAAGAAGAAGATATACTAGACCATAACCCCAACTTTGACACAACCACCTAATGATGATCCTAGACCTCCCAACACTGCCTCTTCAACCCTTGGTAGATACTAGTACAATTTGTACAACAATGTTTTTACAATGACTAAGTACAATGATTGTATGCAGTGCTGCCCACTTGAAGACTTCATATGATGAACTTCTTGCTGCTGTTATGCACCTTGGTTGCTGCTTTTATCATTCTACCCTCTGTTTCACCTTGCTTTGCTTTTCTGTCGTAGAAATTCTGGTCCTTTGCAATCCTTGACAACACATGATCTAGCTTTTTCTTTCCTTCTAGGAGCTCGATATTGAATCTGGTGTATCTATGTTATTTCAGATCTTCAATATCTGATTTTCGGTCCTATAGTAGTCCTCTAAGCTGTCTTTCCAATGCCATAGGTCTGACCCAATTTTGATTCTTGAAGAGAAATTTATACCCAATCTCTCACAATGCCTTAATTATGGATTGTTTCAATAGAGCACACCTGTACGGCATGCCACGTGTCACTGTTTCTTCATTTGGCTTTGAAATTGATAGAGAAAAAAGCATATATTGTGCTCTATCTTCTACTTTTTATGGAATTCCAATCCGATAATCAGAGATAGTTATGACGAATGTACCAAGGTCACTTCTTTGAGATGAATTTCAGGAGCCTGCAAAAACCCTGACTTCCACATATCATATCTCCAAAAATATTGCGCACCTTCATCTGAAATTTTTACAGCAGCTTCCTCAGGATTTCAGCTTCACCTCATAAACATTTCAGCTTCTGAACCTTCTTAGAAAAAAATTTAGAGTGAAAATTCCACGATGACATATTTCATATGGCAAAATCCCTTGCCTAAGGAGGAAATGAAGATCACAATTTATATAAATGCTTAGGTTGAGAGGGGCTTCAACAAGTGAACATGGGAGGGATTTTAGGATCTTAATAAATATTAGTTATGACTTTTCAATGACCCATGCCCCAAACGCATGGGGTTTTAGCCCACTAACTGGGGGTACAAACTTCAAACATGAATATCTATCAAACCGTGAAGAATTACATGTCGTGTCATATATCAACGGAAACATCTCGACAAGTAGAAACCATCAAAATAATTATTGACCCAGAATATATTAATTTGGTAGGTCAAAATTCCCATGCAATATTGGGTTAGCCCCTGGTGCTGCTTGGGTTGACATCAATGACAACTACTAATCAACAATCTCCCCCTTTGGCATTGATGGCAACACAAGTACTCCCCCTGCGATCATGACACCTCTTCCTACAACATTCTCTCCCCCTTTGACATCAATGGCAAAGGGTAACTCCCCCTGAAACACAACCATCCTACGGACCTGTAAACACGTCCACTCCCCCTGATACACAACCGTCCTGCAGACCTATAATCTACTTCCACTCCCCCTTTATATTATGAAAAAAGGAAAATGTAATGAGAACTTGGGAGAATCCCAAGCTTCTGGCGAAGATATTTCAATGTTGGTGAATATTTAATATGTGATTCTTTTGGTGCTACTTGGAATCTTGCTACTTGTCCAACTGCTTGCATAACATCTGGTCGGGAGGCTATTGCATATAGAAGACTACTAATCATAGATCTGTACAACCTTTGATTCACATCCTTAGATGAGTCATCTATGCTCAATTTGAAACCTGTTACCATTGGAGTAAGGATGGGTTTGCAATCTTCAATTTTCAATTTCTTGAGCATTTCCTTAATGTACTTGGCTTGACATATAAATATTCCTTTCTCTTGCTAAGATATTTGAAGCCCTAAGAAGTATGTCAGCTCACCATGTAAAGACATCTCGAAATCACTTTGCCCCTTTGTAGCAAATTTCCTACTTAGTCGATCATCATTGCTACCATTTATTGTATCATCCTCTTTAGCTATTAGAAATTCTATAGTTGCTTCATCTAGAACATATATGTCGTTTGGAGCTCGACTTGTTGTAGCCACAATTTCACCATACACGCCTTTCCTGATTTCACATTTCGTGGAGTTGAATAGTATTGTGTGTCCTTGATCACACATTTTTCCAACACTGAGAAGATTGTGATTCATGTTTTCAACCAATAGAACATTCTTGGCTAGAGAATCTTTGCTTCCAAGAGTGACAATACCTGATCCTATAACATTTGAAGATTCATCATTTCCAAAGGACACAGTTCCATCCTTCTTCTCTTTCAGAGATACAAATTTATTTCTATCTCTAGTCATATGCATTGAGCAACTGCTATCAACATACCACACATATTTGTTCTTTTGAGCCTTGAAAGTGAGAGCACAATTATCATTCTTCTTCTTCTTCCATGTTCGTTCGTTCTGCGGTTTCGAAGATTCTTCTGGAGGATTTTCAAGTCTGCAGTCTTTGGCTATGTGTCCAAAGTTTCGACATTTGTAACATTCAATATTATTTCTTAAATTTTCAAATCTATTGATGTTTTGCTGAGCCCTCGGAGGTTCATATTTGATAGATCTCCTGGAATTTTATTTGTTACTAGGGTACGTACAACATTCTACAGTTTTATGACCAAATTTTCCACATGAATAACAGTAGCTATAAAAAATATGTTGGTACCTGGATGGAAATTTTCATCGAGGAATTGTCTTCCAAGGCTATTCTTGCGAATCTTGTCCAATGAAGTCTACATGCATGTTAGAACTCATAGGTTCATTGTATTTTGTTGTAGAAGGTCCTGCTTCTTCTTCTTTGTAACTGATGCCAGTTTTTTCGTTGTAAGATCGTTGATTTTTAATGAGTTCTTCCAATGCCCTTGAGTTGTTGGCATATTTTTGGATAGTTTTTCCTTTCTTCACTTCCTCAAACAGCGAGACTACTTTAGCTTCTAATTCTTCTCTTTCTTGGTTGCTTTCTTCCAACTTCTTTTGAAGTGACTCTTCAATGCATTTGTGTTCTTCAACTTCAATTTTGAGACCTTGAACTTGTTCTTCAAGAGTATTGGAACGGATCTTCTCCGCCTTGAGATCTTTTATAAGCTTGATTTCTTCCTCATAAAATTATTATATGGTCCATCCTTCGTCTTTGTTGTTTGATACCACTCATTTATTGTGCTTGGCCATAAACAATACTCGCTCATTGGCTTCTTCTTCACTGTCATTGTCTTCATCAGATGATAAGCTATCTTCTTTAGAGATAAAGTTCCTTTTGGATCCTTTCTTGTTGAATTTCTTAAAGCCTTTCTTTCCTTTTGAGTTGCCATTACTTCTATTTGGACATTTTGCTGCAAAATTCCCAACCTCATTACAGCTGAAACATATCAATGGAAGTTTACCTTTGAATTGTCCCTTACCAATTTTTAGTTTTCTCGTGAAGTAAGCATATTCTTCATCTGAAAGACCTTCTTCATCATCTCCCTTTTCTTCACACTTGCAGGTGCATGTCTTTTCAATTGAAGGTTGTTTATCCTTATTTGTTTTCTTAGATGCAAATAACGCAGTTTCTAGATGCGAAGTACCCTCTTCTTCATCAAGTCTCATTTCATATGCTATGAGAACTCCATTTAATTCTTCTTTGCTGAGTTTGTCTATATTTTCACTGTATTCTAAGACCGATACCTTTGGGTTGAATCTCCCTGGTAACATTCTAAGAATCTTCTGTATAATAGTCTTCTCGTCAACTGGCTCTCCCAATCCTTCCAGAGTATTGGTTATTTAATCAACATATTGGAAGTATGCAGCAATGTTGCAATCTTCTTTCATTCCGAGTTGCTCAAATTTTTCTCTATATATTTGAAGCTTTTCTTCTTTGAAATTTGAGTCACCTGCATATATATTCTCAAGCTTATCCCATACATTTTTTGTGGTTTTACAACCCAACACCTTATGATAAGCAGATTCAATAAGTCCACTGATAATAATATTCATTTCTTTTGCATCATTTACCAAATTCTTCTTACTTTGTTCATCTGTGGTTGATGCAAATCCATTTTGAACAGTGTCCCATACTTCGTAACCTTGTGCCAAGAGATAGACCTCCATTCTTCCTTTCCAGAGTGCATAATTATTTTCATTGAATATAGGTACACCATTCTTGGTATGCTCCATGACCTCCTTCCAGCTGTTAAAATGCTATTGAAGGAACCAAGCTTTGATACCAATTGTTGGAAATACTGAGGGGGGGGGGTGCTGAATCAGTATTCCTTTCAATTAGAGCATTAGTTAATCTTCAATTATTATCAATTTTTGTACAATGATAGTAGCAAAAAAGAGGAACACAAATGCACACAATTTTTAAGGTGGAAACCCACTCCGGGACAAAAACCACCTAATTCTTTTCTAATAATTCTTTAATATTCAACTCCAATTGAAAATAAAGCTCCAACTTCCTAGAATCTAGAAAAGCATTCTTCTCCAGCTCCCACTGGATGGACGCTCCAATGCCCGAGATTTTTCAGTAGTCAACTGAATGGATGCACCAACACCCAAGGAGCTACAACTCACCCTAGCACCACCCTACCACCCTATAGAAGAATAAAGAAGAATGGACTCCCGTACCAGGGAAAATGGTCCACTTTACAATGATATAGAATGATGCAGAAGAAGAAGATATACGAGACCATAACCCCAACTTTGACACAACCACCTAATGATGATCCTGGACCTCCCAACACTGCCTCTTCAACCCTTGACAGATACTAGTACAATTTGTACAATAATGTATTTACAATGACTCAGTACAATGATACCTTTACAATGATTGTATGCAGTGCTGCCCACTTGAAGACTTTATATGATGAACTTCTTGTTGCTGTTATGCACCTTGGTTTTTTCTCTTGTCATGCTACCCTCTGCTGCACCTTGCTTTTCTTTGCTGCCATATAAAGTCTGGTCCTTTGCAACCCTTGACAACACATGATCTAGCTTTTTCTTGCCTTCTAGGAGCTCGATATTGAATCTGGTGTATCTCTGTTATTTCATATCCTTAATATATGATTTTTGGTCCTGTAGTATTCCTCTGATTCATCTTTCCAATGCCACAGGTCTGACCCAATTTGCATTCTTCAAGAGAGATTTATACCCAATCTCTCACAATGCCCTAATTATGGACTGTTTCAGCAGAGCGCGCTTGTACGACATGCCACGTGTCACTTTTTCTTCATTTGGCTTTGAAATTGATAGAGAGAAAATTAAAGACTGTGCGCTATCCTCTAATTTTTATGAAATTCCAATTTGATTCTCAGAGAGATAGTTATGATGAATGTACCAATGTCACTTCTTTGAGATGAATTTCAGGAGCCAGCAAAATCCCTGACTTCCACATATCATATCTCCAAAAATAATGCGCACCTTGATCTGAAATTTTTACACCAGACTCCTCAGGATTTCAGCTTCGCCTCATAAAAATTTCAGCTTCTGAAACTTTGTAGAGAAAAATTTAGAGTGCAAATGCCACGATGACCTATTTCATATGGCGAAATCCCTTGCCTAAGGAGGAAATGAAGATCACAATTTATATAAATGCTTAGGTTGAGAGGGGCTTCAATAAGTGAACGTGGGAGGGATTTTAGGAGCTTAAAAAATATTAATTTTGACTTTTCAATGACCCATGCCCCAACCCCATGGGGTTTTAGCCCACTAACTGGGGGTACAAACTTCAAACATGAATATCTCTCAAACCGTGAAGAATTACATGGTGTGTCATATATCAACAGAAACATCTCGACAAGTAGAAACCATCAAAATAATTATTGACCCAAAATATATTAATTCGGTAGGTCAAAATTCCCATGCAATATTGGGTTAGCCCCTGGTACTGTTTGAGTTGACATCAATGAAAACTGCTAATCAATAGTGAATTCATATGGCTACCTCCAGTATAAATAGGTTTTTAAAATGGTTTAAAATGATATACTAAAAATGATGAGAAGTACCATGTTTGATAGAGCTTCTTGTGAAGTTTTTACTAGACCAACAGTCATTATTTGGAGTGTACCTTTTTCGTTGAATATCAAATATATGTGATTACACTTGGAGATTAAATTATATTCATTTTTTTCTCTCCAGTAGAAACATGTTTTTAAAATCAATAGTTTTCATATCACAAAATTGGTGATGAACGTACCTAAGAGGCAGAGTTTGACTATGCTGATTTTAAGACATGCATTCACTAAATGTGGAATAAATTTTTCACTTGGCCTTCAAATGAGATGATTAAAATTTTTTCATAAACTATACTTCAATATCTATCTCCCTTAGAAATATTGTTTTAAATAAGATGATTTAGTATGTGAAATATGCAAATTAATAGTGAAGACCTAGAATTGTCACCATGCAGATGTTTCAACAAGAAGTTAGTATTTTGAGCATAGATTTTTCATATGATGTCAGATTGAGATGATTCAAATTTATTTGGAAACTAGATTCCAAGGGATATCTTCCATACGAATATCATGTAAAAAAAAATTCATTAGAAACCTCAAATAAATGTTGTACTAACTCTGTCCTTAAATTTTTCTTGAAATCTAGTGTTTATTTTGATCATTTTTTTTATTTTTGATCCAAATTGAAATTTTCAAAATGGATTTAAAAACTATATTTCAAGAGATACCTTGTTTAAAAAAAATAATATTTTAAAAATGATCCTATATGGTTCCCCGAAATAGGATTGTCCTTAGTGCATCTTGTCATGAAATCCTTTCAAATGAGTATTGAACAATGATGTGAAGAATTATTTATGAGAAAAAGTATTATTGTGAACTCATTCCACCCACTTATTTATTTTATTGTATTCTATCCTACTCTATTGTATAAAAATAATTCATTCTCTCAAGTATAAGAGAATTTTCAATGCATCCATTTGCGTAGCAAGATCATAAGTAAACTCATATCCAAATTTGAAAGATATACTTTAATGAATGCTTGGACATGAAAAATTATTTGATCATAAATATTTGATGTTAAGGAATATTGAAAAATGGAGTGGTGTTGTGACCTAATGATTATTTTAAACCAAGTTTTAAGATGATCTTTGTTTTCTTGGCTCTCTTTGGTTGCCATATCACAAAGTTCTTCATGTAGCACTTGCTCAAAATCTTGAATGCAGAAGGGATCTTGTGATATACATGCTAGGAATTCTTCAATTTTGGGTTCTAATATTTGATCTTCATCACATGTGATACATGACACATTCACCTCCTTACAAAGATAATTAGAAGAATATTCTAAGGTTTCTTCTTGTGGATCCTCTTCACGGATGCTTTGTTCCTCTTCTAACTTCTGAAATGAAGAATCATCCCTAGTGATCACTCTAAATTGTGGACAAGGATTTAAGAAGATCCTTGTGGTGGCATACCCTCCTTCTCTAAATGGATTATTTAACATCATGTTTTTTTAGATCTTGTTTTTCAAATGGATTTTGTAGCTATCTAGTTTTTTTTTTTTTTTTGTGGTAGGGGTGGGGTGGGGGGGGTTTGTTTTAGGAATCTAACTTTCTAATTTTTATGTTTAAGCATGAATATCCATAATGAAAAGTGTTTTTGTTTTGTTTTTTATTTATTTAATTTCTAAACAATCTTCCTAATTTTCTATATTGAAGTATGCTTCCACGGCAATGGTGCCAAAAATGTTGGGTTAATTTACTTGATAAAATAACACAAGTACTTAATTATCAATCCAAGTTAGTAAAACTTGGAAGCATGTCCAAAATACATGGATTTCAACTGCAATCAATTTTAGAATATGTATTATTGAATTTTAAGGAAATGGATATTACAAATATAAAAATTAACTAATTAATTTCTAATTCAAAATGTAATAAGCAGAAGAAGAAGCTCCTAACTTAGGAGAACTAGGTTGACCTTCTCTACAATACTACTTCATGAACAGAAATAAAAAATCACTAATGAACAATAGATTAATATGCATAAAATAATAATAGAAGAGGCTCATAACTAAGGAGGTCATTTCTCTCCTTATTTATAAATTCATTCATCATTTATGCCATTTTATAAAAACTGGAAATTCAGAAAAATCACTTTAAACAAAAGCAAGAAATATGTATTCTAGTTTCTATTCTCTGATCAGATAGAAGGAGAGTTTAACTTAAACACTGGTTTGAACCTTCATATGCATATTAGAATGTATATTAAGATTCATCAACAAACATAACATATCATCATACATTTAATTAACTTATTTAAACATGAAGAAAAACTAGTTCATGAAATTTCAACTAAATTAACTAGAAAGTGCACTTAGCTCAGTGTGGGGGCCTTCCACCCTTGCCTCGCACACTAAAAGTACTTTTAAGCTACTATAACTCAATCAATAATTCACCACATGGAACAACAAAAATAATATAGAACTGGTTTCTTCTAAAACTCACAAATTTTAGAAATATCAAAGTGAAATCATACAAATTCTACATGTTCATGCCTTCAATGTTCTTTTCTTAGATAGAAAAATATGAAAAAAAATTGATAAAATGTATCTAAAAGTAATTTATATCCTGATCACATCTACTTTGGTTGTTCTCATCCATCCATTCACTCAAAATATAGAAAAATTCCAAAATCTACTATTTTTGCCCTATTTTCTAGGGATTCCTAAAAAACAGGTCACGTTTAACCAATGTTTACCGGGCCTATTTTGGCTCAGTTTGACCGAACCAATATGTACATGTCCATACTTAGTTCCCAATATTTCTAAATATGTGCTCATCGCATGCCCATGTGTCATGAAAGTATGACTTTAATGAAGCCATTACGAGAATTGTTAGTCATGTCCTAAAATGCATTTAAAATCCATTTTTTGTAAAAGCATCTAAAAAATGCAAAACATAATTTATATACCTGAATATGCATAAATTGGTCAAAATGAGGTGTATATGGATGCTATATGGATGGATAGCATGGAAATTAAGTGTATTTAATTATGAAAAATTGGATAAAAAACAAGGACCAACAATGATTTCCATAGGGGAGATTGTGGAGGCCATCTATTTTGGAAAACTATGGCTAACAAAGTGTTGTGGGTGGGATATTGCTGGCCAACTATTTTTGTAGCCTATTTCAGTACATGCACCTTTTCATGAGTGGGGCCTTGACTTCATCGCAAAGATTCACCCTACAACATCTGCACAACATAAATGGATCTTAATGGCCACCAACTACTTCACCAAATGGATCGAAGCGATGCCAACAAGGAAAGCAACATATTTAGTAATTATTCAAATTTTGGAGACTAACATTTTGTGTCGTTTTATTTGTCCACATAAGATCATTATCGACAATACAGTTGCATTCAAGTCGAAGAGAATGGTTGAGTTATGTGACAAGTACATTATCAAATTGGGGCACTCAACCACATACTATCCTCGAGGTAATTTCTTAGCAGAATCCTCTAATAAATATTTGATTAATATCATAAAGAATATTCTTGAGGCAAACAAGAAGAACTGGCACAAAATTCTTGTTAATGCTTTGTGGCCGAATAGGGTGAGTAGTAATAAATCAATATGAATGTTCCCTTTTTAGTTGTTTTATGGTGTAGACATTGTTTTTCCTACATCACTTGCAGTCCTGGTCATGAAATTGTGGCAAGAAGCAGGAAGTGAGGAGAATTATTTACAACGGCAGATAAATCAGATGATCCACCTTTAGCAAACAAGAGATGAGGTCTTTCAAAACACCTCAAAGCTTCATGAAAAGATAAAGAAGGTATATGACCGCAAGACCAAGGCAAGTGTTTTTAATATTGAAGATGTGGTCCTCCGATGGGATGCAAGGAACAAGGAAAAAGGGAAGCATGGAAAATTTGAGAACCTATGGAAAGGGCTATCCAGGATCTCAGCCTTTCATGGACAACATGCTTTCATATTGAAGGAGATGAATGGAGAAGAATGCTTAGGAGAACCGATCAATGGTAGGATCCTTAAGCATTATATTTTCTGATGTAGATTTCACATTTCCCAATTCCATTGTAAATATCTCTTTAAATTTTCTACAAAGTGTGAAGCAGAGAATCACCGAAGCTTGGAGCCTGAGGTGAAGGCCATAAAGTTTCACTAGTTTTCTGTTGTTTTCAAAGTTAATTTAGTCAAAGTCAAGTTAGTTTTGAGGCAGTTTTGAGTCAGTTTTGAGTTAGTATTGAGTTAGCTTATTATATTAATATTTCAGCATTCAGTTTATTTTCAACTTTTGACTCCATGCCCAATGGATAGGCTCCTTGGTCTATGTTGTTCTTGACACCTCCATGGAGATGTCATCCCCAACTGGAGCCAATGTTAGTGTTAGTTATTTCATCCTTCCACCAGTGATCAAAAAAAATCTTTTCATGTCATATTAGGGTCCCATTTTTAAATTTTTATCATTCCATTAGGTCATCATGCAAAAATTTGGTCACTAGATGTAGATCTTGGTCAGATCTCACTCCTTTCAAAATTTTACTACTTGCTGGCTCATTTCATCACTTTGCTGAGTGTACCATCAGTCATGAGTTTTCATCATCATTTCAGTCATTTTCATCATGGTTTCATTCATTCGGAGTCTCCATTAGGTCAAGGGGTTTCCAAGGTCATCAAATCACCATTTCATGCATAAATTCCAACAAGTGAAGGAGTGCCAATAAATAAATTTCATCAGTAAGTTTGATTTGTAAATTTGATTTCAGATAAAAATGTAATTTTACGTTCCTCATTTGTAATAAGTTCTCAGAGTTCCAAGTAGTTCCACACTCAAAGTTCCATCAGCAAAATAGCAAAGTTCAAAAAATTTAATCAGTGTTCCTAAGCCATAAAAAGATGAAGTTCAAAGATCAAATTTAGAAGTTAAAGGTAAAGAAGAAATGTAAATTTGATTTCAAGAAAGGAAATGTGGGTCCCAACTTGTTTAATGACATTTATTCAAGTATAAAATAGCCCCAAAGACCAAAAAGTCATTCGTTTTCATCCTCAAGCATTGAACCCTCCAAGTTCCCCAAGCACAAAATTGATTTTTTCTTCATAAAACCAAGTTCTGGCATCTTTTTTGTGCTTTTTCCAAAGGCGCCATGCTTTTTGCAGAAGGGACACTGCATTTTTTAGAAACACGTTGTGCTTTTCATAGGGCTTTGCTACTCTTTTCCTCAGTTCATTGCATTTTTTGCAGAAGAGAGGCACAACTCTAAATATTCCTTGCATAGGTTCTAAGAACAATTTCAGGGTTTCTACATCTATTTACAGGTAATTTTCACCTCCATAGCCCCTCCTTTAAGCTTGTGGTCATAAATTTATGGCGCACACCTTCCCTTACCCTCTATATCATGTTCTAAGCAAGTGAACCCTATTTTTCATCTTTGTGAAGTTAAAATTTATTTCCCCTGGACCCCTTTACCTTCCTTACACCCTAACTCACTCCCCACTACCATTACATCCCCTCATTTCCCATTCCCAAGCTGTATTCCCTAAAACCCTACCCCTAAGCTATGATTTCCTAGGCAATTAGATACCTCCCCATGTTTAAATTCCCTACCCTATTTTCCTTAACATTGAAAACCCCCATCACTTCCATAAGCTCCCCAATCCCTTTACACATTTCCCCAAATTTTCCGTCACTCATCCTAGCCCCCTAACCCTACAATTCTACTCCCTTTCCCTTCCCCTTATTCCCTAGGGTTTCAAGACAAAACTAAAAATAATGGAGGAGGAGAGAAAAACCATGGAGGAGGAAATAAATACGAAAGAAGAAGAAAAGAAAGCATATAATAAAGGAGGGAGAATTTTAAGACTAGAGCCATTAGACACTAGGGAATTGATGGCATCACCCTTAGCTGTCAAATGTTTCCAGCATGTAGGTTTCTTTGAGTTTTGTGATATGGTACAAAGAGTGCAAAGTCATCCTACTTTGACCATGGTTTTTATCAACAACCTACAAAAATACCAAGTGACTATTGCAGGGGTGACTTTCATCATTTCTACTCACATCATTGTAGCAGTAACAAGGATACCCAATGTGGGTGAAAAATGGTTCAAAACTAAATATTTGGATGCCCAGCTATATGAACCTTACCTCAAGGCACCTTATAAAGATAAAATCAAGAAGATATTTCCTTTTGGTCAGTTTCTTAACAATTTTTCCCTCACGATGAAAATCATCATGAAATACTTCACTTGTTAGGGCAGATTCTCCAGGTTCTACAACTATCACATCAGGTTACTCATGCATTTCACTAGGGTGAAATTGCTCAACCTTCCCTACTACTTGTATAAGAGTATCGACAAGATGGCTTACATAGTACAAAACAAAGAGTATGAGCCTCAAATGAATAGCCTCTTTCATCATTCACTGATTAAAATCATTTTCCTCCATCACCTCAAGCAACTTAACATTGCATGGGAGACTTTCATTGAGGCATATGTCTTTACTACAACACCAAATCAGCCTGCTAGACCTATTCCACCACCACCATTAGTTTCGCACAATAAAACTAGGTTATCTAGTAGGGCTACAGTGATAAAAAAAAAAAGAGGTAAAAGAGGTAAAAGATTTCAAACCATACTAGAGACGATACAGGCAAGTTTTTTCTCCACAGATTGTGGAAGGGGCATTGCCTTCTACATCAAAAAAACAGGGAAATCAAAAGCGGCAAGAGGCAGTTGTTCAAGAGGAGGAATACCTTCATTATGAGGAAGAAAGAGAGTTTGAACTGGTGGACTTGGATGTTCAAGATGATCATGAAACCTCAAACCTACTCATCAAAGAGAAATATGCCACAATCAAAGAACTGCAGGACAATTTGGCCACAACACAATTTGTCATTTCCTTCCTTGAGCAAGAAAACAAGTAGCTGAAAGACAAACAAACACTCTTGGAGTTGGAGTTACTGAAGGTCAAGAGGAAAGAAAGAAAAGGAAAAGAAGTGATGGAACCTGGTGAGTTGGATCATGATGAGACTCAAACCACCCAGAAAATACCGAAAATAAGAGGTCTTAACAGAACATTAGAGCAGGAGAAACATGAGGCAGAACAACTTAATTTTGAGGAAAGAATAACAAGAGAAATCAATGATGAAAGAGAAGTGTGGCTTGACAGAGTGAACATACACCTTGAGAAGCACCTTCATAAGGCCAACAAGGACAATCAGATGCTTACACACATGGCTGACAGATACAACACTAGAAACAAGATTTGCAACATCAGGATCAAGCAATTGAAGGATAAACTCAAGGAAACCCTAATCACTCAAAAGGATAAGGACAAACTTGAGTTACTTAATGATGCCTCCTTGGTTGCTTGAGACACCTCATCAAGACTTTATCCAAAAAATTTTAAGGTTTTTGGGTAAATATTTGAGTTTTTGAGCATTTTGGTAAAATTTACTAGTCTTTTTGCACAATCAGCGTGCAAAAAGTGCAACGTGGGCCACACTGCGCTTTTTGTGGAGGCCTCCAAATGAAAAAATATCTGCACATTTGGATAGATAATGATGTCTACATAAAATTTTGACTATTGGCACATCAAAAATAGAGTTTTTGACAAGTGGAAATGGTAAAAAACCTCTCAAAAAATAGTTTTTTGCCTCCTTTTTTAGCCTCACGCTGTGTTTTTTGACCAGCCTTGGGAGATTTTATTTTTGAGGAGCTTAAATCAACTATTTTCATATCTTGAGCACATTTTTGATAGCTAGACTGGAAGTGCTTTCCAATGAGCCATCTTGGGCCTAATTTGGACCTGAGGAAGTCACTCAAAAGCGGATTTGTAGGACCATGCTGTGCTTTTTACCATGCACAGTGCACTTTTCTCAAGCACGTTGCACTTTTTGCAATTGAATGGTTTATTCAAAATTTTCTCTTTTTGTTAGTTGATTGATGGATTATACAAAGAATTACTAATGTAATTGTAAAATTTAAATGTAATTATGTCATCAATAGCTACTAGAGGTAGATACATCAAGTAAATATGTAATCTTGGGTCAAAGTGAATCAATTTCATGAATGATAAGGATTAGTTTGTTGACCTCTCTAGTCATTAGGATTCTAGCTGAGGACTTTGAGGAACAGATCCACAAGTCATGGATTCGACCCTTGAGAGTGGGAGAAGATTTTTTTGGTATATATCTTTCATTTCCTTTGTCATTTCAAGGGTTGGATGTTGAGTAATTGATCATTGAACACTAGTGTAATCAGAATTTTTGGCAGGAATTAATAGACCGAGTTGCAGCGATTTTGGTGGGATTCCTGTGGTAATGATTTTTAACAGTTTTTCCTCTTATGTTTGCAAATGTTTTAATGTATTATTATTTCCATATTCATGCCATCTCTGAATGTCATTGATTCCTAATTTAAATAGACATAATTCATTAGCTGATGCTTTGTTTTGGAGGAAAATTTACAGTTTTGTTTCATCTTCTTCTAATTGAAAAGAATTCATGTTTTCCATGCTCTTTTCTAAAACCCTAGCAGTCTAAGATACCTTAATGTGTTAAAGTGCTTACGTACCTTTCCCCATAATATCTCTGCAATTCTTATCCTTTTTTCCCTGACCTAGTTCTTCCCTGACCTATTCACCATCCAACATTCAAAATCAATAAATAAAAACCATAGTTATACTATACATAGCCTAAAATCCTCATTATGTAGTCATTTTGGCTATGATCTTGGAGAGATCCCTCTCCTGCCTAGTATGGCTAGCTACTTGGAAAAAGATTGGTTTGTGGTTACCTTTGCTGGTCTCTTCCTCAACCTTGGAGATCCGATGAAGTGATAACAAGAGGAATGGGGAGAGGAGGTACTAAACTACCTAAAGATGGGCTATTTTCCTTACAATGAATTCCTTGTTGACTCTTAGACCCAAGAAAGGGACCGAAAACCTCTCATTCATGAAGTAGTGCTCATGAGGAGAAGGAAGTTAGTTTTGTGATTCTATGATGTTGAGTTTGGAGTATTATAGTGACTAGAGACATTAGATAAAAAAAATGGCTTGATTGTTGTAAATGAAAATTTATTGTAAGCCAAAGACTTGTAAACCTGAGACTCGAAGCTAGAAAAACAAAGTCTAATATAGAAATGTGTTAGATAAGGATACCAAAGAGAGATCCCTCTTTTGAATTAGGTAGACTAAAAAGAACTGAACCATTTAGTTTTATTTCTTCACATGAAGGACTAGAAGAAAGATAATCTTAGATATTGTAGAAAGTGGGAAGGGATCTCTTCTATGTTGTGAAGACCCATAGTGGCCATATTTGTTGTTTGAGGAACACAAAATTGGTGCTTGCATAGTGGAATCCCTATTTCCTAGCCAATGAAATAAATTTTCATTCATACTCTATACATTAAAATAAAATCTTTGTTGTTATTCACTAATTGAAGCATCTATTAAACATCAGATATTGGGGGTGGTTAGTTGTAAGAAATTTTTAGTGTAGTTTTTCCTATGATTTTAAGTGTATTACTTTCTTGTGAATGAATTGTAAATTTACCTTTATACTTCATATTTAAATATTATTTTGGATTCATTGTGTATGTGTGTAATGGTAAGTTAAGAGTTGTATGGTTGTAATGAATATGCATGATGCATGATTAGTGTGCTAAGTAGTTAACATAATTGGCTTGAATTTTGAAATGCATTCCTTTATAAATATGAATGTTGTATGAGATGGGATCCTTTCATCCATGATAAATGAAATCATTATGTGGTTAATGTTCATGAATTGATAGGTTATCCTTGGATGTGTTTGACTATGTTATATTTACATGCATGTTTGTAATCATTTATGAAATTTTGTGATGTATGGTGTCTTTCCAAAAGAGAAGGACTGATAAGTTGGTGGTCTTAGTTATTATGAAGCTTTTGTGAATAAAAAAGCTTAGGATTCCCTAGATAGGCCAAAGGAGCCTTTTGCTTGTTGTGAGGATTGAAAGGTTTTGTTAACAATGGCACCCAAACGCAAAAGTAGAAGCCCTAATGAGGAAGGAGATATTTAAGAGAAGATAATGTCTAGTGTTTAGTATGGAAAATTTCACCAAAAAAATATTAAGCCAAATTAAATCCTAAGGAAGAACTTAAGTGGTTCATGGATCTCTAGTTTAAGTCTTAATTTTGGCCAAAAAAAGAAAATTTATGGTTTGACCCCTATAAATCAAGCTATTAAGATAATTTTGGGACTGAACACCTTAGAATGAAACTTTTTGGAAAATTAAAGATGGTATTCTCTCTTGATGTGGTGGATTATTGGAAATTTGGGGTTTGGCTAGCCCCATCCTTACCCTTAGTCAAATATATCAATGAGAGCGAGGTGCAAGAGATGGTTATAAGGGGTAGTCAAAATATAAACACATGAAGCCCTCAAGGAAATTGAAGTGAATCATTATGAAAAACCCTTGTATGGAATGGCCTAATGAAACAAGTGCCAATTGGAAGCATTAGATCTATTAACATGGAGCATGAAGCAACAACACTAAAAATTTGGAACCTCGAAACATTAGACTAACCAAAGTATCCAGTACTAGGAGAACTGACGGGTGATGTCATAATTTTATGACATGGTGATTCCACGTCTATGTCATGTGTCACATGGATTTGGTAATTTTGACATGTCAACCTTACAAATATGAGTGACATGGAACACATTAATAATGCCTCGTGGAAGGGGCCATGTCATTTTATCCAATGTGTTAAGTGGTGATTTTTGATTTTATGATTTATTTTGCATACCAAAATATCATATTGACATATCAACATATTAGAATTTTAGGATGATTGCATCATGTATATCATTGTTACCTCAATAACCTGATATACATGTTAAACATGCCATGTGTCAAAAAATTTAGCCATTTTCATGTGGCAAGGTATGATTAGGTGACAAAGTTCTGAGGTGGTGTGTCGAGGTGGACTCAAACCTATTGAATTATTAATGTTTTATGAGGATTTGCAGTTATATATTTTTTGTCAAATCTCCGATGAGCCATTTTGGAGTAATTCTATTTCAAAATTCGATGTATGTAACATTAGCGTATTAGAAGGTTATGTGCATATTAACATATATTTAAGTTGATTCATCAATATATCAACATATAAAAATGCTCAAGGTTTGGAGAATGCACAACTTGTGACATCACCAATATGGAAAAGCTATAATATAGTAATAAACCAACAAACTCGGACCCATGTGGAAGAGATGCAAGGCTAGGAGTTTCCACGTGGCTATATAAACGATGAAGTGGGACCTTAAAGGGGTGAAAGTTCAGAGACTGTGCTAAGAGCTTAAATTAAGATGAAATTTATATCGTGGGGAAGTTCTAGATGAGAAAAAGATGATAGTGGTATCAAGAATGCGATTTAGTGGCTCACCCTCATCTTTGTCTTGAATATGAGGCACACTTACTAACTCAAAATGTCAACCATGTGCATTTTATATATTTCAAATTTTAATAAAATAAATATTTTATTATAATTTTATTCAATTACAATTTTATAAGATTATTACTCATAAATTATTAAAAAAAATTACTTATGAATATTTTAATATTGAAATTATATTAAATATAATAATGATTTTTAAATAAAATAATATAATATTATTATTATTTAAAATTTATTTAAAAAATATTTTGTTAATATTTAAAGATATAATTTTTAAATATTTAATTATATTTAAAATTTCAGTTTTATATATATATATATATATATATTCGAATTTTAGTTGGCCTTAGTCCTATCGACTTATTAATGTTTTGTGAGGATTTATAGTTATACATTTTTGTCAAATCTCTGATGAGCCATTTTGGAGTAATGTTATATCAACATTTGATGTATGTAACATTAGCATATTATAAGGTTATGCAGATATTCACATATCTTTAAGTGCATTCATTAGTATATCGACATATCCGAATGTTCAAGGTTTGGAGAATGCACAACTTGTGAAATCACCGATATGGAAAAACTATAATATAGTAATAAACCAACAAACTTGGATCCATGTGGGGGAGAGACGTAGCTAGGAGTTTCCATGTGGCTATATAAATGATTAATTCGGTCTTTAAAGGGGTGAATGTTTTGTGAGGATTTACAATTATACATTTTTTGTCAAATCTCCGATGAGCCATTTTGGAGTAATGTTATATCAACATTCGATGTATGTAACATTAGCACATTAGAAGGTTATGGGCATATTAACATATCATTAAGTTGATTCATTAGTATATCAATGACATATCAAAATGTTCATGGTTTGAAATCACCAATATGGAAAAACTCTAATACAGTAAGAAACCAACAAACTTGGACCGATGTGGGGGAGATGTGTGGCTAGGAGATACTACATGGCTATATAAATGATGAAGTGGGTCTTTAAAAGGTTGAAAGTTCAGAGACAGTGCTAAGAGCTTAAATTGGATGAGATGAAATTTATATCGTGGGAAAGATCTAGATGAGAAAAAGATGATAGTGGTATGAGAAATGTGATCTAGTGCATCACCCTCATATTTGTGTTGATCTTGAATATGAACCAAACTTGCTAATTAAAAATATCAACCATATACATTTTATATATTTCAAATTTTAATGAAATAAATATTATATTATAATTTATTCAATTACAATTTTATAAAACTATTTATTATTCATAAATTATTAAAACATTTTATTACGAATATTTAAATATTTAAATTATGTTTTATAATAATGATTTCTAAATAAAATAATATAAGACTACTATTATTTAAAATTTTATTTAAAAATGTTTATCTATATATATATATATATGATTATGTTTTAATAATTAAATGTGTTTTATATATTTATATATTTTATTAAATATACGTTTTATAATTTTGTTGAAAGTATATCAATTTATTTTATAATTGTAAATTGTATGAAAAAATAAATAAGAAACTAATACAACAAATTTAGATTTCATATTTTATATTTAATAAGAGATTTGAAAACCTCTTTAAGAGTAGTTCTTGAGATAAGATGGATCTAGGTTGGTTTAATTTCACCTTTTAAATAAGCTATGTTCCACATGAATAGCATAGGTTCTCCAAAATTTTTGTTATTTTATTTTTCTAAATAGCTATATTCCACATGAATACCATACGTTCTCGAAGACTTTTATTATTTTATTTTTCTAAATTATTTTTATTTCATTATTTTTATTTGGTTAAAATGTTTACATTACATTAATCTTTTCATTTAATCAAATTAAATTTAATATTTACATAACATTAATATTTTCATACATTATATTAATCTTTTCATTTAATTGAATTGTTTCATTTTCACATTATATTAATCTCTTCATTTAATTTAATTGTTTCTTTAAAGATATTATACTATACTAAATTGGAAATACTATTTTTTTTAAATAATATTAAATAATTTAATTTTCATTTTTTCAAATAATTTTTTATATATTTTAAATGAAAAATAATAATAATAAATAATCAAATTTATTTTATTTTCTTAGTATGATTTAATAATTAAATGTGAATAATAAATATAATAAAATATTATTTTTATTTTTATTTGTATTTTTTTTTCCAAATTACATTCAAATATATTTAATTTTTATTTTATTTTATTATTATGATTTAATAATTAAATATTAATAATAAATGTAGTAACATATACTTTTTTCCTTCTAAAAATTGCCCAAATATATATTTATTTTATTTTTCAATAAATATATATTTCATTTTATTTTATTTTATATATTTCAAATTTTAACAAAATAAATATTTTACTATAATTTTATTCAATCACAATTTTATAACATATACTTTTTTTGCTTCTAAAAATTGCCCAAATATATATTTATTTTATTTTTCAATAAATATATATATCATTTTATTTTATTTTATATATTTCAAATTTTAACCAAATAAATATTTTACTATAATTTTATTCAATTACAATTTTATAAGACTATTACTCATAAATTATTAAAACATTTTACTTATCAATATCTCTCATATATACTTAGACTTGGAGTGAGGCCCAAGTTTTCGGAGACTACTAAGAGCCTAAATTGGTTGAGATGAAATTTATATCGTGGGAAAGCTCTAGATGAGAAAAAGATGATAATGGTATTAGAAATGTAACTTATTTGTTTTGGTCTTGAATATGAGCGAGACTTATTAACTCAAAATGTCAACCATATACATTTTATATATCTCAAATTTTAATAAAATAAATATTTTATTATAATTTTATTCAATAAAAATTTTATAAGACTATTAATTATTCATAAATTATTAAAAAAATTTATGAATATTTTAATATTAAAATTATGTTTGATAATAATGATTTTTAAATAAAATAATATAAGATTATTATTATCTAAAATTTTATTTAAAAAATATTTTTTAAATTAAATATTAAATATATATATTATTTTATTATATGTTACTATGATTATGTTTTAATAATTAAATGTGTTTTATATATTTATATATTTTATTAAATATATATTTTATAATTTTTTAAAAATTATATCAATTTATTTTATAATTGTAAAATGTATGAAAAAATAAATAAGAAACTAATATAACCAATTTAGATTTTATATTTGATTTTTAACAATAGATTTGAAAACCTCTTTAAGATTAGTTCTAGATATAGATGGATTAGTTCTAGAGATAAGATGGATCTAGGCTAGTTTAATTTCACCTTTTAAATAAGCTATATTCCACATGAATACCATATGTTCTCCAAAATTTCTATTATTTTATTCTTTTAAAAAGCTATATTTCACGTTAATAGCACACATGAATACCATAGGTTCTAGAAGACTTTTATTATTTTATTTTTCTAAGTTATTTTTATTTCATTATTTTTATTTTCAGTTTTTATTTGGTTAAAATGTTTACATTACATTAATCTTTTAATTTAATTAAATTAAATTTAATATTTACATAACATTAATCTTGTCAAACCAGGAGGTAACTCCGCAAATCAAAATATTTATTGAATGAAGAATGAACATGTATTTATACATGGAGGTGAGGCTATTGGGATTCATCTCCCAATGACTCTTGGCCTTCCTTATTTCCTAATATTATTTATTATACAATATTACATATCCACACCCAACCCATAGGATTAGGTGTCAACATTCCCCCTTTTAATCCGAAGGGATGTTGGTGAGCCCAAGCATCGATCTGAACTTTTCAAACTTTTCTCTTCCAAGTGCTTTGGTGAAGATGTCAGCAGTTTGCTCATTTGTGGAACAATGATGTAGATGGATGGTTTTGGCATGAACATGATGTCGAATTAGATGGTACTTTGTATTGATGTGCTTTGTTCGATCATGGAACTTTGGGTTCTTGGCCAACTTTATTGCAGAAGTGTTGTCGATCATGAGTGGTGTGGAGTACATTTATTTCATCTGCAAATCTTCCAGGATTTTCTGGAGCCACACAATTTCCTTTGTTGCTTCAGCTGCTGCCACATATTCTGCCTCGGTCATGGAATCTGCTGGAACTAACTGTTTGTGTGATCTCCATGAGACAGCTCCTGATCCAAAACTCATGGTGTAACCTGTAGTAGACACCCCTGTTTCTTTGTCGCCATCAAAGTCTGAATCCGAGTATCCAATCAAGCTGAAGTCGCGTACCTGTGTATATTTGAGTCCAAAGTCTTGAGTCCCCTTCAAGTACCTTAACACTCTTTTTGCAGTAGACCAATGTCCTTCACAAGGTTTTTGCATGAACCTTGAGAGGATTCCAATAGCAAATGAAATGTCAGGTCTGGTGGTGGTCAGGTAGATAACACTTCCTATAAGCTTTCTATACTTAGTTGCATCCTCAAATTCCTTCCCTTCAATAGATGTGAGCTTCAATTTTTGTTCCATTGGAGTGGTTAAGCAATTACATTCATCCATGCCAAACTTGTTCAAGAGATCTCCAATGTACTTCTTTTGAGAAAGAAATATAAATTTAGGATGTTGAATTACTTCAATACCCAGATAGTAATGAACATGACCCAAATCAGTCATTTCAAAACCTTTCTTCAACTCTTTCTTCATGGATTCAATATAGCTATCATTGTTTCCTGTTATCAAAAGATCATCTACATATACCACAAGATATACAATTGTTTTTCCAACTTTCTTAACAAACAAAGTTGCATCATCAAGATCAAAATGTTTGAAGTCAAGTTTCAGAAGATGCTCGGTTAATTTCTCATACCAGGCTCATGGTGCTTGCTTGAGGCCATACAAGGATTTTATAAGCTTGCAAACTTTGTGTTCTTGACCCTTTACCACAAATCCTTCTCGCTGGGACATATAAACTTTCTCCTTTAGATCTCCATTCAAGAAGGCTATTTTTACATCCATCTGATGGAATTTCCATCCATTCTGTGCTGCTAGGGCAAAGAGAGTCCGGATGGTGGTCCATTTTGCTGTGGGAGCAAAATTTTCTTCATAATCGATTCCTTATTTTTGTGCAAAACCTTTTTCCACAAGCTTGGCCTTATGCTTGTCAAGTGAGCCATCTGCTTTGTACTTGTTCTTGTAGACCCACTTACAGCCAATTAGTTTTGTTCCCAAAGGCGGATCAACCAGCTTCCAAGTGCCATTCTTTATCAAGGCATCATACTCCTTTTGCATCACTTCTTTCCATTCATCATGAGAAGCGGCTTCTTTGAAGGAATTTGGTTCCCGATCTGTAGAAAAACTCAATTCACAGTTATAAGCAATATCCATATCAACAGGAGAATTAGAATTATCTACATCACCTTCGATTTTTTGAGTGGAACTTCTTGTTCCTGTTTTTCCAACCTCATTAGGATGAACATTCTCCAGTGTCTTTGTCAGCCATTTGGGAAGACCTTTCTGAGATGGCCCAGGTTGTTCACTTGACTGAGTTGGGATTGATTCAAGATTCAATCTCCCAATTCTGTCAATCACATCATTCAATGTGTCATCCGTGGTTGTTTCTTCATGTGGGGGAGAGAGTGCTTCAGGAAAAGATTCCACAGTTTGATTCAATATCGGAATCCCCCCTTCAAGATGTGGAATCTCATTATCAAATTCTTGGAAAGACTTTGCATGTGTGAATCTATCCAGGCAATCAAGTTGCCGCTCAACAACCTTGTCACTCTTGGAAGATTCAAGGAATATGACATCTCTTGCTATTACAAACTTCTTATTTTCTTCATCATAGAGACGATATCCTTTGGAGTTATTGCAGTACCCCAAGAAGATACATTTTTGACTTCTAGCACCAAGTTTGTTCCTTTGACCCTTGGGTATCAAGGCATAACAGGTGGACCCAAAGACCCTGAAATGCTTTACCGAAGGAATGTGGCCATGCCACATTTCAAAAGGAGTTTTGTTTCTAATTGAACTTGAAGGACACCTATTCTTTATGTAAACAGCACATAGAACTGCATCAGCCCAGAACATCAATTTTACATTTTTGAAAAATAACATGGAGCGAACCATATTTAAAATATTTCTGTTCATTCTTTCAGCTACACCGTTCTGTTGGGGATTATATGGCACAGTTGTTTGATGTTTGATTCCATGTTGACGAAGATAATTTTCAAATTCATTTCAAGTGTATTCTTTTCCATTATCAGTACGTAGAGAGCCAATGTGAGTTTGTGCATCATTTTCAATCCATGCATGGAAATTCTTGAATGTTTGAAAATCATCAGACTTGTTCTTCAATAAGTAAATCCAACACATTCTGGTGTATTCATCAGTAAATGTCATCATGTATTTATTTCCATTTGCAGAAGCAATAGGCATAGGGCCACATAAATCTGAATGAACAAGCTCAAGTTTTCTATGTGCTCTGGAGTGTGAATCATGAAATGGTTGTTTGCTATGCTTTCCTAGAATACAAGCATCACATTCTTTAGGTTTTCTAGGAATTGTAGGCAGTCCATTAACACCATTTTTCTTCAAAAAATGAAGGCTGTCATAGTTTAAGTGTCCAAATCTAGCATGCCATAAAAGACTTGATGGGAATGTACCTTCATCATGATGTGAACTGAATGCAAAGTTTTGAGCATGAGCAGATGAACCTTTCAGCTTCAAGAGTCTCCTTTCTTCTATTCCCTCCATGACAAGTGAGTGATCTGATGCTTTTCTGACCTCTGCCTTGCCATCAAACAAGTGAATGGAGTGTCCTTGCTGGCGGATTTGGACCAGGGACAACAAGTTTCTCCTCAACTCAGGGAGGTATAGAACCTCATGTAGGATATGATCTGGAAGACCAGGAAACTTAAGCCTGACTATGCCAAGCCCTGATGGCTTGAGTTTGGATTTATCTACGAAATATACCGCTCCATCAACTTTGTCAGTGAATTCTTCAAAAAAATGTTTTCTAAATGTCATGTGACATGTTGCTCCTGAATCTAGAAACCAACCATCTCTCCATGAAGTAAATGAAACATCAAATAAGTCTTCAGTTACTCCATTGTTACAATGTGCTAGAACATAATGAGCGGATTCAGGTGCTTTACCTTTGTCTTTGTCATTATTTTTACCTTTGTCTTGATTTCTTTGCTGCTCAATTTTCTCCCAAGGTGTTCTGCATTTGGATGCATCATGTCCATCTTTATTGCAACGTGTGCAATGAAGATTGGATTTGTCAGATTGTCTTCCCCCCCTTTCTGTGAAGTTTCTTCTTCCTCTTCCTCTTCTGCCACCTCTTCCTCTGGATGAATCTGGAGCATGACTCTTTTATCTATGTGCCAAGTATGTAGCCTCTTTGGAAGACGAAGGGACTGTCATCTTCCCGAAAGCTTTCTCTCTTTCTGCATACTTTTTCTCAAGTGTATCAAAGGTGATATGCTCAAGGTTCCCACTTGCTTGCAAAGACTAAAGATAATGTGAGTAAGTCGGATATAATGCCTTAACATATGCTATGAGAGGTATGTCCATTTTTACACCATTGCTATCAATATCATGCATGATAGATCTAACTTCTAAAGCTAAGGCAAGGGGATCATCATTCTTCATTTCAAGACTGAACAGCTTAATCATCAATTGAACATTTTCTAATTCTGAATGTGAGTCATAGAGTTCTTTTAGCTTGCTCAAGGCATCATAGGCATTTGAGAATGATGAAATATGGTGACTCACCTCTTCATTTACGGAAGCTGCAATCAAGGCATAGGCCTTGCAGTTCTTATTTTCCCAAATGGCGAGCTCTTTGTCTGAAGTGGGCTTTGCTGGTGGATTTCCTTCTTGTCCTTCACAGATTCCTTTCCACAACTCATTAAAAATGAGTGTGTGTTTAATCTTCCGAGACCATTCAAGATAGTTCTCTTTGCCGGAGAGAACCACCCCAACAATAGATATGAGAGAATGCGTTAGTTTGCTGGAAAAAATTCTTTTGAAGAGGAAAAATTTTGTTACAAAATCTTCAATTCTGGAGATTTTCTCAATTAAAGGGGACAAAAACTCTTTGCTAAAAACACTGAATTCTGCACCAAAAAAATATATATATATATTTTTTTTGTGTTTGAAGAAAAATTGTATTGAAAGTATGGTGGGGGGGGTATTATGACTGAGGGGAAGCGGTATTGAATAATGGAGAATTTATGGAAGGGCGTTAATATGGTGGTGGCGTTGTATTATTTGAACAGTGGAATAGTCGACAAGGGTATTAAATATGTATAACAAAGGTGAAGTGGTGTTAAAAACAGCGTATGGTATTATATGTATTGTCAAATGGAATGTAAATATTATATGATAGCGCTGGAGGAGGGGGCCGAAAGGCCACGGAGAGGGAAGCGTATTACAAATGTTGTAGAGGGCAGAATATGACAAAGCTATATTGTATGCACAGAGGGCGATATTATATATATATATATGCAGCATGGATGACAGGCGGACAACATAACATAAAAGTGGTGGAAGGGTGCTAAAAGAGCGCGGAATGGTGTTAAAGACAGCGCAGTGTTGTAAATATTATATGATGTTTGCTGTAGCGGGAGGTCGTTGAAATGGAGTGGCGGGATATGTATACAGAAACAACTGTATTGGATTTACTTATGCAGAGGTGTATGCATGCGGTGTGCGCAAACAGCACAGGAGGGAGGCGTAATGGATATAAATGATGTTAAGTGGAGGTGTTAATAACAGCGCGGGGACTGTTGAATTAAACGCAGGTGGAATTAAATGCAGTGAGAGCGCTATTATATGGACATAATGATGCATACCACGCTGTATTATTGACTATGACAGAGTGTTGAATGGAGTAGGGTGGGTTGGTGGGTGCAAGAGGGGTAGGGATAGTAGTGATGCACAGATAGTGGAAATGAGGTGCGTTGGGTAGGTGAGGGAGAAGTGAGGGCGAACGCACTGGGTTGGGTAGGTGAGATTTTGAAATTGCAGGACTTTAATAACCGAATTTGCAGGTGTGTGCAGGGGCTGCAATTTGCAGTGTTTCAGGAACTGCAGAATTGCAGAATCTTCAGGAGCTGCAAGAGCTGCAAATGTCAGAGCTGTGCATAAATTGCAGAGATGAAAGAAAATGCAGAATAACAGTATATAGCATCAATTTAATGGAGCAGCAAAACTATACAGAAAAACTCACTGAGAAAAGGAATGAGGGAGTTACACCACAGGCAAAAATGCCAATAGTGGGACTGGCTCTGATACCATGTCAAACCAGGAGGTAACTTCGCAAATCAGAATATTTATTGAATGAAGAATGAACATGTATTTATACATGGAGGTGAGGCTATTGGGATTCATCTCCCAATGACTCTTGGCCTTCCTTATTTCCCAATATTATTTATTATACAATATTACATATCCACACCCAACCCATAGGATTACGTGTCAACAAATCTTTTCATTTAATTGAATTGTTTAATGTTCACATTACATTAATCTCTTCATTTAATTTAATTATTTCTTTAAAGACATTACCATACTAAATTGGAGATACTATTTTTTTTAAATAATATTAGATAATTTTATTTTCATTTTTTCAAATAATTTTTTATATATTTTCAATTTTAAAAACAAATAATAATAAATATTCAAATTTATTTATTTTTTAATTTATTTTATTTTTTATTATGATTTAATAATTAAATGTGAATAATATTTTATTATAATTTTATTCAGTTACAATTTTATAATACTCATAAATTATTAAAACATTTTTCTTATGAATATTTTAATATTAAAATTATATTTTATAATAATTATTTTTAAATAAAATAATATAAAATTATTATTATTTAAAATTTTATTTTAAAATTATTTTTTTAATATTTAAAGATATAGTTTTTAAATATTTAATTATATTTAAAATTTCAGTTTTTACATATATATATATATATATATATATATATATATATATATATATATATATATATATATATATATATATTTGAAATTTCAGTTGGCCTTAGTCTTATTAACTTATTAATGTTTTGTGAGGATTTACAGTCATACATTTTTTGTCAAATCTCTGATGAGCCATTTTGGAGTAATGTTATATCAAAGCTCAATGTATGTAACATTAACGTATTATAAGGTTATGCACATATTCACATATCTTTAAGTGCATTCATTAGTATATAGACATATCAAAATGTTCAAGGTTTGGAGAATGCACAACTTGTGAAATCACTGATATGGAAAAACTATAATATAGTAATAACCAACAAACTTGGATCCAAGTGGGCGAGAGACGTAGCTAGGAGTTTCCACGTGGCTATATAAATGATTAATTCGGTCTTTAAAGGGGTGAATGTTTTGTGAGGATTTATAGTCATACATTTTTTGTCAAATCCTTGATGAGCCATTTTGGAGTAATGTTATATCAACATTCGATGTATGTAACATTAGCGTATTAGAAGGTTGTGGGCATATTAACATATCATTAAGTTGATTCATTAGTATATCGATGACATATCAAAATGTTCATGGTTTGAAATCACCAATATGGAAAAACTCTAATACAGTAAGAAACCAACAAACTTGGATCCATGTGGGGGAGATGCGTGGCTAGGAGAAACTACTTGGCTATATAAATGATGAAGTGGATCTTTAAAGGGGTGAAAGTTCAGAGACAGTGCTAAGAGCTTAAATTGGTTGAGATGAAATTTATATCGTGGGAAAGATCTAGATGAGAAAAATATGATAGTGGTATGAAAAATGTGATTTAGTGCATCACCCTCATATTTGTGTTGGTCTTGAATATGAACCACACTTACTAATTCAAAATGTCAACCATATACATTTTATATATTTCAAATTTTAATATATTTTATTATTCCTAAATTATTAAAAAGTTTTTCTTACGCATATTTTAATATTAAAATTATGTTTTATAATAATGATTTTTAAATATATATATATATATATATATATATATATATATATATATATATATATATATATATATATATATATATATATATATATATATATATATATATATATATATATATATATAATGAGTTGTATATATTTATATCTTTTATTAAATATATATTTTATAATTTTGTTGAAATTATATCAATTTATTTTATAATAGTAAAATGTACTTAAAAAATAAATAAATAAGAAACTAATACAGTCAATTTATATCTCATATTTTATCTTTGATAAGAGATTTGAAAAACTTTTTATAAGAGATCTAGACTAGTTTAATTTCACCTTTTAAATAAGCTATATTCTACATAAATACCATAGGTTCTCGAAGATTTTATTATTTTATTTTTCTAAGTTATTTTTGTTTTTCATTTTTTATTTTATTTTGACTAGGTTAAAATGTAGACTCATTTAATTTCGCCTTTTAAATAAGTTATATTCCACATGAATACCATAGGTATCTTCATTTTTTTATTTTATTTTGTATAAGTTAAAATGTTTACATTACATTAATCTTTTCATTCAATTGAATTATTTAATGTTTACATAATATTAATCTTTTCATACATTACATTAATATTTTCATTTAATTTAATCATTTAATGTTTTCATTACATTAATTTCTTCATTTAATTTAATTGTTTTTTTTAAGGCATTACACAATATTGGAAATACTAATTTTTTTTAAATAATATTTAATAATTTACTTTTTCAAATAAATTTTTATATATATATATATATATATATATATTTTTAAGGCATTATACAATTTGGAAATACTAATTTTTTTAAATAATATTTAATAATTTACTTTTTCAAATAATTTTTTATATATTTCAAATTTTAAAAATAAATAATATCAAATATTCAAATTTATTTTATTTTCTTATTATGATTTAATAATTAGTTGTGAATAAATATAATTTTTTTAAATAATATTTAATAATTTAATTTTCATTTTTTCAAATAATTTCTTATATATTTTAAATTTTAAAAACAAAAAATTTTAAAAACAAATATTAATAAATATTCAAATTTATTTTATTTTCTTATTATATTTAATAATTAATTGTGAAGAATAAATATAATAAATTATTATTATTATTATTATTATGTTTTTATTGTTATGATTTAATAATTAAATGTGAATAATAGATGTAGTAATATATTATTGTGTTATAATTTTATTAAGATGGTATATTTATATGTTTTTAAGATAATAATAATGTTATTTAAATATTATTAAAAAACCATTTTAATGTTTAAAATAAAGAAAAAAAACATTATATTAAAAAGCTCTTCTTGGCTTGGAGATGTAAAATCTCTACTAACAGGGTCAACCACGTGAAGGTGAGAGCTTATATGACCCCAAAAACGGTCCATCATTGGCATGGGACTAACCACTGACGTGCACCCACACAATCCATTGCCAATGAGGCATAATCACTCACATGCATACATGCACACACAACAAACATAGGGTGCACACAACCATACACATACCCACAAAAATTACACAAATTACTAAAATTAATTAAACTTTTAAAATAAAAATATTTGAATTTATTTGTTACATTGATTTTATTATTAAATAATTAATTTATATGTGTCATTACAAATTAAATTGATTATAAATATTATGTTATTGTGTGTTTTTTTAATATTATGCTATTGTGTGTGTTTTTTTAAAGATATTTAAACCTTCAGTTAATTGATGTTATTTATTATATTGATGTTATTATTAAATAATTAATTTATATGTGTCATTACAAATTAAAGCTATTATAAATATTATGTTATTGTGTATTTTTTTAAGGGATTTGAACCTTGAGTTTCATGGTTTGCATAACATTTTATAATATAGTAATCATTAATTGAGTTATACCCATGTGATAATATTATGAGATTTTTAATGTATATTATTTTTTCATTTTAAAATTATAAATTAATATTATATATTTAAAATTTTGATAGAAAAAAATAAAAAAAATAAAAAATAAAAATAAATACCACAACAATAATGATGATAATTTAATAAATATTTAAACTAATGTATTTATAAGTTAATATTCTAAATAATATATTTATATATAGAAATAAAAATAGTATATTTATAGTCATATAAATAAATATTTAAAAATATATATTCACACAAATTACACTCATATATCTACAAGTAAATAATAGATATATAAAAGAAGATTCATGCATACAGAAAAAATAAATTCATACACATTCAAAGAATACATTCATACACATATACACATTCAAAGAATATATTCATACACATCTATAGAATAAGTAAATCAAAGAATGCATTAGAATACAAGTGAATCAAAGAATACATTAAAATACAAGTGAATCAAAGAATACATTAGAATACAAGTGAATCAAAGAATACATTAGAATACAGGTGAATCAAAGAATACATTCATACACATGGAAAACATACAAGTACACAAGATACATACAAATAAAGCAAATAATAGATTCATACACAGATAAAGAATACAATCATACACAAACAAAGAATACAATCAAAGAAAACACATACACATGTAGCAAAGAATAGATTCATACACATAAAAAAAATACCAGTAAACATGACACATACAAATGTAACAAAGAATAGGTTCATACACATACAAAGAATACAAGTAAACAAACAAACAATATATACATGTAGAAAATAATAGATTCATACGCACTTAAAGAAAATAGATTCATACATATATAAAAAAATAGAAGTATTTAATAATTTTATACAAACAAATAATACACACAATTAAATATTTACAAACATTCTAAATAATATATATAGTATTTAATTTAAATATATAAAAATATCAATGTAAATATTAAATTATATTTATTTATAAATGTGAAAGGAAGAAAATACAATATAAATATTTTAATAACATATTTATAATAAAAATATATAATGAAAAAAATAAAAAATCAAAATCAAAATAAAAACTTAAAAAAATCAAAATCAAAGTAAAAAAAACAAAAATTAAAAATGTATATAAATATATGTGATGTGATTTTGTTATTTGTGTGTATGTGGGGAAGATATTTAAAACATTGAAAAGATGTTAAATAATTTATGTGAATAAGATTGATTTTTCCATTTTTGTGCATGTTGGGAAGATGTTTAAAACATTGAAAAAATGTTAAATAATTTATGTGAATAAGAGTGACTTTTCCATATGTGTGTATGTTGGGAAGATGTTTAAAACATGTTTATAAATTAGAGTATAGTTGAGTTTGTGCACATTAGAGTTATCATAAACTAAAGATCATGAAAATCAAGCACAAGGAACACAACTCAAAGGAGGGTTACAATTTAACCTTCTCCTAAGAGCCTTTTGGAGGGGTTGAATTCCCCTCCACAAAAAAAAAAAACCTACTCATTTTATTAATATAGTTTGTGTTCATGTACAATTATTTGATGGGCCCATCTAAACAAAATAGATACAAATATATTTAATTACAACATTACAAAACATAAAAATTGATAATGTCTTCCGCTCTCTCATCATCAACTTGGTATTGATAAATTTTCTGCAACATACAACATAGAAATGATAATGTTAGTATACAAATACTTTATAAGAACTTGTAAAATAATTAAGTGCACAATTCATTATATATATATATATATATATATATATATATATATGCAAATCCATAAAAATATAATCTAATTTATCAATTTAATATAATAACAATTAAATCACTGGCATAATACTTGTTCAGTCATTTGAAAGTAGTTTAAGCATAGGGATCTTTGAAATAATAATTAAATAATTTCATTAGTGAAAATGGAGAAAGCAAAAGCCATGCTCAAGATGAAATAATATGTAAATAATAACTAAATTCATAATATATTTATAAGTTTTGTTTTAACCAGACAGAAATATTTGTCAAGCTTTTAAGAAATTAATCTATACATTTCACTTGAAACACTTAGCCTCAGCCAGTTAGGCTTTTCTTGGCCTCAACAATAATGAGTAAAAAAAGTGGTTGGATACCTAATAACACCGATAGAACAAAGCTAACGATATACTATCTCTGAATACAATAACAATACACTCCTCCCTCCATGAGCAACCAACATAGACACCCAAATGTCAAGAAATCCAACGAACCGCTATCACAGCTGAAACATTAGAGAAGTGAATAAGGTCAGTTATGGACACAAAGAAGCGGTCAGCTAAGAGAGATTTTAGGCAACGGAATGAATAAGAAAAATGGAAATCCTAGAAATAGCATAGAGTTCGGAAAAACTGACAACCCTTGCTCCTACACAAGTCAAGGCCACCACGAACGAGAAAACTGAAGCAATGAAGAAAGATCTACATCCTACGCTCTTATACCCAACAATAGCTCGATCGATGTAATGGAGAATATAAATATTTAACACTGATCGATGTACACTGGGTTCTACCTGATGCCGGAGAAGTTGCAAGTTGAAATAGGTTCAAGGCAATGAGATGCCGAGTTTTTGACTATCAAGAAGTTTAATGAGGATTTTGTATTAGCATCAACAATAAAAAAAAAAAAAAGATAATTCCAAATTATATTCAAAACTGACATCATTTAGCCAAAAATGACAAGGAATCTCCGCAAGCTCCCTGCTCGATTCCATTTCATGGACCAACTGTTCAAATCGATTTTTACTTAAAAAAAACCATTGACGGTACCCATAAATAGGAAATCATTTACATCCCAAGACTTTTGGCACACATTGTTGATGATTTTGGATCTGAAGGTGTAGAAGATGCCATCATTCATTACATGTATGTATGGACAGTCTAGTCGACCTTGAAACTATGGACAATCTAGTCTAGTCAAACTGACTCCAGGCACAGTTCCACATAATTCCCATGGTGCGTATGAGTTGGGCCGCCAACTGGTCTAAACGCAAAGTTGCAGTCTATGCTAAGCTTTGTAAGGTAATTTTAGTTTTTTTTATAGTTCAACTTCTTCGTATAGGTAATTTTAGTTTTCTTTATAGTTCAACTATATAATATAATAGAAATTTATCGTATGAATTATTGCAGGATCCTATTTTCTTTACCAATTTTATATAAATGATTATAAACTCTTTAATTATATAAATCAATCTAAAATTAATAATAATTTCATACACACCTATAACATTATTAATAATCATTAACATTTACAATGCTATTCTATTCGACTTTAAAAAACATGGAGTAATTAATATTACTTCACTTTTACTTTTACATTCTATACTATTCCATATTTAGATTGTTATTATAACTCTACATTTTAAGCCCAAATACAAATATCAAGTTAAAATGTTTAAAACTTAAATATAAGCAATTTAAGTGCTGAGGAAAGTAAAACGTCGACACAATCTCGACGATACTTTTGGTTCATGAGTCTCCTCAAAGCTGTGAAATATTTTTTAATATAAAATATTTCTCATATATACCTGGACCTGGAGTGAACCCCAAGTCTTCCTCAATTTTGCTGCGATGTCCATTCACGATTATTGTACGATATACCTACTACTGAAGACAATAATTGTTTAGATATGATTAATTTGACATTAATCTGTTTCTGGTGTTTAATTATAATTCATATATATAGAGAGAGAGATTTTAATATCATAATTAATAAAAGAAAATTAAATAATCGGGCTTCTTCTCTTCAGCCATTGGGGCTCTCGTCCTATGTTCTTTCTAGGCTTTCTAGTTCCTATGTTCTTTGTAGGCTTTCTGGTTCTAGGCGGACAGATTCTGGGCTCTTCAGGTGGACAAATGGTCTATTAGATCTATGAAATCTTAGTTTCTTTTTCGATTTTTCTGGATGTGTTCTGGATTTTTCTGGCTATTTTGAAATTCTCCAAGGGTTGTGAAGCTCCTCTGGAACTTCTAATAGTCTTTTACTTTCAATGAAAGATCTGTTGTGTTTTTATAGACTGCAACAAGGAACATGGACATGCTCTGTTCTTATAGAACATATCTAAGAGGTATTCATAAACCGCAACAAGGAACATGGACATGCTCTGTTCTTATAGAACATATCTGAGAGGTATTCATAAACTGCAACAAGGAACATGGACATGCTCTGTTTTATATATAAAAGGTATTCTTAAACAACTGCAACAAGGAACAGAGGATATCGATGCGCCTCTATCACCAATCTAAAACTTCCATTACCCTGTGAGAGGTAGTAGTGTGTTTGATGCAGTAAAATTCTAGGATATAATTCGCAAAAATTCATGAGATCTAGGTTCTATTTTGAATGTAGCCTAAGTTTAATTTGTTTAACCCATAGAAAAAAATCATGACATCTATGTTCAATTTGTTTAACCAGTAGAAAAAATTCTTGAGATCTATGTTCAATTTTGAATGTAGAATAACTTCAAGTTGTTTAACATGTAGAAAATAAAGAGGACAAGTCATTCATACATATACGTTTGCCTCTTTCTAAAATACATGACTAACTATTGACATAGCTTAGCCCTTGCCTAAATAAGAACAGAACCATCAATCAAAGAATAATAACGGACCTAAAGAATAACATAGCCATCAATCAAAAAATACTAACAGAACAGGGCCATCAATAGAGAATACTAACCTTGCTTCTTACGAATCTTTCTTTTGCAGTTGAAAATCCTCATTCACTGCTGCAAAAGGACTGGAAATGCTGCTCTACCTCAACCCCCAATGCATATTCTCCTTAGCCACGCCATTCCTTTCTCTCTCAATTAGCACAGAGACAACACACAAACACTTGCAGACACACAACAACAACAAAAACTACACAAAGCACATTGCATACAACAACACTTCACAACGCATACAACAACACTACACAGACAATACACAATACAACACTAAACGATACATTTATGGAGCGCTCCATAAGACAAAACAGAGTGCTTGAGAGAGAGATAGAAAAAGCTGACAGCGCCAGATGATAAAACATCTATGCTTAACCTGTTGAATGCCCAGAAAAGACAATTTATCATCCTACAGAAATGTTCATGTCCCTGTGGAACGAATTAAAGAGATACACAAACAAAAAATTACCGTGCCTGTGAAAAATTCACTTGATCGCCTCCTGCCTTTCATGAATTTCTTGTGCAGAACCTCTTCAAAATCCATCATTCTTCATTGAGCAGAATCAGTGCCTGTGAAAAATCCACTTGATCACCTGCTACCTTTCCTGAATTTTTTGTGCAGAACCTCTTCTCAATTGATCATTCTTCATTAAGCAGAATCAGAATTAGGCACGAGTATATATAGTCATTCATGAAACTTTAGGTCGAGTTTTAGTTTTTTTGGACCGTTAACTTCAAAGTCAAAGTTATCCTTTAATTAAAAAGCTTAAACCATTATTTTAATCACCATTCTTTAAACAATCTTTTAAATGAGTATTAGTGTTTTGTAATTTATGATGCTTTCTAAAATTGAACTGTTCTCTGTTTTCAACATTTCCCTTGTTTTTTCTAATTTATGTTTTTGAATGTTACGCTTTCCAACCTTTTTACTCAAGAATGCTATTTAATTACTCTTCTTTAAACCAATCTTTTAATAACTATTTAAACGAAATTGTGATGTTCTTTGAATCTTATCTTATTTTTTGATATTCTTGAATTTCGAATTTGCATTTTTATTGTTTTTAAATAAAAAATATTCTAAAAAGAGTTTGTAGATATAAAATAAATATATCTAATATATAATATAAGTTTGCAGATATAAACTAAATATATCAAATATCTAATATTTTTTCATTTTAAAAAATAATTATAAAATCTAGAATATAATAATAAATTAATAAAAATAATGATAATGATAAATATATTTAAGATTTATGCAATATTTCCAAATTATATATAGATTTTTTTATTAGAGAATCAAAAGTATTGTTCTTTCCCATGTTCAAATGGACAATAATTGTTTATACATACTCTTGGCAACCTCATACATTTCTCTACTTAAAACTCATACTTGTTTGAATTTCCAGCTCCTATGTAGAACCTCCTCTTAATCCCCTATTCCTGTCATGATTCACTCACCATAAAAGACTATATTCAAGGCATTCCTCAAACGACAAGTCCATTTTTAGGCATTTTTGGACCATTAGCTAGCTTTTTACTGTAGAATCCTATTAAAATCTTAAACCCATCTTTAATTACGATTCCTTAAACCAATATTTTAATTACCATTTAAAGTGAGTTCAGTTGTCATGTGATTTTTTCAAGTTTGTTTTTAAATGATATTTCTCAAAACCTCATTTTCATTAGTTTTCAATTTTGGTTTTAAATGAAAAAACATTCTTTCAAGTTTGTGATATATATGATATATAGACTAGCAATTTTAGGTTAAATATTATCCAAAACATAATGAATGTTATATGCTCCACTGTAATATCTAATTTTATATTGTAATATCTAATTTTAACATCACATATAAAATTAAATATTAATTTTTGTAATCGGGGCACTAATTATAATTCGGCTTTTCTGGGTAAAGAGATGACAAATAAATTGTGTGTCCAAACATGTATTTCTTTTAAACCCCTCCTCTCGTTAAATCAATGGTGGATGACTGTGGGAATGGGTGTGGAATATTTAGTAATACTGATTCGCGCAAGCAATATTTGAGTGCTCAGATAATGGAGAATCATCGGGCACTTATTATTGAATCTAAGTTTTATATAAATGTTCACCTTCCATATACAGGGTCTCTGTTAATCTCTACAACAGACATTCTCTGTCAGGGCAGAATGGAAAAAGGTAAAAATGGTAATCGTAAAGAAACAGGTAAAGGAAATAAGCTACAACCAATTCAGACTACTGGTCCAAGTAAAAGAGGTAGAAAGAGTAATAAGAATATTCTTGTAGACATAGCAAATATTTATGATTTAGGGAATCAGTCCATATCTGTAAAACTATTCAGGGTTGGGAGAGGAAAAGTGATGATGAAGTTGACGATCTCAAAGAACAAGAGGCTAGAATGGATTTTATTTCCGAACCAAGAAATACAAGAGGTAGAGTTTCTCTATTTCAGCAATTAGTTAAGACATATTGGAAATTTAAATGTGTACTAGCAAAGGCAATGTTGAGTATGCAAGAAAAGGAAGCCAATATCTCACTGCTCTTTGAACTTCAACAGATTAAATAGGATATTCATGAGATGGACAAGGCTCATATCCAAGAAAATGCATGAATAGGGAGGATTGAACATCAGCTCCAAAGCATGTAGAAAGCGGAGATGCCAGGGTTTACTGCAAAGGACCCAACACCTATGGATTCTTCAGATGGATAACATTTCCCAGTTTATAGTTTTGTATGTTTTTTGTGGATAATACGTATATAGTTTCTATTTTATTTGCAACATTTATAGATATATTAAAGTGATATTAGCTGTGGGTAGAAGGAAAAAAAAATACAAATTTTGGTTGGCTTTTAACTCTCTGAGGTGGCCAATAGACCTGGTTTCCTTCGGTAGGTTGAGGCTACCGTATACAGTGGAATATGTATAGGAACTTGCTCTTTAAAAAATATAAAATAGAAAGGTACTACGAAATTTACAAAAAAAAAAAATTGGTATTATTTTTTTCAAAATTGAATGATAAATTGTTTTAATTCAAAGTACATATAACTTATGTTGATATAAGAATTTAAATATGTAGATTTTTATTTTTAATTGAGATTAGTTTGGATATTGAAAATTTTATTTTTACATTCTTTTTTCAAATTTAAATCTTACTTCTTTTTTTTGTAAGCTTCGTAGTACCCTCAACCTGCCATAAGAAACTAGGTTTGTTGACCACCGCAACGAGTTATAAGTAGACCAAAAACGAAAACGTTTTACAATAACTAAATCTTAAATGGCCTTCTTTGTGGGACAAGGGACCCAATGCCAAGTCTACGAAGGCATACATACTCTACCCCCCTTTGGTTTTGAACTTGTGACCTCTTAGGAGGAAACACATTCTCTTAACCATTAGACCCACTCAATATTTATATAAACATTCGAATAAAAGGAATAAGATTTCATAAATATTTCCTTAGAAAAAGAATTATTAAAACCCTTATAAATTATTTTATTATAAACATTCCAAATAGAAAGAAAATCTCATAAATATTTACTTAAAAAAATAAATATAAAAACTCTATTAAGATAATAAATGGTTATTTATTGTGTTTTTTTTATTTTAGTATGTGTTTTCTTACTCCCTCAATTTCATATTAGTATTGAAAATACTTATTCAATGAAAATTCATAAAAATATTCATGGTTTTATTAATACAATAGTTAATTATTTTAAAATAATCAAATTATATAAAATTTAATCAATGAATTTAATTTGTTAATAATTTATTGCATACTATATTTATTATTAGTGATTTATGTTTACCATATTTTATTTCATAGAATCAAAATTATAATTATATTAAGTTTTTACTAATATTTTTCTTCATCTTCAATTAGGTGGGTGATGGAGATATGGGGGGAACTATGATTTTTTTTCTTAATTATCTCTTCTTAATCCCATCCCCACCCTCATAATTTTTCTCTAATATCTCACCCCATCTTTACTCATAATAAGGGCATAGATGGGGAAAATACTCACAAAAATAATGATTCTCCTATCAATATAATAGTTAATTAATACTAAAATAATTAAACTTATATATAAATGGTTTTATAACCCAATCAACTTTAATTCAAATCATTATAAATTTATATCATGGTATATTTAGTAGTGATTTTTCTTTCCATATCTTATTTCATTGAATCAAAAGTTGGGATATATAAATTTTTCCCTAATATCTCCCCCCACCCTCACTCTCATAATCTTCCTCCACCATAGCTCTCATAATGAGAATGGAGGTGGGGAGATATATTAATTATGAGGGTGAGGGTGGGTGTGTAGGGAGGTATTAGGGAAATCTTAATATGGTGGGGGAGAGTGTGGATAGGGGAAGATAGTATTAAAAACACAAACAAGGGACCCAATGCTAAGGGACCTTATCCTTTCATGCCCTCGAATTTGCTTTAGATCAAGCAGATCTAATGCATGATCACTTTTGTGATCACAGTCTTTTGTACGAGCTCCTATCGACATACCTATGCGAGCCCAAAACAGAAAATACAACAAAAAATGAAAATCTCATGGAGGAGATCTCATGAGAAAATGTGTACAAATGAGCTTGAGGTCACTTCTATTTATAACTTTGTAAGTGACTACTTGGGGCTTTGACGAGATTAAAATTCGATTAGGCCAACCCATAAAATAATAAATTAATTCATAACTTAACTTCTACTTAACCGATTGAGGTGATCTGCATGTTGATTTTGATCCTCTCAAAAAGAGGAATCTAATTAAATTATTGTCTTAATTATATGAGTTTTCCGATGTAGAATTTGACCTTAGTTGTGAAAATTAACAGGTCAGAGCACTATAAATGAGGACTTTAGTGGACAAAGTTCCGCAAATACGGGATTCATTAGTCAATCCAATCATGGATATCACCCACACATAGAAACAAATCATTCTATAAAGCAAATGGATTTGAGGGATTCTAGGAACAAATCTGATTTTATTACATTATTCATCCTACCATATTAAGCATGTTTGTCCGCAAGCAGTCTTACTTTTCCTAGAGTGGAAACATATATTTTGACCACCTACCTGTAAAATAATTTGTTTGAAACTCCAATTTTTTTAACAACTAAAGAATAATTAAAGTATCTACATAATAATAATAATAATAATAATAAAATATGTGAGAAATAATTTCAAAATTTAGTAATTAGAAGAGGTAACATGTGTTGTATCCTTAGTAGTTTATGTTGAAGCAGTTGAAGTAATAGTAGTACATGGAATGTGGCACTCAATATGAGCCACCCAAGTGTCCCTTCTCTCAAGACAAACCCGTTGGTTTCTCTGGATTCATTTTAAATCCTCGAGACATACAAATTATTTTATCTTTCAACCTTGTTTTCAGTAAGGGACCTTCCCAATAGGGTTTGTATTTTCCATTATTGTGATAAGGTGTTGAAGTAATTATTATTCCTTCCCTTGGTATGACTAGGTTTAGGAAACCACTGCCCAATTTCATCCATTATCTCTAAATTTGAGAAGGCATAATTATCTCTAACTGTTAGGATATCCAATTGCTAAATTTCATTATAGGTTTCCAGGGATAAAAACGAATGAAATTTTTTAGTGATATCTTAGTGATAAAAAAGTAAAAGGAAATATACCAAAATGCATGGATATAGTCCCACTACTACAACTACAAAAATGAGACAACGACCAAGCCCATATGAAAAACAACACCAAAATCAAATAGTCGAAGCCAAGGAAAACATTAGTAGCTAAATTATAAATATAAGAAGGCTTAAGAATTACCAAAGACATATTGACCTATGTGCATCAAGGGAAGACTGGCAAGGGTCCTTGCGTACCAATTACATTGAGAGAAATTGAAAGGAATTGGTATGTAGCTAAAATATGGTATGAACTCCCAACATACTTCCTTAGTCTTGAGCTACATAGAACTGATGCCAAATTTTCCCCTACAAAACTTGCATATAGTTTCACTCTCATATCCTTTCCCTTCAGATCCGCTCTCAAGGATGCAAAGAAATTATAATTTCATATTATTTTTTATTAGTTGCCTCCAACTAACCTATATTTCTCCCAAAATGTAGGACATCCCTCATCTCCAAAGGCTTCAATCTTTTTCCCTACGATAATTCTTCTAAGACAGACTTGCCTCCCCCCTTTCCTCCTATCAATTCTACTTATCATGGTTGATTAGATGCAGTATACTCACATTCTTTTACATGCACGAGGGTGGCCACTCCAACCCCCTCCATTTAATGTAATCTCCTCCGCGAGGTGGTAGACACAACTACCAAGTCCATCAATATCCTCGATACACACCCCCATAGGAGAGCCCCCATGCGCTATATTTATTAACATATTGTTATATATTACTCTTAATATCTTATATATGTTTAGATTAATAATATAATAATATTAGAAAAGATTACAATAATAATTTTCATACATTTATTAATATAATAATATTTAATAAATATATATGTAGAGCTTCATAAACTTTAGTAGACAAATCATTGTGCTGAGGAAAGTCCATTGTCACACAGTCAAGAGGGTATCATACACCAATATTGTGTCTAGCTTGGTTGTGACATTAAAGTTAAATTATTACTATTATTATAATTAAAAAATTAATAATTATATTTATTATTTATTGTGTACTTTAGATTTATAAATATTGTTATATGATATTGTATAATTTGAATCCTAATAGATAATAATATTATTATAAATAATGGAAATATTTTATAAATAAATGATAAATTAGAATAACATACATAATAAATTATTATATCACATTGTGATGTGTGAAAAAAATGGATTATGAGGGTTTGGTTGACTAAAATATTAAGGAAAAATTAACACAATATAATATGAGTAGGTGTAGGATTAGGGGGACATACCAAAGAAAACTCATAACTAGGGTGAGAGAGAGGGTTGGGGGAGACATTAGGGAAACATAATATGAGGGGATTATTTGGGTGGGGGTAGATGTTAGGAATATGGGGTTGGGGGTGATATTAGAGAAACTTCATAATGAGAGTGAGTATGAGGGTATATATTAAGAAAACCTTAATATGAGGAGGCTAGGGAGAAAGAGTAGAAATTAAATTAAATGTTTTAAGTTTTCCCTAATAAATACTCCCACCCCCTAAATGTTTCTCTAAAATCACCCTCCAACTCCACACTTTTATTAGGGAAATAATATCTCCCCACCCTTCACATAATAAGTTTTCCCTAATATGTCCCTCTCTCGCCTCTTGTTATGCTTTCCCTAATATATTCCCCCAACTCGCTCTCATAATTAATATCCACCACCTCTTCCAACATTATTATGAGGATAATAATTTTTCCCTAAAATATTTCCCACCACATTTATTTTTCCCCAACATCTCCCGCCAAACTTACCTAATAAGTTTCCATTAATATATTCTCCAACCCTATCCTCCTAATTAGTATCTACACCCATCTCCGCCCTCAATATAAGTTATCCATATATCTCACCACCCATACCCTCATTATGAGGGTAATAAGTTTTCCTTAATATCTCCCCCAATCCCACCTTCATTATGAGGGTAATAGGTTTTCCTTAATATCTCCTCCCAAACCCACACCCCATTCATATTAAGTTTTCCTTAATATATTCCCTCACCCCCACATACTGTGTTTTTCGTAATATCTTCCCCTATCCACAGTCCCCCCCACCATATTAAGATTTCCCTAATACCTCCCTACACACCCACCCTCACCCTCATAATTAATATATCTCCTCACCTCCATTCTCATTATGAGAGCTATGGTGGAGGAAGATTATGAGAGTGAGGTTGGGGGGAGATATTAGCAAAAAATTTATATATCCCAACTTTTAATTCAATGAAATAAGATATGAAAAGAAAAATCACTACTAAATATACCATGATATAAATTTATAATGAGTTGAATTAAAGTTGATTGGGTTATAAAACTATTTATATATAAGTTTGATTATTTTAGTATTAATTAACTATTATATTGATAGGAGAATCATTATTTTTGTGAGTATTTTCCCCATCTATGCCCTTATTATGAGTAAATATGGGGTGAGATATTAGAGAAAACTTATGAGGGTGGGGATGGGATTAAGAAGAGACAATTAAGAAAAAAATTTCATAATTTTCCCCAATATCTCCATCACCCACCTAATTGAAGATGAAGAAAAATATTAGTAAAAACTTAAAATAATTATAATTTTGATTCTATGAAATAAAATATGGTAAACATAAATCACTAATAATAAATATAGTATGCAATAAATTATTAACAAATTAAATTCATTGATTGAATTTTAATAATAAATATGGTATGCAATAAATTATTAACAAATTAAATTCATTGATTGAATTTTATATAATTTGATAATTTTAAAATAATTAACTATTGTATTAATAAAACCATGAATATTTTTATGAATTTTCATTGAATGAGTATTTTCAATACTAATATGAAATTGAGAGAGTAAGAAAAGACATACTAAAATAGAAAAGACACAATAAATAACCATTTATTATCTTAATAGAGTTTTTATATTTCTTCTTTTAAGTAAATATTTATGAGATTTTCTTTCTATTTGGAATGTTTATAATAAAATAATTTATAAGGGTTTTTATAATTCTTCTTTTAAGGAAATATTTATGAAATCTTATTAATTTTATTCGAATGCTTATATAAAGCTTGAGTGGGTCTAATGGTTAAGAGAATGTGTTTCCTCCTAAGAGGTCACAAGTTCAAAACCAAAGGGGGTTAGAGTATGTATGCCTTCGTAGACTTAGCATTGGGTCCCTTGTCCCACAAAGAAGGGGGTCTCATGCATGGATTTGGTGGTGGGTCCCTTGTCCCACAAACAATACCTTTCTATTTTCTATTTTTTAAAGAGAAAGTTGCTATACATGTTCTACTATATACCGTAGCCTCAACCTGCTCGAAGGAAACCAGGTCTGTTGGCCACTATATCCATATATGTTTCAAATAAAACAGAAACTATACGTATTATCCACAAAAAACATACAAAACTATAAACTGGGAAATGTTATCCATAAGAATCCACATGTGTTGGGTCCTTTGCAGTAGAGCAGTGATGAATTGGTTTCATTTTCTTGCATACTCAATATTGCCTTTGCTAGTACACATTTAAATTTCCAATATGTCTTAACTGATTGCGGAAATAGAGAAACTCTGCCTCTTGTATTTCCTGGGTCGGAAATAAAATCCATTCTAGCCTCTTGTTCTTTAAGATCGTCATCTTCATCATCGCTTTGCCTCCCCCAACCCTGAGTAGTTTTAGGGATATGGACTAGATTCCCTCAATCATAAATATCTGCTATGTTTTCAAGAATCTGCTTATTACTCTTTCTACCTCTTTTACTTGCACCATCACTCTAAGTTGATTGTAGCTTCTTGCCTTTACCTGTTTCTTTACAATTACCATTTTTACCTTTTGCCATTATGCCCTGACAGAGAAAGTATGTTTTAGAGATTAACAAAGAATTATATGAAACTTAGATTCACTAATAAATGCCAGATGATTCTCCATTCACTCAAATATTGCTTGCCCGAATCAGTATTACGAAATATTCCACACCCATTCCTGACAGTCATCCACCATTGATTTAACGAAAGGAGGGGTTTAAAAGAAATACATGCCTCGATTATAAAAACTGATCCATTGAAATTGAGACATGAGACAAGAGTAAAACCATATATATTTTGACCTCCCATTCCAGACAGAGACGCATACCAAGTTAATCACAAAAAAGAAATTGCACTATTTTTTTCATTTTTCAAATAATTTTTACGTTTTATAATTTTAATAAAATTTACTTTCTTCAAATTAATATTTAATTTTATATGTGATATTAAAATTAGATATTACAATATAAAATTAGATATTACCGTGGAGCATATAACATTCATTCTTTTTTGGATAATATTTAAGCTAAAATTGCTAGTCTATATATCATATATATCACAACCTTGAAAGAATGTTTTTTCATTTAAAACCAAAATTGAAAACTAATGAAAATGAGGTTTTGAAAAATATCATTTTAAAACAAACTTGAAAAAAGCACGTGACAACTCAACTCACTTTAAATGGTAATTAAAAGATTGGTTTAAGGAATGGTAATTAAAGATAGGTTTAAGATTTTAATAGGATTCTACAGTAAAAAGCTAGCTAATGGTCCAAAAATGCCTAAAAATGGACTTGTCGTTTGAGGAATGCCTTGAATATAGTCTTTTATGGTGAGTGAATCATGACAGGAATAGGTGATTAAGAGGAGGTTCTACATAGGAGCTGGAAATTCAAACAAGTATGAGTTTGAAGTAGAGAAATGTATGAGGTTGCCAAGAGTATGTATAAACAATTATTGTCCATTTGAACATAGGAAGAAATAATACTTTTGATTCTCTAATCACAAAATCTATATATAATTTGAAAATATTACATAAATCTAAAATAGATTTATCATTATCATTATTTTTATTAATTTATTATTATATTCTAGATTTTATAATTACTATTTTAAATGAAAAAATATTAGATATTTGATTTATTTATTTTATATTTGCAAACTTATATTAGATATTTGATATATTTATTTTATATCTACAAACTCTTTTTAGAATATTTTTTATTTAAGAACAATTAAAAAAACGAAATTCAAGAATATCACAAAATAAAATAAGATTCAAAGCACATCACAATTTCGTTTAAATAGTTATTAAAAGATTGGTTTAAAGAAAAGTAATTAAATAGCATTCTTAGTAAAAAGGTTGGAAAGCGTAACATTCAAAAACATAAATTAGAAAAAACAACGGAAATGTTGAAAACAAGAATAGTTCAATTTTAGAAAGCATCATAAATTACAAAACACTAATACTCACTTAAAAGATTGTTTAAACGGTGATTAAAAGAATGGTTTAAGCTTTTAATTCTATTGCGTCATCTTAATTTATCGGAAGAACATGTTTTGTGGTG